>JAWPHD010001041.1:0-364251 GCA_037043455.1 Cyrtodaria siliqua
GTGGTTGGATGGTTTTTGGTGTGTTGTTGGTAGTGTTGGGGTTATGTTTGGGGTATTTGGGGGTGGTTGTGAGTTGTTGGGTTGTTGTTGGGGGTGGGGTGTGGGGGTAGTTGGGTGGGGGGGGTTGTGATTGGTGTGTTTATTGGGGTTGGTTAGTAGGGGTTTGGGGGATTGTTGGTGTTGGTGTTTGGTTTTTGTGTTTTATTGTATGGTGGTGTTGGGTTTTTATGGATTTTTGTGAGGGAGGGGGGAATTAGGGGTGAGTGAAAGATGTTGGGGGGGGGGGAATTAAGAATTATTGTATGGTAGGTGGGGGTTTGTGTATTGTTAATAGTAGAATAGGGGAAAGAAAAGATATTATAATGTGTGATTTGGGGGTTTTGGGTAATGGGGGAGTTGTTGTTAGTAGGGGGGGGAATATTGGAGGGGTTATAGGAGGGAGTATGTGTGGGATTTTGTGATATGTGTAATTGGTGGGTGGGAAGTGAGATTTTGGTTGGTTGGGGTTTAGGGTTGTGGTGTTTGTTGGGGGTGTATGTTTGTAGGATGGTGGGGTGTTTGAGTTATGTTATGGTGGTTTTTGTATGTTTTGATGGGGGGGAGGAGTGGTTGGGGAGGGTTTTTGTGGTATGATTATTTGTGGGTATTGATTTTAGTATGAGGGTGTGAGTGTTTTTGTATTTGGATTTTAATTATTTATTGATTTATTGGTGATGTTGTTGTATGAATGTGTATTGGGTGATGTGTGGTATGTTTGATATTGAAATGGTGTGTTTATGAGGGGAATATAATATTGTAGATTTGATGTAGGAAGAATTTTTATTGAATGATTTGGGGGGTTTTGTATATTGGTGTAGAGAGATGAGTGGAAAGGGAGATGGGGGTGATAGGGGGGGGAATTAGTAGGGGGAGTATTAGGGGATGGGTGGGAGGGGTGGAAATGGAGAATTGGTGGGGGTGGAGATGAGGAGGGGTGATTGGGATGATTGAGGTAGGTGGTGTAGATAGAGATTGGTATGGGGTTTAGTTGGTAGGATTATAATATGAAGGTAGTATGATTATAGATGATTGGTTGTTGTGTATTGGTTTGAGGGAGGTGAGTTTGAAGTTGGAGAGTAATAATATAAGATAGATTGTGTATGTTTGGTTGAAAGATGAGATGGGTGTGAAAAGGTTGTGGTTGGAGGGATGATTGGTGGTAAGTGGATTTAATGATGATAATTGTGGTTTTGGGTGATAGTGGATTATGGGATGGGAGATTGGTAGGTTGGGTGGGGTTGATGAGGATTGATAGGAGGATGTGATGTGGAGTTGAGTTGGGTTGTTAGGTTGATTATGAGCTTAGTTGGAATAATATTAATTTTGTGTTTGGGGTTGGGATGAATAATTGGATTAGGTAATAAGTGTTTTTTGGTGGTTTGGTGTGGGTTAGGAATGGGTGGGGTGGATTAGATAGAGTTATGGTGGGGTAATTGATTGGAAAATTGATTGTGGATATGATATAAGGGAGGTTTGTATGTAGGATTATGGAGAATAGATGGGGGGGAGGGGATGGGTATTAGTGATGTGATGTGTTAGATTGAGAGTGTGGAGAGGATTTAGTTATGATGTTTTGTTGTGTGACTTTTGTATATAGTGAGGTTAGTGGTGGTGGTAGGGTAAATGGTATTGTAAAGTGTATATGAGCTATGCTTCCAAACTTGCTCTCCAATTGGTATTTTGTTTCGAAATTCTTGGGCCAACCTTTGGAGGAGTTCATCGAATATCGCTGGCTCCATTCAAAGGTAATTGTAGAAGGACACTTCATCTTCTAGCCGCAGTTCTTGCATCAGTTGGCTGTAGTCCCCGAATTGTGACTTTCTCTGTTGTGTCAGCCAGGGGCGGACCCACCAGGTTCATGGTCTCCTTCTTCTGTGCCTGTTCATCCTTCTTCTAAGGACAGCAATGGACATCTGGTTCACCAGCAGTGCTTGGTGACCTTGTAAAGAGCATCCCAAAATCTTTATCTTCTGCAGATGTTCTCACTTTGGCAGCTAGGATGAAAGTGATGGAAAAGCGCCAGAATCAGGGAATATATATACCCAGGCACTCCAGGTTGCCCAGCAGTCGCCAGGGGTCGCCCAAACAATGCTCAAGGGTTGTCAAGGAGGCAGAAGCATGGCTGAATGGTCGTCCAGTGATCGCCGTTCGTTGCCGTTGGTCGCCGATGATGGCACAGAGGCGGCTCAATGGTTGCCCAAACATTGCTCGGGGGTCACCTATGTAGCCAATAATGTTTGCCGTAGGTTGCACAGGGGAAGCACAGGGGAGGCAGGCAGGTGGCTCAGTGGACGCACAGGTCATTCGTAGATCGCCATGAAAATGCCCGAAAATTGCAATTTTGGTGGTTCAAGGGAGGGACAAGGATCGCTGGAGCAGTTTCATAGAAACATGATTTTTTGGGTTTAGGCGACCATTGAGTGTCCTGGCCATTTTTTGGTTGCTCAAAGGTGGCACAAAGGTCGCAGCCCTGTGTAAAGGGGCCTTAAAGGAAGCATACTGCATTGTTAACTGAATCTGAAATTTCCTAGAGTTTGTTATCTACACTGTAAAGAAGGAATTTATACCTTCATTTGGAAGTATATGTTAGCCGAGGCTGGTAAGGGGAGGTGAGTACCCATCTGCCTGACTACAAGTACCTGGCACACATATTCATCATTATTACACAACCATATGTGACAAGCACCGTAACTCTGTCATGACTTTTACCACGAATCGTGCTTTTTGTTCTACTTATTATTATATTTCTTTCAATACTTCAAAGCAAATTGTATTATACATATTACTAATTGTTGATTGTATTGCCTCACTGATTATGGTAAACCAAAGAAATGTTTACAACTCCCAGTTGTATTACCCTTTCCATGCAAGCAGAATCAAACTCAAAAATGCTAGCTACTATATTAATAAATCTAGGATTAAAATATATTAAGGAATGGTAATACTGTTTTAGTTAATTACAAAATATATCAATATGTGTTAACTGGACGTAAAAAAACACCATTTCATTTAATTAAGGCGATCAGCAGTTGCATTGTGGTCATCTATATATTTTTAAAAAAAATAATTATTTTTCAAAAACGAATAAATCTGCCAGAAAGTATCCAAATTATGATTTATGTTAAAACGTAAAACACTTGCTTTATAGCAACAACAATCCATCAATGCTATGATACAAGGTGTTCCATATACTAGTACATGTCAACCAGACAATTATTATCATTTCTAGGACCAATCAGAGTTGACAGTCTATGTTGAAAGATATGGAAGCCAAGTTGCGTTTATTTGTACATGAGTGAAGTTAAATAAAGTATTATCAAAAAGCCTTTCTTCAGAGGCTCTGCAGGAAAAGAGAATGTCGAATACTATTCACGCATTCAAGATGTATAGCGCCAAGATTTCTTTAGACCAGATGAAGGTGGCAAGGCTTAATGGCAGAGCGCATCAGTGCTTTAGACATGTCAATCAGAGTGGAAAAGAAGTCGTAGATAGAAAGTCCCGAGTAGGGGAGCATATAATGAAGTGGCACCTCAGCCTAGAGCAGGTACCATTCTTCTAAAGATTATGTCTATCCAGATGCAAGGACAGGAAGACATTGTACCGCATGTAAACAGCAAGATATCAGCTGAGCGAGAAGTCACTGATTCTTTGACATACTCCGTAGAAAATCCAAGGTCATACGAGATAAGCGAGGATGCACAGGCTGTGTTCTCTCCTGAAGACTCGCAGCAGATTTTTCCGCATTCAAGATATATCTATAAATACTTAATGAGCATCAAAAAGTTGCAACAGTTTCATTCGGAAAAAGAAGACGCAAACAAAACAAATAAAATTATTTTGGTTTGACGTTAAACATGGCCGCCAGTGGCCATCTTTGTTTACATAAAGAGTTATATAATGAAAACTTGTAGCGACTACTCCTCTGAAACGACTTGACAGATTTTCATGAAACTTTACAGGAATGCTGATCCAGCTATCAAAAAGCTATCAGTAGAGCTTCAAGGTCATTGACCTCTTGTTTCATTGATTCATTCTCAAATTTAACTTAAAAGTGAATTCGCTCAACTTTTATAATGCATTTACTATGGGACAAAATGGCTGTATAATCCCTGATCTCGATATCTCGCGAAAAACGAGAGCGGATTTTGATAATGGTAAAATCGAGAATAGCTAATTATGACAGCAACATCTAACGATGTTTATCCTGGTTACTCAGGAACATCTAATGATGTTTTATCCTGTTTACTCAGGAACATCTAACGACGTTGTCTCCTGCTAAATTGATTAGTATTTAATGAAAGTAAGACAGATCCCTAACGGGGGTTTTTACTGCCAGGTCTAACAACACAATAACTCATATTTACTGAATTTATGAAATAATAAACTTTTTCCCAAAATGAAAAAAAGCGCGTTCTTTTTTTCTCAAAATGGACAGGCCTGGGCCTCTTTCCAATTTGGTGGAAGAAAAGCCCTGCTACACTTGTAAGCATTTCCCAATTTTCACTATTGGCTTATATATTTTAGCAGTCAGGCGCATATCCAGGCATACGCACGTACGCCAATGCATACAATTCGTCAGCAAAAGTGAAAAAATAAAAATTCAAAATGCCATATTAACTGAAATATTGCTTGAGAACGCATCATTTGCCTCCTAATTTTCAAAATTTTCTTTGGGGAGGCCCCACAAACCCCCACTGGCGGGTTTCCATACCTACTGCCACTCGGGGCGACTCAGTAGAAAGTTGGAACAATAATGAAGAGTCGGTGGAGAGAGTTCATCAATCAATATTTGGATTTAAAAAAATATTTATCTAAATTACAAAATTAAGAACTGCAAAAACAAGCCCACTTTTTGCTGAGGATGGAACAAGTCGCTGCTCAGTTTGCAGCTACGCTTCTCATATCTGGCTTACATTTCAAAATGCTCCAGGTACGCCCCTGGCAGTGTTAAACTTAAACACTCCATTTAACAGCACAAAAAGAGAAATGTTTTTCAGGCGATCAATGGGTTGACCTTAAACACGCTGAAGGCTGAGGTAGATGAAGCACTATCCGGGGACGTTTTCAAGGAGGATATAGCAGAAAATCTACGAACAGAAACTAAAAAGCTCCATGAAGAGGTACCACCTCATATTCGTGGTAAATATTATATAACAGCAATATTACTATTATGTTGATTTGTCTCTATGTATATCGGAAGGAAGAATATTTATTTAGCATCCATGTATCTCTAAAGAAAGCTCCATATTCCTCAAAAGGAAGTATACTTCATTGTCGTACAGACGGACGGACGGACGTACGGACGGACAACTCGCCATCCCATAAGCTCTGCTGGCCTTCGACCAGTAGAGCTAAAAACTTGTTAACTAAAGTTAGCGGTTTACGAGGACAAAATATAGGACTAATGCAGCAATTAAGGGAAAAGGATGGTGCATTGTCCGAGTCTGAAAAGTATAACACAGAATTACGGAGAACTATAGACTTCATGCAGGTCCGAATTAACCATCTGGAAAGGTTTGAATCCAGAAATCCGTATTATGATGCAGATGAGCCGCACACTAAGCGTACTCGATTTGACAATTCAATGACAAGTATGCCACCCAAACACCTATCACCATCAGCTGAAAGCTCTGCGGTCATGTTCGCTACACAAAGTTTGCCCAATGCAGAGCAGTATATTGATTTATTGGAGTAAGATCAGAATGGGAACCAAACCATCCTTCAAAGTATTCAAGTATGTAGTATTCATTTTATATTATATTAGATAAATGGATGCCAGTACCATCCTTCAAAGTATTCAAGTATGTATTATTCATTTTTCATTATATTAGATAAATGGATGCCAGTACCATCCTTCAAAGTATTCAAGTATGTATTATTCATTTTTATTATATTTGATAAATGGATGCCAGTACCATCCTTCAAAGTATTCAAGTATGTATTATTCATTTTTTATTATATTAGATAAATGGATGCCAGTACCATCCTTCAAGGTATTCAAGTATGTATTATTCATTTATATTATATTAGATAAATGCCAGTAAATACAATGTTTTTATATAAAAACAGGAAATGCTTAAAAGCTATGCAAGATATTTATTATATTGAAAAATCATCATACATGAAGATATAAATTTATATTTGCATATCTACCGGAAATAGCATGCACCAACATTTTAGTCCATAGGCACATAAGCTTATACTCCTATACACATGGAATTGTTTGATGATACACAAGGATATCTTACAAAGGCTAAGGCTCGTTTTGAAAAAAGTAAGGAAGTTTGTTTAACCAGATGGAATGGCACAGTTTGCTTGCATTTAATGATAATTCTAAAAGCTTCGAAACTGGACACATAGGCCAGTTGGAGTCGAGTTTTAATAGAAGTGTGAGAGAATCTGGCCAAGATGGTCCTTCAAGAGTTCATTAGGAGGAACCACAGACTCGTATGAATTTGTATTGCCTCGTCGGAGTCGCAGGGGATGAGGAAGGGGAGCGCAAAGGACAGCAACAACAACAGGTGTCGGTAGAGATTGAGGTGGATGGAGAGGGAGAACAAAAAGAAGAGGGACGTTCATTCTGACAGAAGATGAGGCTGGCCGTCTTGAACGACTTCAGGAAGAAAGAAAAACAAGAGGTCAATGACCTTGAAGCTCTACTGATAGGTTTTTGATAGCTAGATCAGCATTCCTGTGAAGTTTCATGAAAATCCGTCAAGTAGTTTCAGAGGAGTAGTCGCTACAAGTTTTCATTATATAACTCTATGTAAACAAAGATGGCCAATGGCAGCCATGTGTAACGTCGAATCAAAACTTAAGAAGTTTATTGCATCTGTCAAATTTATGGACAAAACTCTTTATTGTGTCCCCCGAAAAGTTTGGGGGTACTATCGACGTTGAGTTTATGACGAC
Organism: Cyrtodaria siliqua; assembly: GCA_037043455.1. Lineage (NCBI taxonomy): Eukaryota > Metazoa > Mollusca > Bivalvia > Adapedonta > Hiatellidae > Cyrtodaria > Cyrtodaria siliqua. The sequence continues at coordinate 6,952 of JAWPHD010001041.1, forward strand.
TTGGATATTTTTATTTTCACTCATATGCCATTAGACTACTGATTGAGTATATTCCATTAGACTACTGATTGAGTTCATTTGCCACTAGGCTGACTGACCATTTGCCACTAGACTACTTGGTCATTTGCCACTAGAGTGAGAAAAAAAATAACTTAGAACATTTTTCACAATTTTTTTTATTTTTTGTTTACTCCATACTCCATAGAAAATCCAAGGTCATACGAGATAAGCAAGGATGAATAGGCTGTGTTCTCTCCTGAAGACTCGCAGCAGATCTTTCTGTATTCAAGATATATCTATAAATACTTAATGAGCGTCTAAAAGTTGCAAGTTTCATTCGGAAAAAGAAGACACAAACAAAACAAATAAGGGCGATAGTACCTTTGCCTCTCACCGCTGCGGGTTTCGAATCCCACTGGGAGCTCTACATCAAAACTGATCAAGGATCAGCAAAAAAAAATCGAAGACTACTGTTCCAGTAAGAAGATGGAGATGGAGATGGATTAAACTTTGGGTGCCCGGGGGAAATGGGTTAGGTTAGTACCCTAGAAAATTAGTCAAATGTTTTATTGTCATAGCCAATAGTGGGTTGGGAATGGGATTTTACATAGTGAATTGCACCAGTGTCAGTGGCCATCTTTGTTTACATAGAGTTATCTAGTAAAAACTTGTAGCAACTTCTCCACCATGGCTAAAAATAGATTTTCAAAATACAAGTTTGTAGCGACTACTTCTTGAAAACTATAAGTGATATTGATATGGGACTTTTTCTAAAATGATCAGTAGGACACATGATGTTGATCCTTGTCAAAAATTATTTTGATTTGACGTTAAACATGGCCGCCAGTGGCCATCTTTGTTTACATAGAGTCATATAATGAAAACTTGTAGCGACTACTCCTCTGAAACGACTTGACAAGATTTTCATGAAACTTTACAGGAATGCTTATCTAGCTATCAAAAAGCTATCAGTAGAGCTTCAAGGTCATTGACCTCTTGTTTCATTGATTCATTCTTAAATTTAACTTAAAAGTGAATTCGCTCAACTTTTATAATGCATTTACTATGGGACAAAATTGCTGTATAATCCCTGATCTCGATATCTCGCGAAAAACGAGAGCAGGATTTGATAATGGTAAAATCGAGAATAGCTAATTATGACAGCAACATCTAACAATATTTATCCTGGTTACTCAGGAACATCTAATGATGTTTTATCCTGTTTACTCAGGAACATCTAACGACGTTGTCTCCTGCTAAATTGATTAGTATTTAATGAAAGTAAGATAGATCCCTAACGGGGGTTTGTACTGCCAGGTCTAACAACACAATAACTCATATTTACTGAATTTATGAAATCATAATTTTTTTCCCAAAATGAGAAAAAGCGCGTTCTTTTTTTCCCAAAATGGACAGGCCTGGGCCTCTTACCAATCTGGTGGAAGAAAAACCCTGCTACACTTGTAAGCATTTCCCAATTTTCACTATTGGCTTATATATTTTAGCAATCAGCAAAAGTGAAAAAATAAAACTTCAAAATGCCATATTAACTGAAATATAGCTTGAGAACGCATCATTTGCCTCCTAATTTTCAAAATGTTCTTTGGGGAGGCCCCACAAACCCCCACCAGCGGGTTTCCATACCTACCTGCCACTCCGGGCGACTCAGTAGAAAGTTGGAACAATAATGAAGAGTCGGTGGAGAGAGTTCATCAATCAATATTTGGATTAAAAAAAATATTTATCTAAATTACAAAATTAAGAACTGCAAAGAACAAGCCCACTTTTTGCTGAGGATGGAACAAGTCGCTGCTCAGTTCACAGCTAAGCTTCTCATATCTGGCGTACATTTCAAAATGCTCCAGGTACGCCCCTGGCAGTGTTAAACTTAAACACTCCATTTAACAGCACAAAAAGAGAAATGTTTTTCAGGCGATCAATGGGTTGAGCTTAAACACGCTGAAGGCTGAGGTAGATGAAGCACTATCCGGGGACGTTTTCAAGGAGGATATAGTAGAAAATCTACGAACAGAAATTAAAAAGCTCCATGAAGAGGTACCACCTCATATTCGTGGTAAATATTATATAACAGCTATATTACTATTATGTTGATTTGTCTCTATGTATATCGGAAGGAAGAATATTTATTTAGCATCCATGTATCTCTAAAGAAAGCTACATATTCCTCCATATTCCTCTGCCATGCAGATTCTATTGGGGACAAGTTAATTTTCCCAGGTGACCTGTCCGATGGACAACTAAATTTTATATCAAACAATTAATTTTACATCTTTAAAATGAAAAATCGCGAGTGAAAAAATGTGTCGAGACATCGTCGTCGAGCACTTATAAATGATGAATACAAACTCTCTTGTTTTCATTGGTTGAGGCGTGACTTTCGTGTAATTACGAGTAAAAACGACTGAACTCACTCATTTCCGTATATCATCGGAAATACTGCTCGTAGGTATTTCCAAAGATACAAACGTCGATTCTATGGGTTTGGTTTATTTGCCCCGGCAAAGTACAACAAGAGGTCAATGACCTTGAAGCTCTACTGATTGATTTTGATTTCAGGAAGTAGTCGCTACAAACTATTTTTAGCCGTGGTGGCCATCTTGAATTTCCGGCCGACCTGAAATTTTGCTAGGATCAATTAGACATCAAGAGCAACATTCCTGTGAAGTTTCATGAAAATCCGTCAAGTAGTTTCAGAGGAGTAGTCGCTACAAGTTTTCATTATATAACTCTATGTAAACAAAGATGGCCACTGACAGCCATGTTTAACATTGAATCAAAATAATGTTCGACTCGGATAACCATCATGTCATGCTGATCATTTTAGAAAAAGTCCCATATCAATATCTCTTATAGTTTTCAAGAAGTAGTCGCTACAAACTTATTTTTTAAAAATCTATTTTTAGCCATGGTGGCCATCTTGAATTTCCGGCCGACCTGAAATTTTGCTAAGATCAATAAGACATCAAGAGCAACATTCGTGTGAAGTTTCATGAGAATCCATCAAGTAGTTTCAGAGGAGTAGTCGCTACAAGTTATCATTATATAACTCTATGTAAACAAACATGGCCGCTGGCAGCCATGGTTAACGTCAAATCAAAATAATGTTCGACTTGAATAACCGTCATGTCATGCTGATCATTTTAGAAAAAGTCCCATATCAATATCACTTATAGTTTTCAAGAAGTAGTCGCTACAAACTTGTATTTTGAAAATCTATTTTTAGCCATGGCGGCCATCTTGAATTTCCGGCCGACCTGAAATTTTGCAAGGATCAATTAGACATCAAGAGCAACATTCGTGTGAAGTTTCATGAAAATCCGTCAAGTCTTTTCAGAGGAGTAGTCGCTACAAGTTATCATTATATAACTCTATGTAAACAAAGATGGCCACTGGCAGCCATGTTTAACGTCGAATCAAAATAATGTTCGACTCGGATAACCATCATGTCATGCTGATAATTTTAGAAAAAGTCCCATATCAATATCTCTTATAGTTTTCAAGAAGTAGTCGCTACAAACTTATTTTTTAAAAATCTATTTTTAGCCGTGGCGGTCATCTTGAATTTCCGGCCAACCTGAAATTTTGCTAGGATCAATAAGACATCAAGAGCAACATTCCTGGGAAGTTTCATAAAAATCCGTCAAGTAGTTTCAGAGGAGTAGTCGCTACAAGTTTTCATTATATAACTCTATGTAAACAAAGATGGCCGCTGGCAGCCATGTTTAACGTCGAATCAAAACGATTTTCGACAAGGACCAACATCATGTCATGCTGATCATTTTAGAAAAAGTCCCATATCAATATCTCTTATAGTTTTCAAGTAGTAGTCTCTACAAACTTATTTTTTAAAAATCTATTTTTAGCCGTGGCGGCCATCTTGAATTTCCGGCCGACCAGAAATTTTGCTAGGATCAATTAGACATCAAGAGCAACATTCCTGTAAAGTTTCATGAAAATCCGTCAAGTAGTTTCAGAGGAGTAGTCGCTACAAGTTTTCATTATATAACTCTATGTAAACAAAGATGGCCGCTGGCAGCCATGTTTAACGTCGAATCAAAACGATTTTCGACAAGGACCAACATCATGTCATGCTGATCATTTTAGAAAAAGTCCCATAGCAATATCCCTTAGAGTTTTCAAGAAGTAGTCGCTACAAACTTGTTTTTTAAAAACCTATTTTTAGATTTGGCGGCCATCTTGGATTTCACATCTACATGAATTTTTGCTAGGATCAACTAGACTCCATGGGCAACATTTCTGTAAAGTTTCATGAAAACCTATTCAGTAGTTTCAGAGGAGTAGTCGCTACAAAAAAAAAGTTAACGGACGGACGGACAGACGGACGACGGACGCCGCACCACGGCATAAGCTCTGCTGATCTCTGATCAGTAGAGCTAAAAATAGGACATGGATTGATTTTAAACATATTTTTGTTAAAATTTTATAGCTCAGGAGAAGGACAATTTAACAAAACTTCAACCTTTTCACTTTTAAATCAAGTTTGTGACTTTTTCATAACTGCGAATATGCAGTCAGAGGACAATTATAGGCAAGATAACGTATTTGAAGACCAGCATCAAAGCACATATCAGTATTGTCCTACAGAAAATGTTACAGAAGAGGATCTTTTTGTTGGATGCGTATCTTCTGTGCATAAACTGGTGTCGCAGGTTCAGACCAATGCAAGATGCTGCCCCTAAAAACTCCAAGTCTCTAACTGCCGGAAATTACAACAGGTTGTTTTGGTGGATATGAAGTGTGGCAGTAAGGATCATGCACTTTCTTGTTCATCTTCTCCGCACTTAGAAAATGGCAAATTATTGGCAAATTCAAAAGTATGCCATGTTTTTTTCACAAGTGGAATGCTACCCAGTCAATTTAACAAGTTCTGCGAGTCTTCTGGAATTGGCTGTACTGGATATATGAAAGATCTTACTTCATCATACTCAGCGGTGGTTGACAATGCTGCATCGAAATCATATGACAAGGCTTTATTGGACGAGATAGCAATGTCAGCTGCCATGAGTGAGGAAAAAACCTGACGGGAATAAATATTTTGACTGATGCACGGCACTGTTGGTGGAAAAATGCAAAATTTAGTGATGTTGTTTGCATTGGAAATGCTTCACACAAAGTTATAAAAGTCAGCACAGTATCCAAAGAGGATGATATCTGCTCCCAAAGACACAAACTTATAGGAGTGAAAAGAATATATGCATACTTGGATGAAAAGTCGTGTTCAGTTAATGTCCACACACGATAATAATAACGTGATTTCGAATTTTATAAATCCAACAGAAAATGCCAATGACACTTGGCACACGACCAAGAGCATAGCTAAGTCTGCGAAAAAAATAACAACTGGCACAAAAAAATTAAATGGCATTTCGTGGCACGAGGAACTTTCAGACAAAGCAGCTGCTTTGAAAACCCATGTATTCTTTTCGATGAAGAATTGCTATAATAACTCGATAATTTTGCAGAAAACATTTTAAATTTTATTGAACATTACCAAGGCAACCATGAAGACTGTTATAAGGCCAAACAAAATGAATACTCTGTTTCCGCTAACCCGACCGACCCTATTTTTTTCAGCCGACCCTACAGTTTTTTCCACCGTTTTTGTAATAAAAAATATGTTCGATCGTTTTTGCTCTTTTCTTTACCTTTCCGCATAATATAAATCTTTCCGGTAATTAGTCGTCCCGATACTTGAAACGCATGATAATAAAGCGTCTACCGATGCAGGTGTCCTTACGGTGACAATGTTTTTTGGGAAAATTCGTTGTCAGATCTGTTAAGTTTGTCCCTAATTTTAACGACATGGCAACAAGTTTACTGCTGGTTACGTTTGACAAATGCAGACATTTTCCTGGATTGAAAAAACTGTACCCAGTTAAGAATTAAAGCAAAATAATTGACATTTTTTCGGAATATCACCGTGTGCAACCTAACCCAGCGAAAATTTCGAGGAATCTGGCCCTTCTTTTACTGTTTCTGGTTCCACTCATGTAAACACAGATGAAAACTCAGCAAACACATCACTCGACACAAATGTAATGCCTTAATAGACGGGGAATTGAAAATGAGATATAAAACTGTGTTGCCTATTTGTCAGCCATGCAAGGATTCAGGCAAAATTCCTATCACACAGCGTCCATTTGGCAAAACTGTTAACAAGGAAAGTCATTAAATTTAGTCAGACAAACCATCTGACAGTGTTCTCCAAGGCTATTTTTCCGGGTGTTTTACCCACATGAAAAGTTCTAGGGACGGGCATGCAAAGAAGGAAGCATATTTGTAGATTTGGAAAATATCTGAGATGTGAGCTTCAAAAATGTCAGAGTATTTAAACTGTTTTTACAACATAACACAACAATCAAAATCTGAGAAGTCTCGTTTAATACCATACACTATTTTAATATTGAAATTGTATTATGTTTTTGCTATGTACCCACATCAGTTTAAAAATACCATTGTTCTAATTAAGGCTGGAGAGAACAGTCAAGTATTTACTGGATAGACAAGTTGATTTTGCTATATTAATTAAAGTCATAATAATCATCTTCAAACTTGCAGTTTGGTGAAAATGTAACACATGTATGCAGTTAGTCTTTTAACTCTTGTTTAATACTCCAGTCTGGTCCCAATATCACAGAACAACTCCACTTTTCAACTCAGACTCAACTCAACTTGTCTTTGACATTACAATTCTGAGTTATTATTGTATTGGATCATTTTAATTTTGCTGGAAATCATTGTATATAGATCTTTTACTGATATTGTGAAAAGTTATTGTGAAAATCTACAGTTGCTTGCAAAACAATGAAGAAAATGTATTTGAGTTGGATCTGAAATATTCGAGACCATCTCAAATTCATTTTCTTAAATCTTGGTAAAATAAATTATATTTATAGAGTAACAATTTGAGTACTTGAGTTAAAGTATAACAACAAACTCTACTAATTTTCCATATATTAATGTAAAAGAATTATTTCAGTTACTATTTGATAAAGACATTTTGAGTCGAGTTAAAATCTCAACTTAAGTTTATTTGTGATACTGGGACCTGTTCTAGCTCATTTAATATTGAACTTGTTCTAGAGGTTTATATGGATTTTTAAAAAATATTTTGATGTTTATTTTAGGGTGAAATAAAGAGACAACAAATCTTTTTTAAACTTGTTTATATTCATTTATTCAATAAAGTATGTTTTAATACAACATATATTGAAATACAATGATATTACGTAGAAAAGGTAACCTATAAAGTCCTACTATTTTATATCGCGTAGAAAAAAAATAAAATAAAAAAAAGTTGTGCCTACCTACCTACCCTATTTTTTTTCAAGACATTAGCGGAAACGAATTATTCATTTTGTTTGGCCTAACACTGCTCACTGCAAAACAGACCAAAATTATGAGTGTTCAAAGTTTATCCTAAAAAGTGAAAAATCTATTGAGATTCTTACTAATTACCTAAAATCTATGTATATAAATACGCAGAAAAATATAAATATTGTTTAGACACTCACTACGTTGAGTCTTTTAATAACGCTTTATTACAGTTTGTTGATAAAAGAATTGTGTTTGGTAAAGTGAGCTATTTGATGCGGATTAATCTGGCAGTACTGGATTGGAATGAAAATGTTAATAGGCCAGCAACATCTCAAAAAGAAAGAAGTTATAAACGAAATCCCAATCAAACCTACACTGTGGATGTCAAGCAGAGAAAAACAACTGACTATAAAGAACAGCTATGGATTAATTGGATTGGACATATCTGTCAATAAATAATTAAATACAGACTTAAATCACTTAATACAATTTTGTGCAAAAATTAAAAACAAAAAAGATTTCTATGCAAAAGAAATGAAAAGAATTGGATATAAAAACAATGAGTAAGTGATCATTTTGGTTTGTTTTGATTTTACAATTTTAGTCGTCTGCGTGTGTTCTATTTTTACACTCCTCTTCCCACTGACAGCTTGAAATCTGCAGGATTAAATTACATAGGCACACCTCCAAATAATCGCTTGTATACTAGCGAATGTTGGGGGTTTAATATGGCTGGTTTTCGAACTTGTCCGAGCTTTCATTGATATAAAGACACTGGCAAAGTTTCGTAAAGATTCGATTAATAATGAAGGCCCTAGAGTGTTCACAAGGCAAAAAATTACAGACGGACGGACGGACAACTCGCCATCCCATAAGCTTTGCTGGCCTTTGGCCAGTAGAGCTAAAAACTTGTTAACTAAAGTTAGCAGTTTACGGGGACAAAATATAGGACTAATGCAGCAATTAAGGGAAAAGGATGGTGCATTGTGCGAGTCTGAAAAGTATAACGCAGAATTACGGAGAACTATAGACTTCATGCAGGTCCGAATTAACCATCTGGAAAGGTTTGAATCCAGAAATCCGTATTATGATGCAGATGAGCCGCAAACTAAGCGTACTTGATTGGACAATTCAATGACAAGTATGCCACCCGAACACCTATCACCACCACATGAAAGCTCTGCGGTCGTGTTTGCTACACAACGTTTGCCCAATGCAGAGCAGTATATTGATATATCGGAGTAAGATCGGAATGGGAACCAAACCATCCTTCAAAGTATTCAAGTATGTATTATTCATTTTATATTATATTAGATAAATGCCAGTAAATACAATGTTTTTATATAAAAACACGAAATGCTTAAAAGCTATGCAAGATATTCATTTATATTGAAAAATCATCATACATGAAGATATAAATTTATATTTGCATATCTACCGGAAATAGCATGCACCAACATTTTAGTCCAGGCCAAAATTAAAAGATTGTTTGTTTGCTCTCTCCCGACCGACGCACTAAAAAGCCGCCGACTGAAAATCTTTTTTTCCGATTTTGGAGAGAAAATTTGTTTTTCGGCAAAAAAAAAAATCCTGGGAAAGAAAAGCGCCGTATTATAAACTCAACTTTCTATTTTGCCGCCCGGCTTTGTTTACCGTGGAAAATATGCGCCGTAGAATAGACAGCATCATACATTTGGTTCCCCATTTTGCTCTATATTTCTCGAATGAAGCACGTTTTGTTATGGTAACAAAAATGGCGACGTCCAGCCAGTAATTACGCATTTTACAACATGTCTAAGCGAAAACTCGAAGCAGACTATTTTATATTGTAGTCGTCAATAACCGACAGTGAAATACACCTCCCCAAATAACAAGTTTCTCAATTCAGGGGTAGTGGAAAAATCAAGTCGGCGACCTCTCAATCATCATTTTACCGAATATCTAGGTCATATGCGTGGCCCTGGAATGTTTAGCGAGAAGAATGCAAACTTTTTTAATTCACTCAAAGCACTCGTTATTAATGCGATTCAATGAGGTATTCAGTGTATTTCATTGATAAAGTACGAAATTAAACTTATATGGATGAGCATCTTTCCCCCAAAAGCGTTACAAAACTTAGCGATATGCTTTTTTTTCACAAACAATCGTAAATCATAATTGAAATCATAACAATGAGCGGCCCTGTATGGTTTTGCAAGAAAATGCAACTTGTTTAATACACTCGAAGAACTCGTTTATTAATGCGATTGGATGAGGTATTTAGTGTTTTTCATTGATAAAGAATGGATGTGTATCTTTCCCAAAAAGCATTACAAAACGATATGCTTCTTTTTTCATATCTCACTGGATTTCGCGATTCCAAAAAAGGACAAGATATTTAGTTCTGAATGTTTAATTGATATACATGTACAAGCCTTACATAAATGCATAAATGTTCAAAAATACACTTAGTGGACTTAAAATATTGGGCAAGGCAATTGCCTTATGAAAATACTCTTGCTCTGAGGCTGAGAAAGTGGATTTCAAACATATTTCCAAAAAACATTTTTAAAACAGTCAATAGCACTGAGAGTGCCTTCTAATTAAAATAAGGCATTAATTTTTCAACTAAAACCATCTCAGGGTAGATGGTGTATCTTAGAATTATATAAAAAAAGGAAGGGTGGTAAGTAGACCCCTCCTGATAACCCCCCGAAGCGCGCTGTCTGTGCCAGCGCCTGAAAAAATTCCTGGGGAGAACCCTGACCGTGGATTATACACTCAAGTGATATGAAAACGCAACACGGGAATTTCCGCTATATATTGTATATACTGCACACTTAATTGCACATAATATTCCAAAGAAATCCCAAGATGTTTTTTAAAAAGAAAGTTGCAGTTAACTAGAGAAAGGACACAACTTTGATTTTGTAGACGTTTTAATCACACTACATTTTGTAACAAGAACTTCATAAATGTTGAAGTAGCTCTTTGAAAAATTGAGCTAGTTCAGTACTGTATTTAACGTAAATAGTTTGCAAAGTGTTGCATCCTAAGTTTGCTCACATGATTGAGCCAAACGCGTACTCTGTGAATAATGAAACATTGAAGGAATACTATTTGCTGTATTATTTGTTGTTTTAGTATTTTTCCAAAAGGAAAGGTCTTATGTAGCCATGTACCATTTGATTAAAAGCAGCATATTGTACATACAATATATAGCGGAAATTCCCGTGTTGCGTTTTCATATCACTTGAGTGTACAAATGGTAAAAAAAGGAATCCATATGCAAGAATCACCTTCATGAACACGAATCGGAAAACACTTTGAAGGACGTGTATGAAGATTTATTGTCGGACACAGACTTTCAATCGAGAGAAAGTGATGTAGTGTCGGTTAGTCTCAGCAACAAATTTGGGGGTTCTGAACAGTTGTCCCGATTTTTATGAAGAAATACGAATTGTTAAAGAGATTGACAAGACATTGAAATATGTAAACTTTAATGTGAAAAGGAGTGACAGTGTATCAGAAAATCAAAACTGTTTGGACACACCACAGACATCAGCATTTAAAGTGCTAATGGCAGCGTCCTATGCCAGAAAAAAAAGTATGGGTTTATCAAATCTACAATATATTTGTGTACTTATATTAACCAGGTTTCCCCAATTTAAGTTCTGCATTGGCGTTTTTGACAAGTGTGTGCTTTATGCAAATATGCCTGTAAAAACACAAACTGATCCATACATGTATTAGTGCATAAAATACACGTCTACGAAAGGCGAGATTATGCACCGTCCTCCGACGTGCTTACGCGTTTGACTTTCTTATGTGTGGACTTTCTGCAGAGATTTTGTGCGCTAGATATAAACAGTCCACTTAAACTAATACATCGAACATTTTGTGAAATGCATTATTTTGAATCTATGAACTCAATACTAGTCAAAATGGTTAGTGAAATTATGAGATTTATATCTTCTGTTACTAAACGAAATGGTTAGTGAAATTATGAGTTTTATATCCTCTTTTGTGTTTTTTTTAAATGTCAATTTGTATTTGAAGTTTTTAAATACTGAGTGGTCTACGTTAAAATGTTTATTATTAAAGACTTCAAAATAGTTTAAAAGTTGGTCAATAGGGACCTTAATAAAGACATGAAAAATGCTTAAAGTCTTTAATATGCTTTATTCATAGTACATGTAATTGTAAACGGAAACAAAGTTTAAAAAAATCTCTTTCAATAATAAAAAAAAGAATTTCCCTACCTACCTACCCAACTTTCACAACTAGGGTCGGGAGAGAGCAAACACACATTTTTTTAATGCTGGCCCCATAGGCACATAACCTTATACTCCTATACACATGGAATTGTTTGATGATACACAAGGATATCTTACAAAGGCTAAGGCTCGTTTTGGAAAAGGTAAGGAGGTTTGTTTAACCAGATGGAATGGCACAGTTTGCTTGCATTTCATGATAATTCTAAATGCTTCGAAACTGGACACATAGACCAGTTGGAGTCGAGTTTTAATAGAAGTGTGAGAGAATCTGGCCATGATGGTCCTTCAAGAGTTCATTAGGAGGAACCACAGACTCGTATGAATTTGTATTGCCTCGTCGGAGGCGCAGGGGATGAGGAAGGGGAGCGCAAAGGACAGCAACAACAGGTGTCGGTAGAGATTGACGTGGATGGAGAGGGAGAACTAAAAGAAGAGGGACGTTCATTCTGACAGAAGATGAGGGTGGCCGTCTTGAACGACTTCAGGAAGAAAGAAAAACAAGAGGTCAATGACCTTAAAGCTCTACTGATAGGTTTTTGATAGCTAGATCAACATTCCTGTGAAGTTTCATGAAAATCCGTCGAGTAATTTCAGAAGAGTAGTCGCTACAAGTTTTCATTATATAACTCTATGTAAACAAAGATGGCCAATGGCAGCCATGTGTAACGTCGAATCAAAACGATTTTCAAAAGGACCAACATCATGTCATGCTGATCATTTTGGAAAAAGTCCCATATCAATATCACGTTTTCAAGAAGTGGTCGCTACAAACTTGTTTTTTAAAAATCTATTTTTAGATTTGGCAGCCTCTTGGATTTCACATCAACATGAATTATTGCTAGGATCAACTAGACTTCATGGGCAATATTTCTGTAAAGTTTCATGAAAATCCATTTAGTATTTTCAGAGGAGTAGTCGCTACAAAAAAAGTTTACGGACAGACAGACGAACAACAGACACCGCGCCACGGCATAAGGTCTGCTGATCTCTGATCTAACAAGAGCAAACAACCTTGTGGATGAGATCTCAGAAGAAGGAGCTAAGGCTCTTCTGAAGAAGATAGCTGAGGTCGTGCCCTCGTTGATACTGATTGGCTGCCAAGTTTAGACAAGACAAAGAGTAAATCTTTGAATCTAAAATGGTCTGAATATCAAATGATGAGGATGTTTTTATCAGATATTGACTTATACGGTGAGGAAATGACAGGTTTTCAGGTACCGTATTTTACCTTGTATAGTACGCAGTTTTTTTACCACTTTTACGGTTTCCGAAAGGGGGATGCGTACAATATAAGGAAACAAAAAATAAAAAGAACTCTTTTTTTTTTTCTTGCCAATGTCTGGAAAGGAAAACCTTGACGACAAACAGACATCGAGACAGAAAATTGTGAATACCGATAACACACAATTTTTTCGTAATTTACTCGCTTCATATAAGTAATATATTGACTTAATTCGAATTATAAATGAATAAAGTGTATTATGATGCTTGTTTTTGTATAAATGTTTGCATGTTTGTTGTAAAACTTCAATAAATTGTGTGAAAAATCATCCCTCGATTTTGTTGTTTATATCGCGTGGCGTAATATCATGTGACTTCCAGCTGTTTAGACATGTAGTGTTGTTACAGTTCTATTCTATTCCAGTATTTATAGGATTTTATTTAATATTTTATATTACGATGCCGATGAGCCGCACACTAAGCGTACTCGATTGGACAATTCAACGACAAGTATATGCCACCCAAACACCCATCACCATCAGCTGAAAGCTCTGCAGTTGTGTTCGCTACACAAAGTTTGTCTAATGCAAAGCAGTACATTGATTTATCGGAGTGAGATCAGAATGGGAGCCAAACCATCCTTCAAAGTAGTCAAGTATATATTATTCATTTTTTACAAATACAATGGTTTTATATAAAGGCTGGAAAAGCTTAAAAGATATGCAAGATATTTATTTATATTGAAAAATAATTTATATTTGCATATCTACAGGAAATAGCATGCACCAATATATATAACACTATGAAATGTCATTAATACTGATTTAAATGCATATTCTTTTCAAGTATCAGTTATTAACAATTTAAAATGTCATTAGGATAATACGGATTTAAAACATGGCGTCACCAAAACCACAATGGTACGTGCGTGGGGGTATCGTGAAAAAGTATTTAAGACACAACATTTTTGTCCATAGGCACACAACCGGATAGGTCTCACTACAGAATTACCTCCCTTGGCCATGTTGGTAGGAAGATTCCTACACCGTAAAAAACTATTTGCTCTCAACTTGGAAATGTGCAACCGTTCTCTTATTCCTCCTTTAGGTGACAAGATTGGAACATGTTCATGACTTATGCCAAGTTTGGATGCCACTGGGTGATTTTCGAGGAAGATATGACAATTTGAAAATGGGTAGGAATACAGTTGAATTATTAGTGAAATGGAGTTAGTTTTGAGGGGTGCTGAAAAAGACTGGAAAAAAATCTGGTCAACTTTTGATTTTTTTGTGGATATTCTGAGCTTCAGAGGAAGGTTTGCAGATTGAGAGGAGATTTAAAGACCAATGGACATTTTACAGTATGGTTGCAGTGGTCCACAAATGACGGTTTCTATATATATATATATATGGTGTTGATAAATTCACTAGTGAGACGTTAAATGTCTATACGCACCAAGGAATTGTTTCATGATACACAAGAATATCTTACAAAGGCTAAGGTTCGTTTTGGAAAAAGTAAGGAGATTTGTATACCCAGATGGAATGGATCAGTTTACTTCCATTTAAATGATGGCAGTTTAGACAAGGCAAAGAGTAAATCTTTGAGTCTAAAATGGTCTGAATATCAAATGATGAGGATATTTTTATCAGATACTGACTTATACAAGCTTATACGCCTCTACGCATCATGAAATTGTTTCATAATACACAAAGATATCTTACAAAGGCTAAGGCTCATCTTGAAAAAAGTAAGGAGATTTGTATAACCAGATGGAATGGCGCAGTCTACTTCCATTTAAATGACAATTCTAAATGCTTCGAAACTGGAAGTTTTGACAAGACAGAGTAAATCTTTGAGTCCAAAATGGTCTGAATATCAAATGATGAGAATGTTTTTATCAGATATTGACTTATACGGTGAGGAAATGACAGGTTTTAAGGCATGTTTATACACTTGCTTCATATAGCTAGCTTAATTAATTTCAAGTTAAGCACCACGCGAAATAACACAACTTCACCTTTAGATTACTGCAGCTCAATCAATCTTGCAAGCATCCATGCAACTTCAGCAGACGTTTTGTTTATAGAATTGGGAGGTCAAAACTGAATAGGGGATTTCAAAACTTGATTGCTATGTAAATATACAGCCAGGGTAAGCTTGCTCTTGTGAAGTATCCATTACCACCAAAAAACACCTACAGATCGGTGTGTAAAAAAGACCTACATATCTGGTGTGTAAAAAACACCTACAGATCCCTGTGTAGCTTTTACTGACTGATCTTATAATAATGAAATAATCATCGAAAAACCTTTGGCTGAAACAAGCGCCACAAACAATAGTACATCACAGAGTGTAGCTATTGAGGCACAAAGATTAGATTATTACAAATTAGTTTTTTGAATTCTTGAAAGGGGACACATTCCTTGCTTGGAACATACCTCTCCACCAAGGTATGCAAGTCCATGTCCCATTTCAAGAATCCAAACAACTAATAATATTTACTGGTTTTATTTCAGGAAATGTGAATATGTTGCGGAACAACCATGTTTCCAAGACCTTGATGTTAAAGGTGCCAAAGTTATACTGGTTAAAAACATCGGACAAGGATTATATAACGGCATGCAGGGAATGGTGCATACTTATCTAAAGACAGCCCACCTGTAATCGACTTCAGCTGAAAACTGGTACCATTGTCAGCTGTCAGGTTTGATGTATTTCTTAAGATACAGCAAAAAAGCATTGCTTGTCAAGTGGTGTTGTCTGTGATTTTGGCATTTGCACTGACTGTTCACACAGCACAAGGTCAGACTCTCCAGTATGTAGAGATTGAGTGTCTTTCTTTTTTTGCTCCTGGACAAATGGGTGTTGCTGTAGGAAGAGAACTACTACACAAGAGCTCCGAGTTGTCAACTTTAATAGTGTAGCAGCCAACAGAAAACACCCAGATGTCGTCTATAATTTTTATAATAAAACGCTTCTGTTTCATTGTTTATATCTGGGCAATCTACAGATGGTGCTCATTTCACTGGTTTAAACAGCATTAATCCCAGAAAATGCCGAAAGCTAAACAGAACTTGAAGAGAGACACTGAGCAATATGATGATGGTGCGCGTGATCATATTGCTCAGTTCCTATTTGACACTGAGGAGTTACCAAGGGATGAGTCCAGGGCTAGAAATTAACATTTTTAGTTTACTAGACCGGTAAAAGCACTAGACCTGCTCAAAATTTACTAGCCCAATATAATATTCAACAGAAAATACAATTTTAATTCAAGTTTCATTTTCTTCGAGTTTTACATTTATTGAAACTTTGGAAATATCAGATTTTTAAAAGACCGGTTAGGTTAGACAGTGCTGTCATTACATAATTTATCGATTTATAATTTATTTCTTAATTGAATAATTTTTGTTACTAGCCCATCGGGACTACCCAGACACAGACTTTGCTAGCCCGGCAGCATTTTTGCTAATCTCGGGCTACAGGACTAGTGCTAATTTCGAGCCCTGTGAGTCGCCATGCAATGTTGGTGAATTTTGTACAGAAAATAAATCTGCATCTTTTTTAGCAGATTTATCTGTAGATTTTTTCACATCCTCTCCCTAATCCGAGCCTTCTCGGACCTTACCAATACCAGCCCTTTTTACGATTTTGATATTTCAACTGGCTGTGTATGTTGCCCACATTTGGCTCCCCCCCCCCCCCCCCCCCCCACCCCACACACACATTTGGCTGTGTCCCCCACACCCCAAAAAAAAGAAGGCTCTTGGGTCAGCGAAGGCTCGGAGTGACAGTGGAAACTAAAATGCAATAAATGATTGACAGGGTGTTCGGGGAGATAATTCAGTATCTATGCGCACCTGCAATCGGCCGTTTTCCATTTTCGAATCGTTATTATTCAAGCATCATATCCACTGAGTGTCACACATGTTGTTTTCAGGCTCCAACACAAATTCCATGTCGGTCGCAATTTATTTATTATTAATTTATTTTGACACATCGAGCCAAAGTTTACGTTGTGAGTGGGGCTTCCCCAACAATACACAGTCTAACCAATCAAAACGTCTCTTTTGACACAGAACGTTTTCGGGAGGCCAGGAACCAGCTTGATGAAGTATAAACAGGCCGTTAAACACTATTGATTGGATTTTAATTTTTAAACATAAAGAATAATGGAGAAAGAAAAAAATAGTCAGACTCAGCTGATCTTCCATATGGATTTATAGAAAATATAGGAATGGTGTCAACATGGAATTTATCCACCCATGGTAAACCAAATGGTGTTTCAGATAATCTGGATTTTGACGTTAGTGCAACATTACAAAACACGCAGGTAGAGTTAGAGCAGGTTAGACTGCAACTGCAAAAAAACGTCGAGCAGTTAGAGAGTCGTTTTATTATGAAGGCATGAAAACCCACTAACCGTCCATAATCTCGATGAATGAACTATATCGCTTCTGCAAGGGACGCAGTCAACAATTTTATGAATGAAAAGGTTCAGAAATCACGTAAACTTTCTTTATCATAATGTTTATGACATAATTAGTCAAAATTTAAAAACTTCACAGCATTTTGTCAAGGCAGTATAGTAAACTGAACACTCTTTTATTGTTTCTGATCAGCGTATAGCCTCAATTCTGAAAAAATTAAACAAACTTCTGTATTAAAGATTTATGAATTGTAGTTCTTTTTAAGTACCTTTTTGCTTGCTTATTTATCATTTTTATCATTTAATTTCAGCCGTGGTGTTCACGAAATCTACACGGTGGTCATACAGAGCGTCAAAATAAACAGTCATCTAAACTTGTATTTTGGATTATGGACAAGGAAGTAAATAAAATAAGCAAAAGACATCGCTGATAAACAAAGTGAAGAAATTGATGTAAGTGTTGCAGATCTGTAGTCTACCAGTATAGGCAAAATTTATATCTTGCAGGAGCTTGTGTTCAAAAAATAGCTAAAAGGTTAAAGGAGTCAAGTTTTAAACCTGCATGGCCGGTAGGAGCTACACACATCATATAAAGGCAGGACCGAGAGTCAATTTTCAGTGTAATTCCTCCAGTGTTTAAGAAGAAATTTCCACGTCTTACTGCAATTATCAACTGTTTTGAAATATTCATTGAAGCTCCTAGAAATCCACTGGCACGGGCACAGTGTTATAGTTCATACAAGAAATACTGTACCATTAAAGTTTTTGATCTCGTGCACACCGGTAGGTCGAATCAGCTTTATATCAAAGGCATTGGGTGGCACAGCATCCGACGTGAAAACTGTTTGTGAGTCCGGTTTTGCAGCACGTATCACTAGCCAGGGGATCAGATACTAGCTGATCAGATACTAGCTGATCGCGGTTTCACACTTAAAGACGACTTCGCAGCAAAATGTAGTGCAGAACTTTTTACACCATCCTTCACTGAAGGACAAAAACAAATGCCTGCTAGAGATCTCGAGAACTCAAATAAGATTTCGTCAGTACGAATTCACATAGAGCGTGTGATAGGATTACTTAAGAACCGGTTTAAGATATTGAAAGGAACAATGCCAGTTCAATTTGTACAAAGTATCAAACATGAAAATCTGGAATCAACTTTGTCCAGCACTTGTTAATCTTGGTACAGGCATTGTATTCAAAGAGTAGGGATGTGTTTCAGTACGGCAGTTCATGTGATCGTGTGTTAGTATTACAGCATGTATTCATTGTCCGAACAATTATGAACTGTTGGAATTATCCAATTCAATTTACAAATTTTAAAGGGACACTTAACAATCTTGAAGTGTTCTAACAAACTTTGAAAATAGTGTCTACATCCATTTATCCATATCATTTTTTAGGTTTAAATATATTATTGGTAAAATATTATCAACAAATAATAATATGCGAAAACAATTTGCTTTAGACTATTCTTATAGTTAATTTCTAATTTTATGTGATATAATGATTGAACAAATGCAATTTATGTAGAAAAACTAACGGGACGCGGTGAGCTTTTCAGAAATCAAGATTTTTATAAGTCCCTTTAAACTGGAAATAGGTGTTTGTTATTAATTTGTACTGCTTGATAAATGTCTTCTAAGAAACAGACAAAGTGCAACACAGGTTTTATAAAAAAAAAAGAAGACAAAACACAATGTTACTTTTTTAAGCTGTATTTATTTTAAGACGTGTTTTTTTTTATTTATTGTTGATGCTGCATTGAAAAAGCATAAAAATGCAAATGCGATAAGAAACTGTGACATGGATCCACATATCCTTAGGCAACAACTCAGCAACAAAGTGTCTCATTGCAAAAACGAGCACTCAAATTGCCATACATCTAGGTGTCAAAAAGATAAAAACTATGAGCCTTTAAGAACAGTTGTGACAAGAAGCTATGGGATCCTATACAAAACCAAATATCATCTTGGAGCAGCTATAAGAGACGTCATGACCCTAGAGCTGGAAAATTGTTGCAAAGTGTGATTGAGCATTTTGTGATATTTAAAAGCCCAGATGACTATTCTTGCAAGGGATACATTATACGTTGAAAGCTTCAACAATGTGATGAATGTCTTTCAATACAAAAGAATTGCATTCAGCGACCTAACGTATCTTGTTCGTTCACAGCTGACTGTTCTTCACTGGAATGAAAACGCTGCCAGGGAATACACATCCGTTTGGAATCCTCGAGATCCAAGAGCCCCGCGACCTGATTATCCAACAACCTGATATTTTGAACCCCATGACCATAGCAAAAAAAAATGCGTCTAAGCAGCCCCCGTCTAGCTCCCTTCTAGAATGTGATGTAATCACAGAAGAGCAAATGTTGAGATGTGGTGGGGACGAACTTGGATTATACGTCCCTATGTCTATCTGCCAAAAAATTTGGTTTAACCAATATTTTAATATCGCCATTTTACTGAACGGCAACATTGATATGCACGAAATGACCACAGGAAGCATGCTCAAAGTGAGTGAAAATGGCATGATACAGTCTCAGTCGAGAATGCTGCAAGAAAAAGTAAACAAGAGGTCAATGACCTTGAAGCTCTACTGATTGATTTTGATTTCAGGAAGTAGTCGCTACAGACTTGTTTTTTGAAAAATTATTTTTAGCCATGGCGGCCATCTTGAATTTCCGGCCGACCTGAAATTTTGCTAGGATCAATTAGACATCAAGAGCAACAATCCTGTGAAGTTTCATGAAAATCCGTCAAGTAGTTTCAGAGGAGTAGTCGCTACAAGTTTTCATCATATAACTCTATGTCAACAAAGATGGCCACTGGCAGCCATGTTTAACGTCGAATCAAAATAATGTTTAACTCTGATAACCATTATGTCATGCAGATCATTTTACAAAAAGTCCCATATCAATATCACTTATAGTTTTCAAGACGTAGTCGCTACAAACTTCTTTTTTAAAAATCTATTTTTAGCTGTGGCGGCCATCTCGAATTTCTGGCCGACCTGAAATTTTGCTAGGATCAATAAGACATTAAGAGCAACATTCCTGTAAAGTTTCATGAAAATCCGCCAAGTAGTTTCAAAGGAGTAGTCGCTACAAGTTTTTACTATATAACTCTATGTAAACAAAGATGGCCGCTGGCAGCCATGTTTAACGTTGAATCAAAACAATTTTTGACAAGGACCAACATCATATCATGCTGATCATTTTAGAAAAAGTCCCATATCAATACCACTTATAGTTTTCAAGAAGCAGTCGCTACAAACTTGTATTTTGAAAATTTATTTTTAGCCTTGGCGGCCATCTTCAATTTCCGGCTGACCTGAAATTTTGCTGGGATCAATTAGACATCAAGAGCAACATTCCTGTGAAGTTTCATGAAAATCCATCAAGTAGTTTCAGAGGAGTAGTCGCTACAAGTTTTCATTATATAACTCTATGTAAACAAAGATGGCCGCTGGCAGCCATGTTTAACGTCGAATCAAAACGATTTTCGACAAGGACCAACATCATGTCATGCTGATCATTTTAGAAAAAGTCCAATATCAATATCACTTATAGTTTTCAAGAAGAAGTCGCTACAAACTTGTTTTTTAAAAACCTATTTTAAGATCTGGCGGCCATCTTGGATTTCACATCAACATGAATTTTTGCTAGGATCAACTAGACTTCATGGGCAACATTTCTGTAAAGTTTCATGAAAATCCATTCAATAGTTTCAGAGGAGTGGTCGCTACGGACAGACGGACAGACAGACGGACGTACACAAAATCAGGCTTTGTGTGACTAAAACTTGTGTGTGTGTTTTTTGTGTGTACGTTAGTACTTTGTGTGACTGTTTTTGACATTTTGTGTGTCGTTTTTACCATTTGGACACATTTTAGTCACACAAGCTCCCCTCCCCTTGTGTGACTGCAATTTTTTATTGCTTTAAATGAAGAAATAGACTATTTCCTGCGCATAGAGACATACTTGCTTGTGTGTCAGTCACACAAGAAAAAAAAAGAGTCACACAAGTATACTTTATACATAAAAAAAGACACACAAGGCGCTCCTGTAAACTCGGACAGACAGACGTCCGGACGGACGCGGACGCCGCACCATGGCATAAGCTCTGCTGATCTCTGATCAGTCGAGCTAAAAATGTATTTTACTGGTAAGTGTCCTTTTTATCAAATATTCATCACTATGTATTTAAAATGTGTCAACAGGTTTGACAATATGAAAATCAATACTCTATGCTGGTCATAGATATTTATTATAATGGAGATGGACACTTAAACTCTCTAAAGCGAACACTGCAGTATATGTTTACCAATACAATAGCTGACTGCTGGTCTGAAACGCCTTTAACTTGGTCGGTTCGGTAGACGCTACCGGACGCTGGGGTTTAAAGTAACTTCCAGGTTAGGTAAGTGTAGGTTTGTTTTTGCTTTATGTTTGGTTTGGCTCACTATTTTTTGTATTATCCCAACATTTTGCCTGAAAGGAGCCCCATGTTCCCATGTATTTCATTTCTGCAATGAACACTGCTATAATATTGATCCAGGCTAGCATAAATCTTCTTTTTTTATTTTTATTTCTATAACACAAATTAATCCGTAAATATTAAATACGTTAGTAACAAAAAGATATCCATCATACCAGCCATCAACCAATATCGCCCTTCAAGTTAAGCCTTCAAAACATCTCTAAATAAATACTAATTGTTATTATTATTATATTATCTCAATCCATTCCAAAGTTACAGAGTGGACACATAGACTACAGGAGAAGAGCCATTCCTAATATTTAGCAGATGAAATGATGTGACATTGCACTTATCCATAAGACGATAAAATCTTTCATTTGGTGAAAATCGAAAATTCCAAAGTTTAACTGTTCTGATCAAACAGTGAGGCCAACGTTTGGAATCTGACCTGTTACCAATGATTGATTATTTTTCTTACATAGCATTGACAGCCAAAAAAATGCTAAAAATTGCATTACCTAGGATTATTTATTTCATTAAACCATATAAAACACAAGTTATAGTATAAAATATTAAAATATCTTCAGCAACAATGATAAATGGAATCCTTGAAGCAAACCTATCAACAACTCACATGCATACGATATTACTATGTTTATATGAATACACAAACTGCATATTTACACACATTTTCACTAAAAATTCACTGTTTCTTATTTCAAAAAACCACCCAAAGCATTAGTTACATTCTACCTTCAATAAACAAATAAAAACAAGAAAATTATACCAATTTCTCTTTTCTGTATCACTTCTGCATCCTGAATCTTTATCTTTACATCTTCCTTTCCTTCAGCATCATCATTCAGTATGTCCGGGCAAACAAACATTATATCACCTTGAGCACATCTATCTGTTTCATCACTTATTCTACCTTACCTCTTTTCTCTTCCATCTGTTCTACCTGGGATTTCACAAGCTGCAAGCATCTAGATCCCTAAATCCTGGAGTACAACTCTTTTACAATGTTCAGTACTTCTCGAACTATATTCCGCAGTGTTCATTTCTAGATCCCCAAATCCTGCAGTTAACTTCTTTGCAGTGTTCAGTAATTTTGGAACTATACTCCGCAGTTTATATTTCTAGATCCCCAAGTCCTGGAGTTAACTTCTTTGCAGTATTCAGTACTTCTGTGACTATATTCCGCATTATTTATTTTTTTCTAGATCCCTAAATCCTGGAGTAAACTTTTTTTACAACGTTCAGTACTTCTGGAACTATATTCCGCAGTGTCCATTTCTAGATCCCCAAATCCTGCAGTAAACTTCCTTACAAACTTCCTTACAATGTTCAGTACATCCGGTGAATATATTCTGTAGTATTAATTTCTAGATCCCGAAATCCAGGACAAAACCTCTTTACAATGTTCAGTACTTCTGCGACTATATTCTGCGGTTTTTATTTCTAGATCCCGAAATCCTGGAATAGGATAAAACTTCTTAACGATGTTCAGTACATCTGATGACTGCTTCTTAAAAATCCAGAGATTAGTCCATCATTACTTATCAACTATTACTTGTCCGACACTTCTTGACGGCCATATGTACGTTTGATAACCAATATGACATATAAAGTGTGACAAAGTATTTATCACTGAAACTGCATACATAACCTGGGTAAAGACGGGCTCACATTAATGGTGTATAGGCTCAAAGTTGACACTTTTGGATGGATCTGTTGGAAAGACCACCTGAGCCTGAGTCATTATTCTCTTCAATCCCTGAAAATAAATGTGAGATCTTTATCAAAACAAAACACTTACATTTTACATGTTTAATTTAATAACAAACAGAATAAGAATGAACAAGAATTTGTTAAAGAGATTATTTATTTTTGAAGTAACCTACTGTTCATGCTTTATTTGATTTGTTTGAACCTATAAACACATTCGGTAAGACGAGAAAAACAGTTAACTATATTTTATGAATAACAGAGATTATTTGTGCTTATAAGCATTTATTTCCCTCACTGTGTTGCACAAGGCCTTTTAGCAGTTTAAAGTCTCATCCAATCTTGGTAGGAAATACTTTTTTAAATATTTTTATATTTAACCCAAATGGGACAGCAATGCTATTACTGGGTGATTGTGCCACGATGCTAACCATTACACCACGGAGCTACCATAATTATAGATTATTTAACAGCTGGATTCGCATATAGGTAAATCTTTCACAAGATGGTAGGTATGTGGTTCTTTTCAAGAAAGAGTGGATGATAGTGAGTGAAAGAGAAAACATGCCTTCTATAAAGTGAATGATTTTCATATAATCAAACCCAGCAGTTAAATAATCTGTTTATTACATTTTAAATGACTTTGTGTATGATTGTTGAATGTTATCTGTGGATGATGTTAATGCCTGCATCACTCTACTGACTTCATGACTCTACATCATACTTATTTTTGCGTTTGGCGTTAACTAGCAAGTATTTAGCTATTATGAATTTTCTATCACAGAGAAATCCCTATCTTTCACCCATAGAAATGCAATAAAAATATTTAACTGTATTTCTAATATATATTTCAAATCAACATATACATATGTAGCCTATATGAGCGAAATTTAGGCAACCATTTCTATACATACCTGGATATATTTCCTCTGAGTTTCATCGTTAAGTACATGGGCGACGTATCTAGACGAGATCTTTTCTCTGCCAGTACGAGCGTGAATACCGACCATAGTGACACCAATAGGCCAGGGGGCGTTACCTATAGCCATCTCCAAGTACGCATCATTGGCCTACAGTACAGTAATAAATGAAATATAAACAAGTACGCATCATTGGCCTACAGTAATAAATGCAATATAAACAAGTACGCATCATTGGCCTACAGTAATAAATGCAATATAAACAAGTACGCATCATTGGCCTACAGTAATAAATGCAATATAAACAAGTACGCATCATTGGCCTTCAGTAATAAATGCAATATAAACAAGTACGCATCATTGGCCTACAGTAATAAATGCAATATAAACAAGTACGCATCATTGGCCTACAGTAATAAATGCAATATAAACAAGTACGCATCATTGGACTACAGTAATAAATGCAATATAAACAAGTACGCATCATTGGCCTACAGTAATAAATGCAATATAAACAAGTACGCATCATTGGACTACAGTAATAAATGCAATATAAACAAGTACGCATCATTGGCCTACAGTAATAAATGCAATATAAACAAGTACGCATCATTGGCCTACAGTAATAAATGCAATATAAACAAGTACGCATCATTGGCCTACAGTAATAAATGCAATATAAACAAGTACGCATCATTGGCCTACAGTAATAAATGCAATATAAACAAGTACGCATCATTGGCCTACAGTAATAAATGCAATATAAACAAGTACGCATCATTGGCCTACAGTAATAAATGCAATATAAACAAGTACGCATCATTGGCCTACAGTAATAAATGCAATATAAACAAGTACGCATCATTGGCCTACAGTAATAAATGCAATATAAACCAGTACGCATCATTGGCCTACAGTAATAAATGCAATATAAACAAGTACGCATCATTGGCCTACAGTAATAAATGCAATATAAACAAGTACGCATAATTGGCCTACAGTAATAAATGCAATATAAACAAGTACCCATCATTGGCCTACAGTAATAAATGAAATATAAACAAGTATGCATCATTGGCCTACAGTAATAAATGCAGTATAAACAAGTATGCATCATTGGCCTACAGTAACAAATGCAATACAAACAAGTACGCATCAAGGACAATGTAAGTACAGTATATATGATCACTTGTAAAGATTTACCGAGATTTATGAGGGATGGAAGAGTGATAAATATTTCCCACTAGATGGATGTTATGGAACTTCTTCCTACTTTCTTACAATTCAAAAACTAAATAATCGGGGCTGAAAGATGTGTGCGTTAGCGAAGTCAGACGTTAGAAAATTGATATGAATGAAGAAGTGACATATTATAGTGTCAACGTCATGTTAGGGCTATTCCATTAAAACATACCAGGGGGTAGCGGACGGTAATTTATAGAAAATACATGATAGGGTGCCTTGTCTCATAAATCGCATCTATGGTACCGTCCTAACACAGGAAAATCGCATCTACAGGTGGGTGGGTAAATCTCAACACAAAAACAATTGAGTTGTGGGGAATGGGGGGTATGTGAAATAAATCAATCAAGATGGGGTCTCAAACATTTTTAATGGGTGTTTTTCATGTTAAAAAACACATTTTTTTCTCGAATACTCGTTGATAAGCAGACTGTTGTTAGGTGTTATTGCTTCTAAAAATAGAATGAATTCAAGAACGACAACTCCTACGAAATTTCGTACTTCGTACTCAATTAGATTCATACTATTGTACATCGTACTCAGTTTGATTCATACTATTGGTTATATTGCAGAGGGGAAGTTATTAGCCAGCCAACCATGCAGCCGTCTTTTGCATGGCCGTTTTTGAAAAATCGCGGCCAATATTTGGTGGAGTGGGTGGGGTATAAATAAAAAAAATAAAAAAAAAAGATTTTTTTTTTTTTGGTTTACTCTTACTTTTTCAATATTGTTATGTTTTGTAAGTACAAAAATATAACAACGGACTTTAAAGGGACACTGTCTGTAAGTATTAAAGCAGACTATTGAGCATAACCAGATAACAGTAAAATGAACAGTGAAAACTGAGGATAGACCCAAATAATTCTAGTAATAAATTGTTGTTTGTTAACATTGCTGGGTTTAATTTAGAGCTACAGAACTCTGCACTACTGGGTTTTACCCATGAGTTTAATTTAAGTGTGTGGTTTAAGCCCAAAAAGCGGTACTTTTTTTTTGTACCAATATTGAATTCAAGCAAATGATCTTGTTTTTAGAATAGTAAATATTGAATAATGGTAGGTGTTTAATTATTTTGTGCTTTATAAGTTTAAGGTTGCAGACAGTGTACCTTTAATATATGCTAATTTCCATATTTTTTTTTTATTTGATGGGTGGTTTGGTCCACTTTTTTTTTTATTTAGATGGGTGGTGGGGCCCGATATTTAATATTTTGGTCTTTATTTTTTTATTGATGGATGGTGCGGTCCCCTATTTATTTTTTTGATGGGCAGTTGGGTCGATACTATTTTTTTTTTTGAATGAGTCATGGGGGTCCGCAGAATTTTTATTTCATCGGTGGTAGAGGTCTTGAAAAGGTGTCCCCCGACAACAACACCCTCCTCCACCACCACCTATACATTTAATTCTGGAATTGCCCTAATGACTTGTGTATGTTAAAAGAGCACATTCACAGGTAAACAGTCATTACGTCAATGCATAATGTATGCATTACATAGCTATTCCACGTGAAACAAAATTAATTCAGCACTTGTTAACATATTTGTTAGTGGGTGGGGAATATGTTTTGTCAATTAAAATGGAATTTTACTTGTCTTTCCACTAAAAATATGCAAGTCATTACTGTTTCACTGGCACATAGCTTACATGGGATCAGGTCAGGGTCTTCCACAGGCCATTTAAGAGCATATTCCCCCTATCCCTTAATTCTAAAATCTAATTTCCCCCTACTCCTTAATTGACCCCCTATCCTTTAATCTCTCTGCCCTATCCCTTTAAAAACAACAATAAACCTACAACATGCATTATACTTGTCTATAAATAGCTCCTTGTAGGCTATACTTCTTAAAACCCCTTTTATTTACAGTTGAAATATACTTCAAATTGCATCTACATAAATCATGATCCCTAAAAATATTGGTCACTCGAAGGGTAACTCAGTCGCACACCCATCCCATGATATTCACATTTAATTTCCCCTATCCCTTAAATTATTTCTGTGGAAGACCCTGCAGGTGGTGATGTAAATTAAGCACTGCCCGGGTTGATCCCCACTGCATGGGCTGATCGATTCATTTCTGCACATCATGCAAAGAACACTTCAAATGGCAGAAAAAGTTCTAACCAGTTAAAATTCTAATGGTGGGGGGTATCTGATCATGCAAAGAACACTTAAAATTCAATTTGTGGGGGTATCTGGGGGAGTTAAAATTCTGTTGGGGGGGGAGGGGGTGCTGGGCGGGTGACTGTCGTTCTTCACGCGCGCTCTGATGCAAAGTATGTCAAATAGACCGCGTGTAGTTATTGAATTAAAGGGACATTTGCTCGTAATTTAAAATGTAATATATATATAAGTTAATCAACATTGTTTTCGTATTATGGATATAATTCCTTCTCGTATTATGGAATATAATTCCTTCGGCAAGTTCACATATCACATATCAAGATATGTGAACTGGCCGAAGAAATTATATCCCGTTATATGTCTAATAATGTGAATTAACTAGAACTATCACTGAAGGTGATGAATACCCCAACAAACAATTTTTTTAGTAAGATCAGAGGCAACAAGCCCAAGGGCGATTACTCAACAAGGAAATGAATGAGGCAAATAAACTTTATGTCACGCACATCTACACTTGATTTGATCATATATAGAAAGTTTCAGTTCAATTCCATGAAAGCTGTAGAAGTAGTTCGCCTCATAAGATTGCATAAATGCTATATAGTACATCACAAAGTCCAAGGACGATAACGCTGCATGGCAATGAGGGAGCCAACAAAATTTAAGTTAACCACAGCTACACTTGATGCTGAACATGTATAGAAAGTTTCAGTTCAAGACCTTGAAAACTGTAGTAGTAGTTCGGGTCACAAGATTGCATAAATGCTAAATGCTATATAGTATATCACAAAGTCCAAGAGCAATAACTCCGTATGGCATTTAGCGAGCCATAAGAAATGTATGTCGCCCACTTATACACTTGATGCTGATTATGTATACAAAGTTTCAGTTCAATATGTTGAAAATTGTAGAAGAAGTTGTCACAAGTAAGAGTTTATGTGACGTTAACGTTCGTGACGCTACGTGACGGACAGTGTGATTCCTATATAGCCCCCGCAAACAAAGTTATATAATAACAATAGAAAACAAGCTTTAAATAGGTAATAGGCATATATATTCTGGAAGTGAAGAATACTTGAATTTAAGAAATATCATTGCTTGGAATCTTCATATCTAATGTTCAGAAATGTATGTGGTTCACTTGAACAGTAACAGCTGGTGGATTGAATACATCTAAAACAAGAGGGCCAAGATGGCCCTATATCGATCACCTGAGTAACTGTCCATTATCGAACTTCTTCGAAATCTTATGATCATATACAATCTGTGCAAGTTTGGTTAAGATTGTTCAAGAAATGTGGCCTCTGTTGTTTACCAACATTGAAATAAAGACACTGACAAAGTTTGGTAAAGATCAAAGACAAAATGAAGGTGTAATCTCTGGGGCATGGCCAAATGTGACCCAAGGGCTACATGTAATATATGAGAGCTGTGTGCCTTGTGGTTTCAGAGAAGAAGATTTTTTAAGTTTTTCCCTATACAAGTCTATGTAAAACATAAGACCCCTGGGGCAGAGCCAAATGTGACCCGGGTCACCATTTTAATAAACTTGGTAAAGGACCATAAGTGCATAGTAAATGCAAAATATTAAACCTCTGGCTCTTGCAGTTTCAGAGAAGAAGATTTTTTTAGTTTTTCCCTATACAAGTCTATGTAAAACTGTGATCGCAGGGGCGGGGCCAAATATGACCCCAGGGTCACCATTTGATCAAACTTGGTAAAGGACCATAAGATTATAGCAATTGCAAAATATTAAACCTCTGGCTCTTGTAGTTTCAGAGAAGAAGATTTAAAAAAAAATCCTATATAAGTCTATGTAAAACTGTGACCCCCGGGGCTGGGCCAAATTTGACACCAGGGTCACCATTTGAACAAACTTGGTAAAGGATCATAAGCTTGTAGAAAATACAAAATATTGAACATCTGGCTCAAGCAGTTTCAGAGAAGAAGATTGTTTAAGTTTTTCCCTATACAAGTCTATGTAAAACATGTGACCCCTGGGGTGGGGTCAAATGTAACCCTAGCGTCACCATTTAAACAAACTTGGTAGAGGACTATAAGCTTATATCAAATGCAATATATTGAACATTTGGCTCAAGCAGTTTCGGAGAAGAAGATTTTTTAAGTTTTTCCCTATACAAGTCTATGTAAAACTGTGACCACCGGGGCAGGGCCAAATGTGACCCCAGGGTCACCATTTGAACAAACCTGGTAAAGGACTATAATCTTATAGTAAATGCAAAATATTAAATCTCTGGCTCTTGTGGTTTCCGAGAAAAAGATTGTTTTCAGTTTATCCCTATACAAGCCTATGTAAAACTGTGACCCCGGGGTGGGGCCAAATGTGACCCCTGGGTCACCATTTGAACAAACTTGGTAGAGGACCATAAGCTTATAGCAAATGCAAAATATTAAACCTCTGGCTCTTGCAGTTTCAGAGAAGAAGATTTTTTAAGTTTATCCCTATACATGTCTATGCAAAACATGTGACCCTTGGGGCGGGGTCAAATGTGACCCGAGGGTCACCATTTGAACAAACTTGCTCAAGAATCATATGCTTATAGTAAATGCAAAACATTAAACCTCTGGCTCTTGTAGTTTCTGAGAAGAAGATTTTTTATTTTGTTTTCCTATATAAGTCTATGTAAAACTGTGACCCCTAGGGGCGGGGACAAATTTGACCCCAGGGTCACCATTTGAACAAACGTAGTACAGGACCATAAGCTGATGCTACATGTAATACATGAGAGCTCTGTGCCTTGTGGTTTCAGAGAAGAAGATTTTTTAAAGTTTTTTTCCTATATGTCTATATGAAAAACATGCAAAATCTCAATATACAAACTTTGGATCCCCGGGGCACGGCCATTTTTGACCCCGGGGACTTTATTTGAACAAACTTGATAGTCTAGGCGTTGGCGATCATTTTAAAAGAAAAACTGTTGAAATCTGTCCTGCGGTTCTGGAGAAGAAGATTTTTTAAGGTTTCGACCATATATGGCAATGGCGGCCATCTTAGATTTCGTGCTGACCTAATTTTAACAAATCTAAAAAGCATTCATCTAAGGATCATCCATGTGAAGTTTAGTCAAAATTAGCCAAGCGGTTTCTGAGGAGAAGTCGTTTGAAGAAAAGTTAACGACGACGACGACGACGGACGGACGGACGGACGACGGACGCAGAGTGATCCCAATAGATCACCTTGAGCCTTCGGCTCAGGTGATCTAAAAAATACTTAAAACATTGGAATGCACTGTTGTTGATGTTGTTGTATAGACCACTATAAACCTTTCACTGCTGAGGTCATGAGTTTGAATCCCAGCTTCACCTGCAGATTGTTAGTGAGAACATTCAATAGTTAAGACTTAAGTGCAGGAAATGGGTGGTTGCTCAAATTCATGAGTCTGAGTACACAACCCTTCATCCAACAATAAAAGCCTCCATCAGTCACATATATATATTAAACTTAAATACATTTTTGGCAACTTCCAAATCATTAATTAAAAAAGTACACGATTAAACAATAAAAATACATGGGTGGTTGTCTTCCATGTCATTTTACTTCTATGGGTGGTCATATCAATATGAAAATTGCATCTATAGGTGGGCGGTTAAATTTAAAAGTGCCTTCCGCTACCCCCTGGTATGTTTTAATTGAATAGCCCTTATCCATTTGTTTCGAAAATTGTCCATCATAACATTGAAAAGATTTCAGTCATCAATTTGTTAAACTTCAATCCTATAAGAAGCATAAGAGCATATGGCCAATAAATACATACCTTCATATATTCTCTGTCGAGCATATTGCAAATAAATACATACCTTCATATATTCTCTGTCGAGCATATGGCCAATAAATACATACCTTCATATATTCTCTGTCGAGCATATGGCCAATAAATACATACCTTCATATATTCTCTGTCGAGCATATGGCCAATTATCTGAACTAAGCATTCCATTATGTCTTCCTGCATTTTCTACAAAATATATTACACAGTTATCTTACTAGTGTAGTTATTATGGGCTGGCATGGATGGAATAAAATACTTTTGCACAAGATCCTAAAACTTAACATTTCTTCTTACCATTGACTCGGAGACATGACTGTTTTTTGATTTTATAATTAAGTGAACAGTGCCTTTAGTAATGAATACTATTGTTTTCAATATAAGGCCACGATTTTTTTTTCTCTTGGTTTACGGATTTTTTATTATTTTTTTACGCTCGGTCGGATGGGGAAAAAAAAAAGAAAAAAAAAGTTAAATCTGTTTCTAAGTACAAATTTCAAACATGGTGACCATGTTTCTCATATAAAACCGTAAGTTTATACAACACAACATGTATTTAAATCGTTGAATATTCTTTTAATATTCCCAATCATGAAATTTCTGTTTTCACGCCCGGATGGAGTGCCCGGATGTGTTGAAATCAAGTTACCTTGGTGAACAAGGGAGATTACTCTATGTTCCTCATACAGGGAAATGGCGGATAGTGATGGCGCGCCGTTTGCGTTCGAAATTTCGATGTTTTGATAGATATATGCTGTTTTTTGACCTGGTATTATTGTATACTGGAAAATTGTTTCACCCTTTTCAAAATTTTATTTATTTTTTCTTCATCTGGCGTTGAAATGCGGCAGGCTGTGAAAAAACCCAATGATGTTCAAAAAAAAAAAAAAATCCAATCTCTCGAAAAATGGGGTCGGTCGGATCCGTAAACCAAGAGGAAAAAAAAAAGTTGCCTAAATGTCTTTTGTTTGGTTTTATAAATCTTGGTAGCTTTTCTAGAAATTAATTCCGAGTTTGAATTTGGATCGACACCCACCCATAATTCCATTTCGCCTCCAGTAGGAATATTTTGATGTTTCAAAGGCGAGAAATAATTGTGTAAATTGAATCTTCCACAAATGAGATCAAAAAGTACATGACTGAAGTATAATATCCATGTACCTTATTTTTCAGTTTCCTGAACATGGGTTTCATGTATGATACAGTCTGTGCGTGCATAGCACTGTTCATTTTTCCTTTCAGGCTTCTCCTCTCCTCGTCTGACTGCTTGTTGATATCCGTACCCCATTCTTTCAACACAAACTATCAATACATACAAAATATATGGTTTATATTTAGGTATACTATTTTATAACAAAAATAGCTGATAATATAATATATAATATATATTTTTTCATAAAAATATAAAATAACCTTTTTTTCCCCATAAAATAACAAACTATCTGTAAATGTTGGAATACTAGATGATAAATACTAGACGATAAATGATATATGGTAAATTATTATTAATCCACGAAGATGAAATATGAATAAATTAAAACTTCCTGGGAAAAAACAACACTCGTCCTAGAATAATGGCTAAATGGCCTAGGTCCAGTCAATATGGGTATTACCATCAACAATCAGCCAAGAAAATCCATTTTCCAACTTATTTTCTAATAAATCTTACTGCCGGTGTTGAGCTGGTGCCTTCTTATCCATTCATGCATCAAATAGTGGTAAAATGTCTGATAAAATAGCCCCCAATATTACTCTTAATTCACCTGAAAGTTCTGCAATATTTCCTAAGTATTTCATCACTGGCAAGTTGCTTATTTAAATGTGTTGTCTTCAAAATAATTAGAAACAGTATTTGACATTTTGCATCCTTGTTTTTACATTTTATTAAAAGACGCTTTCATTAACTACGAAAATACATTGTCATGCATCTAAATGGTATAGACTTTTGTATCTTGAGATCAGATGAAATAATACAAGAATATGCATGCATTTGATATACAATTAGGTATTCCTGATTTTGCTTGTGGTTTGGTACGCACCGATTTGGTTTTAATTGCATTTTAATGAATTTTAATAGCACAACATAACACAAATACGCTGCTTATCTGTTGCTCTGAATGAATGTACTCATGTTCAAAATATTTTATGTGAATCCAAGAAAGTCAAGAGAGCGTTTTAATAGTAGCCTGGGTTTTTAAAAACTGTTTTATCACAGATATTGACAGTCTAACATCAAAATGGGCATACAACATGGACGGCCTACCACTAAGCCACGGCTGCGGTTATATTTATTCTTTAAGGGTATGTAAAAACTAATTCAGCAATAATATGCCTTACCTTAAGAAATCTAAGTATGATGTCCTGGTCTTTATTGCTGTCTCCCTTTCCAAGTTCCTCTTTCATTTTCTGCAAGAAATGCAAATTGTTTTGTTATTATAAATGCAATACAAACTGAACAACTTTCAGCATACAAATTGTGGATTAAAAGGCTATGTATGACTAAACTGTTACAAAAGCGAATTCTGTTGTGTCGCAGCTACAGCCATGTTATTCTAGATTATGATCAGAAACCAGGGTCTTGTTTCTTTTCGGAAATAGGGGAAAACTTCAGGCCCTTCAATAGGACAAGAAATCCGCAGATTCACATGTCGCGCCTAACGGGGGTGGGACTTAAAAATAAAAAAGGTCACTGATGCTTAAATGAAACAATGGATTTTACAGTTTGCTGAGATGACATTTAAGTGCATTTGTTTAAAATCAAAATGCCATTCTATTAAAAACCAGAAGCCCAAGAGGGCTTGTGGACGCTCTACTTGTTAAAACGGCTCTTATATCAAGGGTTGTCGACATAAAATTCCCATCAGTACTTCTTTTAAAACATTGCAAAAACAACAGGGATCTCACCTGGTAATCATGGGCAATAAGTCTGCTATGTCTAGTCTGGCATGGGTATTTTTTACTCCGCCATTACTGGTCCAATCTGGCTGGTTTTCGAATAATAACAAGAGGCCCAAGAGGGCCTGTGGACGCTCTACTTGCTCTACTTGCTCAAGATAAAGTTTATGTATAAGGGACCATTAGTCTTTCAAAAATCATTCAACCAGAACATGGTGATGACATATGCAACTAGGCTTGGTACTGATCATCACTGCAAAGCTTCGCTGAAATCCAACCAGACGTTCAGGAGAACTAGTCTAGACAAAGTTAGTGTATTAAAACCTTTAAGGGCTCATAACTCTGCCAAAATTCATTCAACCAGAACATGGCAATGACAGGTGCAACTAGGCTTAGTACTGATCATCCTCGCCAAGATTCGCTGAAATCTGGCAAAGAGTTCAGAAGAGACTAATCTGGACAAAGTTTGTGTTTTAAAACATTTAAAGGGCCAAAAATCATTCAACCGAAATATGGCGATGATATGCAAAACTAAGCTTGATACTGACCATCCTTGTCAAGTTTCGTCTATATCCAGCCGTTCAGGAGAACTAGCCCGGAAAATAATTGTGGTATCAAAATCCTTTAAAGGGCCATAACTCTGCCACATATCTGTAAACCGGAACGTGACGATGACATGCACAACTAGGCTTGGTGCTGATCATCCCTGCAAAGTTTCATTGAAATCTGGCGAGGGGTTCAGGAGAAGCAGATCAGACAAAGTTTGTGTATTTAAGGTCCATAATTCTGTCAAAAAATCATTCAACCGGAATACGGCAATGATTTGCACAACTAGACATGGAATTGATCATCCCTCAAAAGCTTAGTTTAAATCCGGCCAGGGGTTCAGGAGAATTAGTCATAACAAAGTTTGTGTATTAAAACCTTTAAAGGGTCATAACTCTGCCAAAAATCATTCAACCGGAACACGGCGATGATTTTGCTCAACTAGACAGGGAATCGATCATCCCTAAAAAGTTTTGTTTAATCCGGCCAAGGGTTCAGGAGAACTAGTCAGAACAAAGTTTGTGTATTAAAACCTTTAAAGGGCTATAACTCCGCCAAATCATTCAACTGGAACACAGTGACTATGAACAACTAGGCTTGGTACTGATCATCCCTGCAAAGTTTCAATGAAATCCGGCCAAATGAAGGCCCTTTCGTCTTAATGAGGCCAAGATATAGCATATTTCAGAAAATCAAGGGCCAGATGGTCCAATCTGGATGGTTTTTGAAATTGTCCAAGATTTCATTGATATTAACAATCTGGTAAAGTTTCTAAAAGATCGGATGAAAGATGAAGGCCCTATCGTCTTAACGAGGCAAAATATAGGATTTTAACTAAATCAAGGGCCATAACTCCACTGTTACTGGTCCGATCTGGCTGGTTTTCGAACATGACCGAGCTTTCATTGATATTAACAATCTAGTAAAGTTTCATAAAGATTGCATGAAAAATGAAGGCCCTATCTTCTTAACGAGGAAAAATATAGCATTTTTAACTAAATCAAGGGCCATA
This sequence comes from Cyrtodaria siliqua, assembly GCA_037043455.1. Classification (NCBI taxonomy): domain Eukaryota; kingdom Metazoa; phylum Mollusca; class Bivalvia; order Adapedonta; family Hiatellidae; genus Cyrtodaria; species Cyrtodaria siliqua. Next base: position 42,957 of record JAWPHD010001041.1, read on the forward strand.
ACTCATCTGTTACTGGTCCGATCTGGCTGGTTTTCGAAATTATCTGAGCTGTCTTTAATATAAACAATCAGGTAAAGTTTTGTAAAGATCAGATGAAAGATGAAGGCCCTGGTCTTCGAATAGTCCGAGCTTTCATTTATATAAACAATCTGGTAAAGTTTGGTAAAGATCGAATGAAAGCAGGGCTCCGGAAATATGGTTGCCCGACGCCCCGGGCAAGTGGGTTTTGGGTGCGGGCAGGTGACCTTCGTAAATCTGGTTGTCCGTCACTTGCCCGATGGACGTTTCATTATTAGATAAAAATCAAGGGAAAATTTGCCTGGACTGTGAAGTTTGCTGATAATTGCGTAGTAATTAACCACCCGTCGCTTTCGCCGCGAGCAATTACTGATCAGTGTCATAAAACTGACCTGTTAAAGCTGACCCGTGTTGTTCTTTATTGTTTAATCCCTCCCACTTGACAGTTTATCAAAATTTGATTGGCCGAGGAACGCTTGGGGTGCAATCTTCAGTTGAAGACGGGCGGTTTTTAGAATGCGTATACCGTGTGAAATATACCCCCATAACGAGCCCCTCTATGCAGGAAGTAAGTCACGCGCCAGATTAGTGTGAAATACACATCAGTGTGTAAATCAGTTATTGAGATGGTGTTGTCGCTTTGTATGTCGGTCGGTGTGTCGTAGGTAATATTCTGTTCAGTAATTAAAAATCATGAACGCAACACTTGACCTAGTACTGTATCCATATTATCCAATCAAATAACCGATGTATTTTTATCAGCCAATGAAACAACTCCCGTTCACTACCACGTGGTAAAGTGGAACAATGGCGATTCAATCAAACCAATTTGTAAACAAGTAGGGCAATTAAACGATTGTGGCAATTTGACGGCGTTGTCTGATGGGCAAAGAGACTATCGACGCATGTCGTAATGAATAGGTGTGCATCTGTTTTTATTTCAAAATGCCATGTTTGTTTTGAATGAATCCGAGATCAATGACGGAATGGCGTGTTTTTGTTTTGATCAAGCATGTCAAGTTTGCCATTGTATCCAAGATGTGCTTCGACCTTGGTTAATTTCGATAATTATTCGAAGAATTGCAATTTGGCATCTCAAAAGATATAATTTATTAGCAGAAAAACAACTACAGTATCAGTCAGATTTAGGCATAAACCGTGCTAATAATTTCCAACACTTAAGAATTATCTACATGAATTATATAACGAAAGTGAAAGTAGGAAAAAAGTTCTGTTTGACCTAATGCATCATTCTTTTTATCTGGTGTAGTCTATAACAAAAGTAAAAGTAGAAGTAGAAAAAAGTTTTGTTCGACCTAATGTATATTTTTTTGTTTGTTATCTGCCTGCCCTTTTGTAATTACTGCACTAGGAGCAAGCATCTTGTACATCTTAATTCCATAGGCATTAGAGTCTACCAATTTGGTACCAGGTTCATCAGCGATGTTATATCCTCGGGGTATCCCCACTGACACCCCACTCCCCTCTCCCACCGGTGGAGTAAAACACCGATATGTGCATAATGGTAACAACCTGTAGCTCTGATCCTTCATAATTTAAGTCATTAATTTTACAATGAAATTATGTAAAAAAATATGACAAAAAAAACAGTGAGAGAAAAGGATTTAACTTAGCGTGCGGTCTCGACGTAGCTTAATTGTGGGGCAAGTGACTTTTGAAATCAGGGCAAGTGACATTTTGGGCAGGGCAAGTGGATTTTGAAAATCTACTTGCCCTGGGCAAGTGGATTTTCAAAATATTTCCAGACCCCCAAAACCCTATCGTCTTAAGGAGTCATAAATATAGCATTTTTAACTAAATCAAGGGCCATAACTCCGCTGTTAATGTTCCGATATAGCTGGTTTTCGAACTTGTCCGAGCTTTCATTTATGTAAACAATCTGGTAAAGTTTGGTAAAGATTGGATGAAAGATGAAGGCCTATTGTCTTAACTAGGCAAAATATAGCATTTTTAACTAAATCAAAGGCAATAACTCCGCTGTTAATGGTCCGATCTAGCTGGTTTTCGAACGTGTCCGAGCTTTCATTGGTATTAACAATCTGTGCAAGTTTGGTAAAGATCAAATAATAAATGAAGGTGCTAGAGTGTTCACAAGGCTTAATATGGCATTTTTCAGCAAAACAAGGGCCATAACTCCGGTGAAATTTATCCGATCTGGCTGGTTTTCGAACTTATCCGAGCTTTCATTGATATAAAGACACTGGCAAAGTTTCGTAAAGATTCGATTAATAATGAAGGCCCTAGAGTGTTCACAAGGCAAAAGCTAACGACGGACGGACAACTCGCCATCCCATAAGCTCTGCTTGCCTTTGTAGTGGACAAAAACAAACTGTTTTACTGATTCCAATGTTATTATTATTTTTTGCATTAGGTAAAATATTAATAAAGCTAAGAATCTCATCTGTAGCCTATATAAAGTTATGACTTTTTTTTCTTTCCATTAAATGATTATCTGAACTGTAATATGAAACTCAATATCTATATTGAAATTTAACAAGAGGCCCAAAAGGGCCTGTAGACGCTCTACTTGTATGATGGGATTCAAAAACATAAACATGGAAGAGGCCAACCCAAGAAACATGTTTCCTACATATAACTCTATGTAAACGTTGGGTTATAGTGGCGGCCATTTTCAATAATTTTGATTATTTGACGGTAATGAAAAACACAAAGTTGATAAGAGGCTAACCCAAGGAACATGTATATGATATTTCACAAGAATGGAATAAGTGGTTTAGGAGATGTCGTTCGAAATTTCCTTAAATTTGACCTAGTTTTAGCCATTGCGGCCATCTTGGATGACTGGCGGCCGTGAAAACCAAAAATCTGAGAGGGACTATCCCAAATATCATTGTGATTAGGTTTCATCAAAATCCTTCAAGCGGTTTCAGAGAAGATGTCATTTTTAACATTTTCCTATATAACTCTATGTAAATTTGGGGTCGCCATGGTGGCCATTTTGATTATTCGACAATAACAAAAACACAAACTTGATAGAGGCCAACCCAAGGAACATGTATATGATATTTCAGCAGAATGGAATCAGTGGTTTCGTCGGAGATGTCGTTTGAAATTTACTTAAATTTGACCTAGTTTTAGCCATGGCGGCCATCTTGGATGACTGGCGGCCGTAAAAAAACCCACAAATCTGAGAGGGACTATCCCAAATATCATTGTGCTTAAGTTTCTTCAAAAAATTTCAGTCTGTTTCAGAGAAGATGTAATTTTTAACCTTTTCCTATATAACTCTATGTAAACTTTGGGTCGCCGTGGGGGCATTTTGATTATTCGACGATAACGAAAAACACAAACTTGATAAGAGTCCAACCCAAGGAACATGTATATGATATTTCAGTGGAATGGAATACGTGGTTTCGGAGATGTCGTTTGAAATTTCCTTAAATTTGACGTAGTTTTAGCCATGGCGGCCATCTTGGATAACTGGCGGCCCCAAAAAACACAAATCTGAGAGGGACTATCCCAAATATCATTGTGATTAAGTTTCATCAAAATCCTTCAAGCGGTTTCAGAGAAGATGTCATTTTTAACCTTTTCCTATATAACTCTATGTAAACTTTGAGTCGCCGTGGTGGCCATTTTGATTATTCGACGATATCGAAAAACACAAACTTGATAGAGGCCAACCCAAGTAACATGTATATGATATTTCAGTAGAATGTAATACGTGGTTTCGGAGATGTCGTTTGAAATTTCCTTAAATTTGACCTAGTTTTAGCCACGGCGGCCATCTTGGATGACTGGCGGCCGCGAAAAACACAAATCTGAGAGGGACCCTCCCAAGTAACATTGTGATGAAGTTACATCAAAATCCTTCAAGCGGTTTCAGAGGCTTCAAGCGGTTTCAGACATCTTCTCTGAAACCACTTATTCCATTCTTGTGAAATATCATATACATGTTCCTTGGGTTAGCCTCCATCTGGCCAGAAGAGCTAAAAATGCAGATGTGATTCTTACTATTGCCACTGTTTCACCCAATGGCAGTCTACAATCTATACCACTGAAACATACATTAATTGTCTGAAGAGTAAATAAAGATTGTTTCATTTACTGTGTATAATTAATTGTAATGAGTATGCAAATCCGTTGAAATAAAATGCAGTTTTAACATATATATATTGAAAAATCTAAAGAATTCAGGACTTGTGTCCATTTTTTGTGACTAGTGACAAATTTTTTGGGACTAGTCACTTTTGACAGGGTGACTAGTCCCGGACTTGTGGCTAAAAAATTTATTTGTACAGCCCTGTAGGGAAATGGTGTTTACAAAACATCAGGGGAATTTTCTCAGCCAATGGTGCAGAAAAAAAATATCATCATAAATATAAGCACTTCATTTACCAGAACCAAACCTACAATAAGCAAATACCCGTCCTCAGAGGCTGTATATTACTGCAACTTTTACTACATTACAATTACCTTTCCAAATAAAAACTACTTTTAGCACTCCATCAATTAGTGTGAGTTACTCTAACAAGAGGTCAATGACCTTGAAGCTCTACTGATTGATTTTGATTTCAGGAAGTAGTCGCTACAGACTTGTTTTTTGGCCGTGGCGGCCATCTTGAATTTCCGGCCGACCTGAAATTTTGCTAGGATCAATTAGACATCAAGAGCAACATTCCTGTGAAGTTTCATGAAAATCCGCCAAATAGTTTCAAAGGAGTAGTCGCTACAAGTTTTTACTATATAACTTTATGTAAACAAAGATGGCCGCTGGCAGCCATGTTTAACGTTGAGTCAAAACAATTTTTGACAAGGACCAACATCATATAATGCTGATCATTTTAGAAAAAGTCCCATATCAATATCACTTATAGTTTTTAAGAAGTAGTCGCTACAAACTTGTATTTTTAGCCGTGGCGGCCATCTTGAATTTCCCGCCGACCTGAAATTTTGCTAGGATCAATTAGACATCAATAGCAACATTCCTGTGAAGTTTCATGAAAATCCGTAAAGTAGTTTCCGAGGAATAGTCGCTACAAGTTTTCATTATATAACTCTATGTAAACAAAGATGGCCGCTGACAGCCATGTTTAACATCGAATCAAAACGATTTTTGACAAGGACTAACATCATGTCATGCTGATCATTTTACAAAAAGTCCCATATCAATATCACTTATAGTTTTCAAGAAATAGTCGCTACAAACTTGTATTTTGAAAATCTATTTTTAGCTATGGGGGCCATCTTGAATTTCCGGCCGACCTGAAATTTTGCTAGGATCAATAAGACATCAAGAGCAACATTCCTGTGAAGTTTCATGAACATCCGTCGAGTAGTTTCAGAAGAGTAGTCGCTACAAGTTTTCATCATATAACTCTATGTAAACAAAGATGGCCGCTGGCATCCATGTTTAACGTTGAATCAAAACGATTTTCGACAAGGACCAACATCATGTCATGCTGATCATTTTAGAAAAAGTCCCATATCAATATCACTTATAGTTTTCAAGAAGTAGTCGCTACAAACTTGTTTTTTAAAAACCTATTTTTAGATCTGGCGGCCATCTTTGATTTCACATCAACATGAATTTTTGCTAGGATCAACTAGACTTCATGGGCAACATTTCTGTAAAGTTTCATGAAAATCCATTCAGTAGTTTCAGAGGAGTAGTCGCTACAAAAAAAAGTTTACGGACAGACAGACGGACGGACAGACAGACGGACAGACGGACGACGGACGCCGCACCACGACATAAGCTCTGCTGATCTCTGATCAGTAGAGCTAAAAACCCTTACTGCATGCAGGAGTTATGGAACAGACACGAAATGGGACAGACAGACGGACGTATGTCAAACAATATTTCACTATATACACCTACTTCTATGTCTGCCTCTGTTGTGCCATCGTCTTTCACAGACACAACTAGTTTAGTCGAGCCCTCCCCACCACGAGAGTCCTCACTGTTCTTCTGCATCTCCTGGTAGTATTCCTGGTCAATCTGGTCCATGGCTGCCTTGAAGTCGTTGGCACCTGCACCGCCACCCTGATGTGCAATAGAAATAAATCAGTACAGACTGCGCACACGTTCTTATTCAGGGTTATTGTAATACGGCAAAGGTGAAAAAAGGCTTAAACAAAGTCGGAAGTAAGATAATTTTGCAGGAACTCTGTGTACCCTATGATGTTCCAGTTGTATATCAGTGAGACCTATGAATCAGTGACTTATCAGTTTTATTACTAGCCTCAATTCAATCTGGTAGTCCCTGGTCAATGTGTCTCATTTTCACATCTCGAAGGTAAAACGGTCCTCCAGTCATGCCTGATTAAACCCAGAGATATTTAGTTATTTCTGCCCTCCAGTCGTGCCTGAATAAACTCAGAGATATTTAGTTATTTCCGCCCTCCAGTCGTGCCCGATTAAACCCAGAGATATTTAGTTATTTCTGCCCTCCAGTCATGCCTGATTAAACCTAGAGATATTTAGTTATTTCTGCTCTCCAGTCGTGCCTGATAAAACCCAGAGATATTTAGTTATTTCTGCCCTCCAGTCGTGCCTGATTTAACCCAGAGATATTTAGTTATTTCTTCCCTCCAGTCGTGCCTGATTAAACCCAGAGATATTAGTTATTTCTGCCCTCCAGTCAGGCCTGATTAAACCCAGAGATATTTAGTTATTTCTGCCCTCCAGTCGTGCCTGATTAAACCCAGAGATATTAGTTATTTCTGCCCTCCAGTCGTGCCTGATTAAACCCAGAGATATGTAGTTATTTCTGCCCTCCAGTTGTGCCTGATTAAACCTGGAGATATTAGTTATTTCTGCCCTCCAGTCGTGCCTGATTAAACCCAGAGATATTTAGTTATTTCTGCCCTCCAGTTGTGCCTGATTAAACCTGGAGATATTCGTTATTTCTGCCCTCCAGTCGTGCCTGATTAAACCCAGAGATATTTAGTTATTTCTGCCCTCCAGTTGTGCCTGATTAAACCCCGAGATATTTCGTTATTTCTGCCCTCCAGTCGTGCCCGATTAAACCTGGAGACATTTAGTTATTTCTGCCCTCCGGTCGAGCCTGATTAAACCCGGAGATATTTAGTTATTTCTGCCCTCCAGTGATTTCTGCCTTCCAGTCAAGCCTGATTAAACCCAGAGATATGTAGTTATTTCTGCCCTCCAGTCATGCCCAAACCCAGAGATTTTAGTTATTTCTGAGGTATTTAGTTATTTCTGCCCTCCAGTCATGCCTGATTAAACCCAGAGATATTTAGTTATTTCTGCCCTCCAGTCATACCGGATTAAACCCAGATATTTAGTTATTTCTGCCCTCGAGTCATACCTGATTAAACCCAGAGATATTTAGTTATTTCTGCCCTCCAGTCATGCCTGATTAAACCCAGAGATATTTAGTTATTTCTGCCCTCCAGTCATGCCTGATTAAACCCAGAGATATTTAGTTATGTTTGCCCTCCAGTCATACCTGATTAAACCCAGAGATATTTAGTTATTTCTGCCCTCCAGTCATGCCTGATTAAACCCAGAGATATTTAGTTATTTCTGCCCTCCAGTCATACCTGATTAAACCCAGAGATATTTAGTTATTTCTGCCCTCCAGTCATACCTGATTAAACCAAGTGATATTAAGAAAATACCTATCATATTTTACACTGGTTATTTACAAGCATATTGTTATTAGTTTAAGTTAGTTAGATTCAAATTGATCAAAACAATCGTACATTAACATTAATTATCGATCTGTTAATATTTCTGTTTCAACTTGAAACGGATCCATCTGATTGGTCAATAAATCCCAATCCTTTCAGATTGTGCCAGCGGACTTATAAAGGTTCTGGTCACTGTAAATATATGTAAGTAAATATGCGTCATTTTTGATAATCTTTCAGTCGTCTACAAGAGCTCAATGCTTTCAGTAAGTACAATTTTACCGTGTTAAAATCTGGTTCCGCAGCTTCCAGCTTCTTTAGTCGCGCAAATGCTTCAGCCTCTTCCTCACCAAACAAAAGAATTGGTTCATGTAACTCTCTCAGTCGCCGAATAACCTGGCAAGAAAAAGCAAGGGAAATTAACACATTAAATAACTCCCAAAGTTACCAAATAATCTAATAAGGAAAAGTAGCACACATAAACATACGGATGACGAGGTGTATATGTAGTTTACCTAATTTTAGAATGCAAACACTATGGACACAATATAAGCGGCTTTAACCAGCCAGACCAAACCCCAAAACTGGAGCGTCCAATTAACAGTTACCAACTTACAATTCATTTTATGCATTTAAATCACGAGTATTTTAAGAATCATTCAATAAACCTATACTTTTAATCGGCACATATACATTATAATTATATGACCTGAACACCTGGAGAGTTTTGATACACGGTTTTGTAGTGTAATTTTTCCATTATCTGGAGGGTAAGTGCCTTTAATTATGCACACATTCAAATCCACTTTCCTAAACTGTCGCAATGTTTAAGGTCCAGATTGATTCCGAGTGTGACAAGACAGAACTCGTAGATGTTTTCTCCTACTATAATTTCACATACTTACATCTTTTCTCGGAAGCACCATCTTTTCTGGAGCTTTGACTTTTTGCGAGGATCCCTCACCTTCGGAGTCCTGAAAAAAAGGTGTTTTATTTGCTAAATCTACATTGACTGTACATTATCAATTTGAGATACTTAAGAAGTTGTGCTACTCACATAGAAGGCAATACTTAGGCCGACCATAAAAAATTGTTGGTTTGCTGTTTCCCTACCTACCCACCAAAAAGGGCCCTACCCAAAAGTTTTATAGCAATCCTTTATCAAATCTTTTTTTTTACTGTTTTTAGTATATCTTTCTTTAATTTCTTACGTTTTTTTACTGTCTTTGGCAACAACAAAAATTTCACCTACCTACATATCCACTTATAAAATCCTGGGTCGGGAAACAGCAAACAAATATATTTTTAAGGATGGCCTTGCTGCAATGTGCTGTCACAGTTCGATATTATTAACATGCTATTCTTTATAGATTTCAACCAAAATAAATCATTTATTTCTCAAATATGCAAACATTTTGGAAAAAACTGTATGTATATATTTACTATAATGTTGTTCATTTATATCTAAACATTATTTTTTTGTTTACTTCATTCAGGTAGTGCAATAAAAATCATGCAAATGTAACTCTGTGATACTGATGATGCAATGGGATAAGGTCATTGTGACCATTTTTTTTTTTATAGAAATTAATAGCAGGCACAATATTGTCTGATGTATTACCTTGAAAGGGACATACAGCATATCTTGCCTTTTTTTTTTAAACTTGAGGCATCAGGTTAGTTTTTCTACGTTTGGAAATCATTAATAATATTTTGAAAGATCAAAGCAAATGTTGTTTCTGCATATATATTACTAGTTATAGATTATAGGGCACCAATAATATTATCTTTAAAGCTTAGGTACAATAATAAGGAACAAGAGGTCAATGACCTTGAAGCTCTACTGATAGGTTTTTGATAGCTAGATCAGCATTCCTGTGAAGTTTCATGAAAATCCGTCAAGTAGTTTCAGAGGAGTAGTCGCTGCAAGTTTTCATTATATAACTCTATGTAAACAAAGATGGCCACTGGCGGCCATGTTTAACGTCAAATCAAACTAATTTTGACAAACATCATGTCATACTGATCACTTTAGAAAAAGTCCCATATCAATATCACTTATAGTTTTCAAGAAGTAGTCGCTACAAACTTGTATTTTGAAAATCTATTTTAGCCATGGCTGCCATCTTGAATTTCCGGCGGACCTAAAAAAAATTGTAGGATCATTTAGACATCAAGAGCAACATTCTGTGAAGTTTCATGAAAATCAGTTGACTAGTTACAGAGGAGTAGTTGCTACAAGTTTTTACTAGATAACTCTATGTAAACAAAGATGGCCGCTGACAGCCATGTTTAACATCGAATCAAAATGATTTTTGACAAGGACCAACATCATGTCATGCTGATCATTTTAGAAAAAGTCCCAGGCCATCCTTAAAAATATATTTGTTTGCTGTTTCCCGACCCAGGATTCTATAAGTGGGTAGGTAGGTGATTTTTTTTTTGGCAAAGACAGTAAAAAAACATAAGAAATTAAAGGAAAATATACTAAAAACAGTAAAAAAAAAAATATTGTTAAAGAATTGCTATAAAATGTTTTGGGTAGGGCCCTTTTTGGTGGGTAGGTAGGGAAACAGCAAACCAACAATTTTTTATGGTCGGCCTCGTAGCAATATCACTTAGTTTTCAAGAAGTAGTCGCTACAAACTTGAAATCTATTTTTAGCTGTGGTGGCCATCTTGAATGTCCGGCCGACCTGAAGTTTTGCTAGGATCAATTAGACATCAAGCAACATTCCTGTGAAGTTTCATGGAAATCCGTCGAGTAGTTTCAGAGGAGTAGTCGCTACAAGTTTATACTAAATATCTCTATGTAAACAAAGATGGCTGCTGGCATCCATGTTTAACGTCGAATCAAAACGATTTTCGACAAGGACCAACATCATGTCATGCTGATCATTTAAAAAAAGTCCCATATCAATATCACTTAGAGTTTTCAAGAAGTAGTCGCTACAAACTTGTTTTTTAAAAATCTATTTTTATATTTGGCGGCCATCTTGGATTTCACATCAACATGAATTTTTGCTAGGATCAACTAGACTACATGGGCAACATTTCTGTAAAGTTTCATGAAAATCCATTCAGTAGTTTCAGAGAAGTAGTAGCTACAAAAAAGTTTACGGACAAACAGACGCCGCATCACAGCATAAGAGATCAGCAGAGCTAAAAACAGAAATCCAATTTTTTTTGGTATAATTTATGCAGTAAATTATCGCCAAAATCAAGCTGAATTAAATAAGTTGACGCAATAATTTTGATGCTATAACTACTTCAAGACTGTCGTGTCTCTTTAAACACAAATAAATGTTGACATTTTAAATGAGACGAAGAAGCATAAATGTAGCAAGCTTCTTGCAAAGCAGCTTCAAAAACACACACAAAAAACATTCATTATCCAATTTATCCAACAAACATGCAACACAATTGGATGAATTGAGCATTATGCGTTAGTTACACCTACCATATCCACACCATCTGTGTTAGTTGCATCTTTAACCAATCGCTGATGCTTACTCCAATATTCTACCTCTTGTTTCGCAGCCAGATCTCCCCTTTTGAAGTACTTTTTATTTGGGGCCTGAAAGACATATTATATATGTTCTGTTCACATGTTCTATTCTGTGTATGATATTATATATGTTCTGTTCACATGTTCTATTCAATGTATGGACTGAAATAAGTGATTCCAGAGCAACGTAGTAATGATGTTTATTGTACGAATACTATTAAGAGACTGCTATCAAAGTGTTATGCATGCATGTTATACAACTGATGGATATGTTAGACAACTCCTGTATCTTCAATATTACAAGATACAACTGATGGATATGTTAGACAACTCCTGTATCTTCAATATTACAAGATACAACTGATGGATATGTTAGACAACTCCTGTATCTTCAATATTACAAGATACAACTGATGGATATGTTAGACAACTGTATCTTCAATATTACAAGATACACTGATGGATATGTTAGACAACTGTATCTTCAATATTACAAGATACAACTGATGGATATGTTAGACAACTCCTGTATCTTCAATATTACAAGATACAACTGATGGATATGTTAGACAACTCCTGTATCTTCAATATTACAATATGCTTGTACTTGAACATCTCCCTTTTTTTAAAAGTTTACAAACTCAGTTTATTTCATCTGGTACTGAAGTCAATTATCCTAGGAATTTAAATGTCACTATATCACAATAATTAGTGTACACTGTACCAGTCATAACTGACATGTCCAACACAAAGGATTGAAACTGTCACTAATATTTAACTGAGCTGTCACAGTTTATTTTTTTACCACACACATGCATTGTAAACAATGATCTCCACCATCACAGGATGTATGCCAGACGAATTTTTCAGCTAAATAATTGTTTCTAAATTGTTCCAATAATGAATGAATCACAAAACATGTACAAAATGTATGAGATTATGTAATTTTTACAAATTAAATTGATGACAGACAGACAGACAGATATTTTTTATTGATTTAAACTTTACAAGTTTATCATCATATACAATATGCAAACATTTATTTGTGACAGAATAAACAAAACAAACAAACAACAAAAACATAATTTTGCACACTAGTTTCAAATAAATTGTATTATTGAATAATTTGAAATATTAAATAATTGAATAAAAATGTGGAAATGACACTGAACTTTAACTTACGCAAATTAAATTAAATATTAAATTAAAAAAACAACAAAAAAAACAAAAACAATTTTGTTCTCATTATCACAAAAGCAGTAACATAAATAATTAATTGATAATAGTTTTCATTCGAGGATAAACCTAGTTTTGATTAAACAATAAATCGTTACGAGAATCAAATGCTTCTTTATAAACCAAGATAAATTAAACAACTCTTTCTTATTACTTGTTTTCATTAGCTCTATGAATTTTAAAACACTTGGACGTTTATAATAGTACTTTTTAATGTATTTTCTTCTTATATTAGCATATACAGGACAAATCAAAACAAAATGGTATTCATCTTCAATGTCATTAGAATTACAAATGGTACAATAACGTTGGTTTCTTTCTAATCTGTTCTGTGCATAGCGCCCAGTTTCAATTCACAGTGAATGCGACGATAGTCTTAGTTTTGATAAAACAATTCGCAACTTATATGGCAAAATATCGAGATATGGTTCATATTCAAAATTGCCTTTAAAATGTAAATACATTGACAAAACTCTATTATTTACAACATCGCTGTTCCACTTTTGAACAAAACAATCGACTAAACGCTGTTAAAACAGTATGAAATGTTTTCAAAGGAACACTATTTGGATTATTCCAAACATAGCCAAAACCATACTCGTTTAGTAGCTTTTAATATTCCCAGCCCAATTATTACGCCAATTTTCTATGTTATTGACGGAATTATTGTAAATACTAGAAATTATAATATTGTCAGAGTTAACTGTTTTGCACCAGTATTTAACGATTCTAACATAGCGCATTATATACAATGGATACCGCCCAGGTTCCCCGTAAATACCCGCATTGCTAGTAGAAGTCTTAACATTTAAAATATATTTACAAAATTTTAAGTGAATCCTTTCAATTTCTTTCGACTTAGAAAACCCCCAGGCACTTAGAAAAACCCAGGCAATGATGATGAGGTGCTGTAATAGCACGGCCAGATCTGGTTGTATATACGTATTGGGACTGACTTTCAGTTTTGTTGGGGGTCTGGGAAATGTTGATCTTGTTGGGTTTGGGGTGTAGGTATACAGCATGATTAATGGATTCCTCAATCGGGTTATCAGGTGAGCTGATAGGTGATACAGGTAGACTAGCCTGAGGGATCAGCCACAGGCACCCGGCACAGAGCTAGGATAGTAAAAGATGGACTTGAGTGGTTAAATTAATCGAGTTCTGGACCCACCAAAAATGGTTATATATATGTTACTTGGTGAAGTAACACTACATATATGGTAGTATTTAGATATGATCTCCCTCCGGAGTGGATAACAATTGACTGTTATTATAAATATAAATAAGCATATATGGAGAGAGATATATGATTTATTTTCTTGCTTCTTGTTTTGTAAATGCTTTGTATTTCACTGTGTATGTGGGTCAAAATCTGATAAAAGGAATAATAAAGTCCATCACACTACAATTTTCAACTTCACAGTTTAGCTATAATTCCACTTGGATTAGATCAGGATTTATCCTAATTTTGGTTTATGCCCAAAAAAGAGTTTATGTAATTACAGAGCGCACAAATGTGACGGGTGTTATGTTGACAATTTCCCCCCCCCCCCCCCCCCCATAATTCTGCTTATCCCTTTCCATATTCTGTGCAGGTAAAATCTACTTCCAAGTAGTTGAGCACATCCTTTCAATTGAAAGAAAACACAATATGGAGAGAGTTTCCCTCGTCTCAGGATCTTACCCGTTTTAAAGTGACGGGCGTTACTCTTTTTTCTTTTTTTTTCATTTCCATATTAGACTTTTCCATTCTTTTCATACAATATTGCAAAACTGCAGTAATTTTTATTGAGTACATTATTACCAGGATAAAAACTCATCTTATTTGATGCAACTCTTTATCAAAAAGAGTGGAAACGATCGTCATCAGTAACATGGTTTTTTTATTTATAAAACTACTCCGCATGAGTAAAACAAATATTTATATAAATAGTGTATGCTTTTTTCATTACTTCGTCGAAAACTGCAGGCTCAAGAAGTGACGCACCATAGTAATATTCGGTTGAAAACATAGACAATCATTTTGACAGACAGCATAACTACCGCTACGCATTTTTCTTAGTATTTTTTTTCTACTTTATATTGCAAATATTATCATTACAATCACATGATTAAGTAGGACAACCTGAACCGTTGTAATTGAAAAGTAAAATAAAAACGTTCTCCCTTTCTGAAAAACAACTATGTTTGTGACTCGTTTGACATAGCATCTCCACCACACCTCGTAAGGCTCTAAAACTTCGACATTTTTCGGACAAAATTGGAGAAATTTCATACAAGTACCGACCGAAACTATTAATATCAAATTAAATCTGGTATCTCCTTGCCATAAGTAATAGGTCAACACATAGCAACTGGATGTTTTATTCAATACATCAAGAAATATTTACAGAAAAAGTGACGGAGGTTATTATTTCCATTTATCTGATTATGACCCATGTCTGTTTGTTTTGGTGATATTCCTACTGTTGGATTTTAGACCAATAAAAGATTTTATTTTATTTGATTTGAATTATGTATATATATTATATACTGAAAGGTATTGAACTCCAAAAATGCCAAAACCACCAACAGTTCTATACTTATTGTTATTTCTCGGTACGTAAGATACCGGTAGCCTGGGCAACATAACCTGCTCATGTCACAAGAAGAATTATATATAACATATAACCAATTAAACATAAACTGTCATTTAATCTCTAATACTTTTTTTGTACCAGAGAATCAAATATCCCAACTTGAGCGAATTTGAGTTCAATGACAAGAAGATGGCACGGTTCTTACAAGATATAATCTATAGGTCTAACATGGTGTCATGCGTTAAAAACGACTAAAACATAATGGGATAATTAACTCGAACGGATACCTGAAGCGCCGAAACTGAAAGTTGTCGTGGAAGCTGTGAATTATAAAACAAATATTATCACTACCAACTCCAACAGCAGATCCAGCTATCTACATGCTGTCAGGCCTACACTACCCCGTGGAAGCTGTTATCCATAAGAAAGTTCTTTCATTATATGGCAAATCACATGACTACCAGAAACTTCTATTGAACTCAGAGTAGCAAAGAAACAACTGGAAAACAAATCATTAAATAGCCATAGCTGTTTATTATTGCATACGCATTAACAAGCTCCGTTTACTTGCAATGTAACAGGAAACGTAAATATATTCGCTCATATTGACGTGCAGTAGTCATATTGGATGTGTAATGTATACTCGTTCGTGATTGGTGCACTTTTCTGGTAGTCTTGTGATGTTGCCATATAATGAAAGAACTTTCTTATGGATAACAGCTCAGCACACATTCAAGGTCAGACCACCGAACAGGCAGGACGTGTTGCGGCCGTCTGGAGCAAGGTGACCCCGCAACACGTGCCGCTGTCTGGAATCTCCCCAGCGTGGTTCAAGGTGGGAATCTGAAGCCACGCTGCAGAAACATACTATGTTGTACATATGTTTTTATCAACGATATTTTTAACGTGGTCCTAAAGAGGGGCGAGTGACAAACGTCTACTGAAAACCACCATCACCGAGATGTTACTTGACACAGCAAGCTCCCGCAAATGGCAAGGAGAACCTACGGCAAAATCACGGGCACCAATGATGGAAGTGGGATGTGGAGCCTACACAGATTGGACGGCGCTTCGGCGGCGACGGGGCTATTGTATAGACTTGAGGACTTACAGTGGCTCCGGAAACATACAAACGGCCACTCTGTTGAGAATCCACGTGCACCCGGATTGACCTGCTTGGAAACGTTTCAAATCATCTATTTCCTGATTGGCTAATAATAATAAGACTTCGAGCTGGCAATCGGATTGACCTAGTCACAATTCTGCAGGCAATCCGATTGGCCAAAATCTTCCATTTCTGCAATTAATCTGCTTCAAGAATATAATCTTCTACAGACTATCTACGTTGGATCTCTTCACTATCAACTCTACTGCTGCAGTTCTACAGTAAACTTCTTTGGACGAGGGATGTGGCACTTTCTACTGACCGGACTCCAGTGCATAATCTTCTTTTGAAAAGCTCGCCAAAAGGCCTAGTTGCCAACAGCGAGGATAAATAAAACCTTGTACGACGATGGATAACAGCTTCCAGGGGTAGTAGGCCTGACAGCATGTAGATAGCTGGATCTGCTGTTGGAGATGGTAGTGATAATATTTGTTTTATAATCTTTTTTATATTGAGTTTCAATTGTTATTAATGCTTTCCCTGTACGAATGATGATTTCAAGTCCATATGTAAGCACGGGCAGTATATATGTCTGCAGTAGCGACAAAGATGTCTCTGGATCTAACCGTTTTCTCCATGTATACCTGATCCCATCAGACTGTACAGTGTATGTTTAGATTTTTATATATTATCCTCAACTGCTAGTTGCTCTTGATTTGTTGTAGCTCTCTACTAAGTTGTTTAAAGCTTTTGACAAACATTTGTTATGGTAATGGTTTCGTATATATGTATATATCTGGTTGTGACTGTGAACTCTACTAGTGAAAACTGGGTGTGCCTATGAAGGCAGAATATATTATCAAGAACAACAACAACAACAACAAGATGGCTGAATGTGATAGAATGCGAACCCCTTCCCCTACCGTTCAAGGTTTGAGAGGTCCTTGCTGACCTGTCATAATGTTCCTTTTTTCTCTGTGCTGATAGAAACTTCTTGTTTTGAATGTTTCTGATATTGACTGAGTAGGGGTCAATTGATCATTGGTTGCGGGTAATATTGACCTCAGTTGTCTACTCCATTAATAGCTCTGCGGGTGATTTCCCACAAGCCAGAGGGGAATTTTCTGTACTCGGAGTAGTGCAAGGTATAGATCCTTACCATCACGTAGAGCTTTGGAAGAATAGATTCTTTGCATACTCCAACCATTCGTTTCGCTTAAACCATTACTTTGGGGCATATGTAGGGCTTGAAGTAACGTGTTTGAAATCCCATTCGCTTGCGAAATTGGCGAACTCTTGGGAACTATATTGAGCTCCGTTGTCGGAAAAGAGCTTTTCTGGATTCCAAACCGGCTGAAAAACTCTTTAAGTTTTTGAATGACAGTTTGGGATTTGTGTCTCTCAGATTGCTAACCTCAAAACCAGTAATCAACCAAAATCATGTAGTCTTTATTGTTCCAGTGAAACAAATCAGTAGCTACTATTTGCCATGGCCTATCGGGAATCTCACTGGGAACAAGGTTCCTTGCAATTTGAGTTCAGCTGCGCTCTATAATGCAGACGGGGCATTTAAGAACGTAGTTCTTAATATCAGTAGTCATATTTAGCCAAAACATGACATCTCTGGCACGTGATAAAGACTGTATCACATCCAAAATGACCATAGTGTATCTTCTCTAGCATTTCTTTCCTTGCACGATTCCGGGATAATGATTTTTGTGCCTTGAGAAGTATATCATCTTTGACAGTTATTTCATCCCTAAAGTTCCAGAAGTCGAGAACTTATTTGGGGCATGATTTGCGTTCGTTTAGGTCCAACCTTGTAAAACTATGTGTTTAAGGGCCTGTAACTTTGGGTCTATTTCAGTTCTGATACCCAATCATTTCCATCTTTTTGTCGCTAACAGGGAGTGAGACATAACCGCATGTTACATTGTATGTAGTCATCCATTCCGTCAGAGAGTTGAGGGTATGTATATGGTAAATATTTCCTCGACAGAGTGTCTGCTAAGGGAATGTTTTTACCGCTGATATATGTAACCTCGAGATTGTATTTCTGCAATTGTAACAGCATGCGCTGCAGTCGAGGGGGTGCTAAATGTAGACCTTTCTTAAATATAGACTCTAGCGGACGGTGGTCACTTTGTATTTTAATGGGTTTTGGGTGACCATATACCACCTGATGGTACCTTTTACAACCAAACAGTATGGCGTAAAGTTCTTTTTCTATTTGTGCATAGTTAATCTTGCTGGGGGTGGGTGCTTTGGAGGCAAAGCACACGGGTTGCTCATTTTGGAAAAGAATAGCTGACACGCCATTCTTTGAGGCATCTACTTGGCGGGTAACCTCTTTTTTGGGATCAAAATAGGCTAAAACGGGGCCAGGGCACTGACAAATGATGCTTTTAATTTGATTGCTTTGATCAGTGTTTTTTTATGTGTTTTGTGAATGCAGCATGTGCCTGTACCATTGTGAAAATAGCGGCATTTTTCTAGAAATTGTGAAAATTGTGAAATATTATAACAAAAGAAAAAGAAACTTTTTCACTTTTAATTTCAGTTTAACATCCCTTGGTTTTAAGTTTCGTTTTTGGCAAATACAGACTAGTTTTAACACCAGCTTATATTAAGATTGGTATCCTTACTGGTCTGTATTTACCCTAAAAAAAAAAAAAAAAAATTCCCCTCAGATTGTGAATTTTTTGGATATAATTGTGAAAAAAGTATACTTTTTGGCATTGTGAATGGGCCGAATAACGGCCCCAAATTAGGCATAAAAAAAGCACTGTTGATAACAAATTAAAGTAACTGATACATTTACTCCTCCACATGACAGTTTTTGTTGATGGATTTCCAAGTCTATCGCTGAATGACATTTACGCAAGCACCATTAAGGAGGTAAAAAACAACGAGCGTGAAATTAGTTTCCAGTTTTCTATTGATATATACTACAACATATTTCTTTTTGTTTAGTTCCCAACACTGATACAGCTACCTGTGGCTGCGATAGCACTTGTCTGGAAAGATAGATCTAATAAAAAATAAAAAACAAAGTAAAAAAATAGTATACGGCCGATTTTTAGGAGGGGGGGTGGGTCGAATATTATTTTTAATGACCAATGATCCCCATACCCCACCTCCCCAAGCCTGAAAAAAGCATACATAACAATACTACATAATTAACCGACACAACATACAGTATCGCATACCGCGTTCTTGACCGTGGTAAGAGATGATAGGTCGCAGCGACGACATACTAGCTATTTACACGCGACAAGGTTACCGTGACCTTCCAACCATAAACATACATGTAGCTACTAGAGAAATTGTTTCCAAATAATCTCTAAATGTCATTTGGACCTTCCATCAATCAAATACAGAAAACTCTTTCTTAATTTGCAAATTGAATGTGTCAAAGTAATGACTGACAGACCCACGTGATGTTATGTTTTTGTTTAGATAATCTAGCCGAAGATTTTTTCGTAACGAAAATACATTTTCTTTTACTCGAAGCAATCGTTTATCAATGCAATTTTATGAGCTATTTGGTGCATTTCATTGATATAGTCTGTAATTGAATGTATATGGAAGTGCATACTACACAAATAAGTTGCAAAACTTAACGATATGCGCATGTCATGGGTTTTTCGCGAATTCAAAACAATCACGGAACCTTTTTCACAAGTTCTGAACTTTCACTTTTGATAAATAAGCTTACTGCTACTACTTCTTAACAATTCCTATGAAAAACCCTATTCATGCCTCTTGCTTTCATCTATTTCCCTTTAGTTCAAATACAAAGGCGTAGGAACGTTACAGATATTGGGCTTCTTTGTTAGTTCCCCTTAATTTATTGGCGCACTTGGAAGGTGCCCTTCGCAACATAGCGTCGTCACATGACCACAACAAGTTCATTCATAAATATCATCAAGCAGACGAAGATATGACGGAGCCCCAACGTTGATAAACTTATTTTACGATATTAGGGAACACCATCCTACCCGATACGACAATGACCCCATCACGGCATCAGCCAAAACAACCAGAGTGGAGAGCGGCAGAGACCTAGTGCATAAAATACACGTCTACGAACCGCAAGACGATTTTTTGATATGTGCCAACCTCCGTCTAGGGTGCATCTATAAATGTCCGTATGTAAAAAAAAAGCACCCAAAGACGTCAAATAAATGAGACTAGGCAGAGACCTAACTTCTTAGATCTCTGACCAAATAATTTAAAGATAATTTGCTGAACATAAACAATATTGTTTTTAAGAAAGCATTCATTTAATCTTACCAAAATGTCACTATTCTGCTGTAATTGTCGCTTTTTTCTCTCTATTTCTGCCTTTAAAAACTCCATCTTGTTCGTTTTCAACACGATTTATCAGACGCACTCAATTTTACAGCTCTTATTCACCTAGATTTTTGTTGAATTTATTAGGCTAAATTTTATTGGATACTGAATTTCTTTCAACCAATGAAATCTAACTTAACATTACCGTTTCGGAAAGAGACATTTAAAAATCCCCGGATGGACGAAAAACGGAGATGAAGATTCGATTTTTAGAATTAGTTGTTTTCTTTCAAATAGCAGATGGCTTGGTGATAAGTACCTACAATATGTGGAATATTATGTTCAACTGGAACATACGAAAACTGAGGATAAAAGAACTGGTATGTATATAACCCTGGTAAACGACCCTCCTTTACCGAGGGGGTCTTTACGAGTGGGTAGATAAAAAGCCAAAAATTAAATAAAATTGAAAACAAGCACTGATTGACAACCATTTTGGTGTTTAAATAATCAAAATCAACTAAAAATTACCACATTATTAGAATTAAAACGTTACACTCCAAATATTGTGTCATCTGGTCACATTTTACAGGGTTCTCAATAGACGCGTACACACGCGTTTTGACGCATTGAATTTCAATTTGACCCATTTCTGACGCATCTAATTTACGACCTGTGCGTTTTTATGACGCGCTATATTTGCTTCAAACCATCAATCCAATACCTATTTACATCACAGCTGCATAAACAGTGATTGACACCTTGCCTGACGACCTTGATCGCCTCTCGACCAATCAAATTCGCTGCTGTCGCATCTTGAGTGCCAGAGGGGGAAATAACTGTCTGTAAATGGTGTCACTGTGTAATCTAATCGCTGCTATTGTGTTGATAATTTAATGATTATCTTTGAAGTTTATGATGCTTTGCGCAGGTGAAGACTATTATGACTTGATTGGATTAACTGTTTAATTGATTGCTACCGGCTTCTGATTGATTAGGGGGTTAATTAAATTGAATTGCGATAAAACAGAAGCTAGCGGTCAAACGTGTGAACAGTTAAAAACGGCAAAAATAAAATTGACTTTATTTGTGTTTGTTTATTTGTGTTGTTGTTCGTTAATTTTGTTTTACGCACGTTTTAAAGAATAAAGAAAAATAGTTTTAATGAGGATTATTTAAATATTTATAAATCGGCGAAATGTACATAAAAAGAGCGTTTTTTAACCTGGGTTGGCATTCATCAAAACTTACCGGACATTACGCATTGTGATATTTTGCGATTACGGACATTGTTTGTGCTATCGAGTAACGGACTTTATTAATTCATGTATGTTAAATTCACAAATAAATGGCGCAAAGAAGTATATTTTCATCTATTATATAATATTATAGTGTACTATACTACAGCATTATTTTTTGAAATTAATCAAATGAGAATAGATTTCTTGAGAATTAAACATACATTAATGATACACTGTCCTTTGTTTTCTTGTTTAATGTTCCAAATATACATACATACAATTGGTGCAAACAGAGATTGTGTTATAATAACACCAATAACTTATAATATTAACAAATGTGGACCCCAATTTATAAAACATCCTTACATAACTTTGGAATCTTTGACATAATGACACATTATTGTAAAATGGAATAGTAGTTTTTTAAGTTCAAATGTATATATATTCTTGCACACCTTTCTTTGTAATACAATATTTACAGAATTCAATACAATTAAAGTTATTAAAGGATGTTTTATAAAACGGCGTTTCGATTTGTTCGATTTATATTTGACTCTTGCTTTTTCAATTTTGACCCTTGAGACTCTTCACTTTTAAAGTCTATTGAGAACCCTGATTTTATACATAACACATCGATAAATACACAACAGTAGTCACATCAACTTACACAGCAATGTACAGAGTCTTCTGCGCTCAAATCGTTGACCTTGTGTGTGTGTCTTTCTAAGGTTTATAGTCCCAACGCCCCAATAACCACCACAGAATCCTGGAACGGCTGGGAACAATAGAGCATGACTTGATCTAGATGTGGTGTGTAGAGGTGTCAGTAGTGATGATCTGTGTCATTTCTCTTTTAAATGTGCTGTGTTGATACTGGGGCAGAGAATGTGACCGATGTTGTTGCTGCTTGTCCTACATCCACTAGGTATGCTGTAACCTACATCTTCTATGTGGGTTTGACAACTATGGGTAGCCTTTCTCGCTACCCCCAGCTTGTGGCAGCCTGCTGGGGATAAGTTACAACCAAGCAAGGCTGCCTCCCTCCCTCTCCATTGAGTGCACAATAAAAAGTTCCAGTGGAAGTGAAGTTATTCAGAGATCAGCAGAGCTTATGCCGTGGTGCGCGTCCGTCCGTAAACTTTTATTTGTAGTGACTACTACTCTGAAACTACTAGATGGATATTCATGAAACTTTACAGAAATGTTGCCCATAAAGTCTAGTTGATCCTAGCAAAAATTCTTGTTGATGTGAAATCCAAGATGGCCACCAAAGCTAAAAATAGATTTTTAAAATACAGGTTTGTAGCGACTACTTTTTGAAAACTATAAGTGATATTGATATGGACTTTTTCTAAAATGATCAGCATGACATGATGTTGGTCCTTGTCAAAAAATGTTTTGATTCGACGTTAAACATGGCTGCCAGTGGCCATCTTTGTTTACATAGAGTTATTTAGTAAAAACTTGTAGCGACTACTCCTCTGAAACTACTTGGCGGATGTACAGGAAACTTTACAGGAATGTTGCTCTTGGTGTCTTATTGATCCTAGCAAAATTTCAGGTCGGCCAGAAATTCAAGATGGCCACCACAGCTAAAAATAGATTTTTAAAAAAAAAGTTTGTAGCGACTACTTCTTGAAAACTGTAAGTGATATTGATATGGGACTTTTTCTAAAATCATCAGCATGACATGGTGTTGACTGTTGATCCTAGTCCAACATTATTTTGATGTGACGTTAAACATGGCTGCCAGTGGCCATCTTTGTTTATCCTTTGGGTACCTTTCACCGGTGGGTACTGATCTCCGGTGTAATCCGAATTCGCGCTGTTACTTCCGCTGTTCTTTGTTTACAAATGGTGCGTGTCAACTGTCAACTTACCAAAGTGTAGTGAAATGCCCTTTTTACATGTAAGGTCCATTTTATTTTCATTTGAATTCATAAAACTTGGTATTCTGGAGAATTTTAATCATAATGTAGCGACACAGCCAAACAAGCTCTGTTATTGAGAGTTCTGAAAAACTTGGAAAAAGGTGAAAGAATTATCAAAATGATTTTGATAATTCTTTCACCTTTTTCCTGATTTTGATAATTCTTTCACCTTTTTCCATCGGATGATAAACAAAAAAGATATGACCATTTAAAGGTTGTTCTAAAACGAATATGGGAGCCGCCATTTTTAGAACTATGACGTCATAGTTCCATATTACCATATATGAAATATTGATAAATATCATTTAAAACGAAGAAAATCACTGCAAATGAATGATTTTTTTTACTGGTCATATAAAGCATTACTGCCATTAAGTATTACATATTTTTCATAAAGTTGTTGTCATTTTTTCCCTATAAATCGGTAAATGTTCATATTTATAAATATTCCATATATGGTCATTTAGAACCGTGATGTCATAGCTCTCAAAATGGCCGCTTCCATATCCGTTTCAACAGAAACTTCAAATGATCATATCTTCTTTGTTTATCATCCGATTTTGATAATTCTTTCACCCTTATTCAAGTATTTCAGAACTCTCAATAATACAGATGGTTTGGCTGTGTCGCTACATTCCCTTTTATACTTCCATTTAAAAACATCGAAAAACCCTGCAAAGGAAAGAGCGTCTGCTATATAGAAAGCAAGACAATGAATAATTTCATATGACGTCATAGACATATGTGCTTTTTCTCAGAATATCTGGTCATGTTATCTTCTTATATGGTAAATGGAATGTACTTGGTAAAACTTCTTGCTATTTTAAAAATAAAAAATCTGATTATTTTTTCATTTGTATTTCTGTATTCCAGTTTCCCACCATTGGAATAGTGTCTGAGAAGAGATAGTCCCTCACTGTGGCATTTAAACAGTGATAGTGAAATTAAGATTTTACTCCTGCATTTAAAATTTGATGAGTGATCACTTGTTGGGTCCAAAACATTATCCGAGGCTCTGTAATTTACAAAGATTCTCTCCGTGACATTTGAACCTACTACAAAATCTCATGGAGAATATATACTGATGGGAATTGCTAACACCCCAAAGTATAACATTTCAAATTTCAGTCATTTTATTTAAATCAATTTATGTC
Organism: Cyrtodaria siliqua; assembly: GCA_037043455.1. Lineage (NCBI taxonomy): Eukaryota > Metazoa > Mollusca > Bivalvia > Adapedonta > Hiatellidae > Cyrtodaria > Cyrtodaria siliqua. The sequence goes on from JAWPHD010001041.1 coordinate 67,665, forward strand.
AATCATTTTGATAAAAAAATTGAGTTGCACTTATACCAAGCTTGAAAATAGCTCATCAGAAAATCAGTTGAACACAATTGCTGTGCAGAACTTTATGTTAGAAAATGGTTCAAATAAACACATACTAAATTTCTTTAAAAAAAATGAAAAATACAAAATATATTAAACTATAATCATGATAATATGGGGGCACTAGTAATTCCTTTTATGTTTAAAAGTTTGTTTATTCTTAAAACTTTCAGATTCAGTTTACTAATGCAGATATAGTGGCATTTCAAGAAGTAAGATCAGGGGCAGATCCCGGGAATCAGAATCAGCTGTTAGACCTGCTGTCTGTCCTTCCATCCAAGTATAAGTGGCATAAGTTCAGAGCGGCAAATAATGTGTCGTCCATCACAGATTCTATTAACAACCAGTATCCTGGTGAAGGTAAGGCCAAACAAAAAAAATAGGTGTGTTTCCTATTGCATGCTCTAAAAAAATAGGGTCGGTAGGTAGGCATTTTTTTTTTATTTTTTTTTTTTGTGAGATTCTACATGTATTTATCTCATAAATCCCATACAAGTTGAAGATACAGCTGAAAGTTGCTCTGTGATGTCAGTTTAGCTTGATATATTGTGATGAATCATTGTTCAGAACATTTTTTTTTTTTTTTATAAAAAGTTTTAGGGTCGGCCCCTTAAAGATAGGGTCGGTCGGGCCACCGGAAACACAGGTATTTTTTTGTTTGGCCTAAATAGGAAATCCATTTATCATGTTTATATAAAACCCTAGTCAGGCCATCCTTAAAAAATTGTTGGTTTGCTGTGCTCCGACCCAAAATGTTTTAAAATTGCAAAAAAAAAAAGTTACAAGAATTGCATTAAAAAGTTTTGGGTAGGGCTCTTTTTAGTGAGTAGGTCGAGCACATCAAACCAACAATTCTTTACGGATGGCCTCAAATAACATGTTTCCAGAAAAGAAACAAATGTATAATTGCTTGCACATGGGGAGAGTTAAAATTAATGTGAGAGAATTTAAATGTGGCAGTATTTCAGATTTTAATTTTAATAGTTTCAATTTAGTTCATCGACAAAAAAGATAACGAGTTTGAAATTCCACACGTATTCGGCATCTTTAGACGATAAAGAGCCAGGTTCTATAGCTCATGCTTTTATTCTAACAAAATTATTGCCACTTTTAAAGTTTTGCATGTAAGATTATATTTTGGAAACAACTTCAGATAATAGAATGAAACTTCATGTATGTCTGCAGCATCATAAGACAACAGCATAGAGCCAGTTTGCTTTTATTTTAGCAAAATTATGGCCCCCTTGAAAGTTTTTATGCCCCATGCAGGGATTTTAAATAACTTGGCACAACTGATCACCATTACAAGAAGATGTGTCGCGCGCAAAACCCAGGTCCGTTCCTCAAAAGTCAAGGTCATATTTGCAGTTCATAGGTCAAAAACAGGTACGCATTTTCGTGTCCGGACCGTAACGTCACAACCCCTGCAGGTATTTTTAAATAACTTGGCACAAGTGATCACCATAACAAGACAATGTGTTGCGTGCAAAACCCAGGTCCGTACCTCAAAGGTCAAGGTCACACTTGCAGTTCATAGGTCAACAACAGGTATGCAATTTCGTGTCAAGACCGTTACATCACAACCCATGCAGGAATTTTTAAATAACTTGGCACAACTGATCCATGGCTCCAAGGTCAAGGTCACACTTAGAGGTCAAAGATCACTTCGGGGGCATTTGTCACTTACAGTGACATTTCCTGTTGTATGTAATAATAAAGATTATATCGAAGAAACTACTTTGCCATAATGAACTGTAACTTCGCATATGTCTGCAGTTTCATAAGACAATACCATAGAGTCAGGTTACAGATAAGAGTCAGTCCTGCTTCTTGTTAAACATTCATAATAATATTGCAAACATATGGATGTGGAAGAAGGAAATAAAATTTCTAACGTCATGACTTCTTCATTACTGCTAACTCACATGAATGTTTAACTTCACAACTTAATGACTTCTAACATCATGATTTAATGAGTTCAACTTTATTACGAGGGGTGTTCCGTAAATAATGCGATTGGTATTGATACTAGAATACTATAATCATTTTTGATCAATTGTTTTTGCGATTTCCTTCAAAGTACTCCCCCTTAGCCAAAACACACATTTTGAGCCGCGCAATCCACTTTTGAAAACATTTTTCGTATTCATGAACAGGTACACCCTTAAGACACTGGTAAACAGCAGATCCCAGGGCATTCCTCCAGTTATATCTCTTCCCAGATAAGTGATTTTTTAGTCTTGGGAAGAGAAAATAGTCGCAGGGGGCAATGTCTGGCGAGTAAGTGGGGTGCGGGAGAACGGTGATCTTCTCTGACTGCAAAAAGTCTGTTACAATACGTTGTAATGCAGAAGACGAACATACTTCAGACCTTTTATATGGCGACGCTGTTTGTAGTACTTCTTCAATTGTTTCAATACGACGTTTTTATAAAAAATTCCTGTGACAGTTCTGCCTTTTGGCACCGCCGTCTGTATGGCGGGACCGTTGGTAGTGAAAAAAATTGCATACATAACCTTCTTAACAGTTCGTTTGGCAATAATTGGTCGTTTCATATTTTTCGTGGCCCAGATTCGGTTAGATACTTTTCTTTTTGGCTCATAATATAATGGACCCACATTTCATCACCCGTAACGAAAGTCTCAAAAGATTTTTTGCTGTATTTCGGATACATTTTCGGAAGTTTTTTTGCTGTTGTAACCCTTAACTTCTTTTGGTCCTCTGTCAGCAAATGCGGTATCCATCTTGCATTTATTTTCTTAACTTTCAGATGCTTTTTCAAAATTAGATGAACTCGTGCTAACGACAAGTTTGTCATCCGAGCTAATTGTCTTACTGTGTATCAAGCATCAGTTTTCAGGATTTCACGGATTTTTTCAACGTTTTTCTTGGTCGTTGGTGTTACAGGACGACCAGGGTGAGCATTATCATTCAAACGCTGTTGCCCGGATTTAAATTTGGCCACCCACCTACAAACAGTACTATATGACATTTGACCATCCTCGTAAATGTCACACACCTCTTGGTGAATGTCTTTCGGCTTCAACCCAAGTAATGACCTACCTCTAATATAGGCCCTAATTTTAGGCACATTTTCTGCTCGTTTGCCAGTCATTTTGCATATAGTGTAACGAATACGCTATAAAGCAATGTACATTGCACCAAGGTCAGTGAATGTATGAATGAGATTTTTACCTTTGACACGCGTAAGTGATCACTCTAGCGATAAAAAGTGGTTTCATGTAAATATTGCACGAGTTCCTCGAAATAATACAGCAGTCGCATTATTTATGGAACACCCCTCGTACTTCTAACTTCAGAGCTTAATGACGCAAACTTCTGCACAACTGGTATGAGTATGGTATTTTGGGCCAGATATAGGGTGTGATATGAAAAAAAATAAAAAATTCTCGACTCTTTCAAAGAAAAAAAAAGCTATTGATTCGTCATCACTTGACTGTCATCTGCGTCCGGTTAAAGTTTTGTATGTAAGCTTGTATCTCGAAAACTACTTTATATAATGGATTGAAACTTCAGACATGTATTCGGCAACATCATAGATGCCAGGTACTCATGCTTTTATTTTAACAAAATTATGGCCCCTTTTGAACTTAGAAAAAATTGGTTACAGTTTTGTAAGTAAGCATGTCATCTTAGTATTTTTATAAATTCTTTTTTTAAATTTAAAATTTTCATTATATCTCCCCTTAAAGAATTCAGTGACAATTGACATAATTCTGATTTAATGACTTTTGACTTTAATACTGCTGACAACGTAATACCATACAGGAACTTTTAATTTCACAACTTAATGACCTCATTACTTTTAACATCATGATTTAATGACTTCATCTTCATGACTTTATTACTTCTTAATTACTTCACAACTAAATGACACAAACTTCATTACTTCTAACTTCACAACTAACTGACACCAATTTCATTAATTCAAATTTCATGACAATAGATCCAGCCTTGTATCACATAGTATTAAAAAATAGCACTCTGAGTTAATGAAAAATAAATAAAAATCTGGGCCTGGTCACTACATACATGTATGACAGTACAATATTTAAATTTATATTAATGTTCGTCTTATCACATTCCTCTGTCTGTAAATTTGATAAATCTTGTTTGTATTCATAAACCATTTTTTCTTTGCATGACTAATAATTTATGAAATTTTAGGAATTGGATTGATAAGCAAGTTACCAATTGTGGAGAGCTCCGTCCAGTATCTTCTTCCCCACCCACGAGACCCGGATAAGAACAAGCGTGTTCTGCTACATGCCGTGATCCAGGACGTGACTGGTTCCCTGCTGAATGTTATTGTTGTACACCTTTCATATTACAGACAACAGCAGTGCAGAAATATTGCAGAAATCATTAGGTTTGTTAGTAGTAAGTAACATTTAGTTGTTCTAACAACACCTTATTTTACTATTTGCAACTTTTAATTGTATTTTTATACCCCATCTTTCACAAAGTGAAGTGGGGCTATATAGGAATCAGGTTGTCCTTAACATCCTGTTGCGTAACACATTTTTGTCGCGTTGCATAACACATTTTTATGGGATGGCGAGTTGTCCGTTGTCAGCCGTGGTTCGTCGTCTGTTAACTTTTGTCTCGTTAAGGCAATAGGGCCTTCATTTTTCATCTGATCTTTACCAAACTAATAAAGATTGTTAATATCAATGAAAGCTCGGACAAGTTCGAAAACCAGCCAGATCGGACAGGTAACAGCAGAGTTACACAAAAAACACACAGATTGGACCATTTACACAGAAGTTATCGCCCTTGATTTTCTGAAATATGTTATATTTTGGACGGATGAACAATATCAAGCCTAGTTGTACATATTGTCACCGTGTTCCGGTTGAATGATTTTGGCAGAGTTATGTCCCTTTAAAGGTTTTAATACACAAACTTTGTCCTGAATAGTTCTCCTGAACCCCTCGTCGGATTTAAACTAAACTTTTTAGGGATAATCAATTCCAGGTCTAGGTGTGCAAATTATCGCCGTGTTCCGGTTGAATGAATTTTGGCAGAGTTATGGCCTTTTGAAGGTTTTAATACACAAACTTTGTCTGGAATAGTTCTCCTGAACCCCTCGTCAGATTTCAACGAAACTATACAGGGATGATCAGCACGAAGCCTAGTTATGCATATCATCATCGCGTTCCGGTTTACAGATTTTTGGTAGAGTTATGGCCCTTTAAAGGTTTTTGATACACTAACATTTTCCGGGCTAATTCTCCTGAACCCCTGGTGGACTTCAACGAAACTTGACAAGGATGATCAGTATCAAGCCTAGTTGTGCATGTTATCGCCATATTTCGGTTGAATGATTTTTGGCAGAGTTATGGCCCTTTACAGGTTTCAATAGACAAACTTTGGACAGATTAGTCTCTTCTGAACTCCTTGCCGGATTTTAACGAATCTTGGTGGGGATGAATCAGTACCAAGCCTAGTTGCACCTGTCATTGTCGTGTTCTGGTTGAATGAATTTTGGCAGAGTTATGACTCCTTAAAGGTTTTAATACACTAACTTTGTACAGACTAGTTCTCCTGAACCTCTGGCTGGATTTCAACAAAACTTGGCAGGGATGATCAGTACCAAGCCTAGTTGCGTATATCATCGCCATGTTCCGGTTGAATGATATTATACATAAAACTTTAAGTTTAGCTAGTAGAGCGTCCACAGGGGCCTCTTGTTATTACTTGCATTCCTCAAACAATTTTGAATGGATTGTTTCCAAACTTCATATACACTAACAACTGATCAAAAAGCAGGGGTATTCATCACCTTCAGTGATAGTTCTAGTTGTGAACAATAAAAAACATGGAGAAGCATTGTAGACGCATGTGAAGGATTCTGGTTTAAAGAGACTGGCGGCTATGAGGAAGAATTGTAAATATCTGTCCAAAATAATCAAATGAAATGCAGGGTTTATATAGCTATATTTTTAGGTGGAAATAAGTCTTACACATGTAGAAAACATCAGCAGAAAACAAAACAAAAACAGTTATTGTTGTGATTGAAATGCGAACCCACGCGGAAGGTACTAATCTCAATATGATTACGTCTAAAATTAAAATCCGACACACCTACTAGCACGGCTATCGGGGCAACTTTCATAAAAAGTGCTGATTCATCGTATTGATTAATTCTCTGAACGGAAATGAATGTAATCTAATTTGAAAAGCATTTGGCTCTTTCCATAATAGGGTTCGTTTTTCCGTATTAAGCCGATTATTATTTATAAATAGACTCGGGAATTTCCAAATTGATATGACATTTGTTCATCCTTTATTTCACCCGTGTGAGAAACCTTTATTGCCCGGTAGATTGATAAGACTAGCTGCGTCAATGCTGTATCATATATTCAAAAACAAAGTATTAATAGGTATGTGTAAAATTGATACATGGCAGAATCCATTGATGTATGGCAGACTCCATGATTTATGGTAGGTACCGGTAGGTTCCTTTAATTTTTGCAGATTACATTGATATATGCCATTTTTACAGTCTCTAAAATAATAACAATTACATTGCAGAAAAAAAACTGAAGAATGTGATTCTTCTGGGTGATTTTAATTCCTATTTGGATTATGAGTGGCCAGTCAAAATATTACTTGATGGGCAGATGACGATAGAAAACAGATGTTATACTGAAATCATTGGCTTAGATACGTCATATGTGGAAAAGTTCCAGGATGTCTGGCCATCGAATAATATGGCAGAACCAGGTTACACTTTCAGCAATATGGTTAGTATTTTTCTGGTTGTGCCATGATAAATTGATATGAAAATCAGAAACACAGTTAAAAGCACATTAATTCTATAAACACTGATATAAGTGCTTTCATATTCCATTATTTAGGTAATACATCTAGTTAGTATAATAGTAAATCTTGTATAATTATGTAGATTGACAAATCAAATATCATAAAACATTTAGTAGATCCAGGGCTGTGAAAAAAAATAGAAATGTTGCTTGACTATTGTAATATGCTATATGCAGGCATTCATGTAAGTAGTTGACAAACTGGCTGCACAGTCGGGGATCGTGCCGTGAATCCAGCAGTTACCTGTACACAACACAAGCAATCTATTTGATTATGTGGGTTAGGTAGTCTGTTTTTCTCTCTTCCTCTTTATCTCTCGTCCTCTTTATGAGAGCAGCTCGGATGAGTGACCTCCTCATTGTGTTTATGGGTCATAAAACCCCAATATCATCACATAATGAGTTGGACAGCATTACGTTTGGAATAAACCAGTTTGTTTGTATGGTCTTTTACGTCATTTTCAACACGGGTAAGGTTATATATGACGGTCAATTTTTTGTCGTAAAGGCAGGCCACCAACTTTTTCTGGGTAGAACTAGTACTGTACACCTCCCGCCATACGTTAGAATTGACACTTCCTCATTTACAAGTCGAGCTCCCAGTGGGATTCGAACCCGCAGCGGTGAGAGTCGAAGGTTTACAACGCAACGTCGTTAACCATTCGGCCATGGAGTTGGGCAGCATTATGTTTGGAATAAACCAGATAATCCGAAGAAATTTCTTCTGCTCATATTCAATTTCAAATATCTAAGACCTCATTTACAATATATGGTTCTCTGTTAGTACAGTACATTAGTTGTATACAAATCCCACATGTTAAAAGTAAAGTAACTAAATAGGGGAAAAGATTTTGAGATGCTGGAATGAAAAAAAGCATTTGGATTAATCAAGAAAATATACTGGTTTATAATATTATTTTACATTTCAGCCAAGTCCAGGTCTTGAAAGTCGTCCAGATAGGATTCTAGTTGCCTCAAACTTTCATGTGAAATCTGTTCACTTACATGGCAATGGGACAAGATACAAACGAGGATACAAGGCCTCCATTCATTGGGAGAGATTCACTATCATCATCCAGTCTAGTTACTTGTCTTATCAAGGTTTGGCTGGGTATCCCTGCCAGCATGATTGTGGACCCCACGGATCTTGCCAGTGTGGGGTTTGTGCAGCAGGAGGAAACGGCCATCAGTGCCTTTTACCCAACTGTGACATGTGCAATGGCAACGTGTTCAGGCATCTAGTCATTCATTCCCTTCTTGTTGTGATACTCATATTTCATTTGTTTTATTCAATTATTTTGATATTATTCATAGGAGCCAACTCATATGGTGACACTATGTACTCTATCTTAGGTTGTAATTGCTGTCTAATGAATCCAAAACTATTGCTGGAGAGCGTACGAATCCGACACAGAAAGAATAGAATATTACGCACGTGCCAGATGTGGCCTATATTTAGATTGCCACCATACATACAGTTGCTGCTCAGTCTAATATGTTGTCTGCTACTGTACTATTCATTCAGAACTGTTTTTGCTCCTATCCTCGAGTTAGCCTACAAGGTAATGGATGAAGAACTCTTCCCATCTGACCATTTAATGGTCACAGCTGAAGTAATATTATAGAGATGCTAAATGTCAGAGGTCATCATGACCTGTGTTGAGAGGTCATAAGACAGAAGGAGAATAATGGAATTTTAACATAAGTGTCCCTTTATTACAGTTTCAATTAAACTGAAATAGTAATATTAGGACTTGTTGTTGTTTAATAAGCAATATCGGCATGAAAATTCCAATCGCCATGACGAGTGCTCATTGATGAAGGACGAGCAGAAATTCAGATAAATTCTTTAACAATTTATCAATTTGACCATTCAAATATTATGTAGGACGAGTAACTCAGAAACAAATCTTCCTGCCCTGAATATTTACATTTCTTCACACATGCCTGCTATAAACTATTGTGTCTTGTTGCGCCTAGTGAACAACATCTACTTTTGAAGCAGAGCTGACTAAAACAAACAAGGTGCAGTTAACTTGACTGATGAACTTACTTTGTTTGAATGACATAACATCGTCTTGTCGTTCTCGTGCTAATTGCCGTAAGTTATTACACAAAAGCATGCAATGTTGGCAATTCTCGTGCTAATTGGCGTAAGTTGCTACACAAAAACATGCAATGTTGTCAATTCTCGTGCTAATTGCATTAAGTTGCTACACAAAAACATGCTATGTTGGCAATTCTCGTTCTAATTGCAGTAAGTTGCTACACAAAAACATGCAAAGTTGGCAATTCTCGTGCTAATTGCCGTAAGTTGCTACACAAAAACATGCAATGCTGGCAATTTTCGTGCTAATTGCCGTAAGTTGCTACACAAAAACATGCAATGTTGGCAATTCTCGTGCTAATTGCAGTAAGTTGCTACACAAAAACACGCAATGTTGGCAATTCTCGTGCTAATTGCCAAAAGATGCAATGTTGGCAGTTCTCTTGCTAATTGCAGTAAGTTGCTACATAAAAACATGCAACCTTGGCAGTTCTCGTGCTAATTGCCATAAGTTGCTACACAAAAGCATGCACTGTTGGCAATGTTGCTGTTCCAACATTATATTTTACAACTTTTAAACACTATTTTTAACACAAATACAACATAGTCACATTATTAAAGTCTGAAGAACAGATAGAACAGACATAATGTAAATATAAGGATTGAATTCAATATTTCGATCTTTTTACGGGGTATGAAAAACATAAGCTAGATTAAAGTTTGCGAGAAGCACTTTGGGCTTCACACACTTTAAATTAGCCTTATGTTTTTCGTAGCCTGTAAAAAGATAAAAATAAAGAATTCAATCCAACCTCTTATAAAAGGTTTCCATTAAAGAATATAATAATTACAAGTGCTATATTTTACATTTTTAACAGACACTGATAGGAAAACATGGTTCTTCTGATAATATGTTTCAGTGCTGAAGCATGGACATGCCTTTTTATGCCCCACCATGAAAGTGGAGTGTGTATATAGGGTTACCCTTGTCAATATCATTCATTTTTTGCTTACCGCTAGTGCTAGACAAGGTAAATCAGTGTCAATCAAGAAACTTTATTTAGATAAAAAACTAAATGTAACATCATCAAAGTATCAAATAAATGACTAGATCCCATCTAAGGTATGACTAGCTTGCCCACTTAATAGTTATGAAAGGCACTTACAATAAGATATGACATCATTTTAACATTTCAAAAGCAACTGTTTATGTAAGTCACTGTGATAATACAACTGTGTATCCTCCAGTCTTTTCTCCTGCAAAACACGCTAGCATTTGGTATTATTTTGGTATTTGCTTTTATTGCAATTTTAATTTATGCAATTGTCTATTCACTTTCTCTATTTGTATTTTTTCGTGGATCTCCACCAACTCTCCTCCAAAAACATTCTATAGATATGTTTATTTTCGTCGACATTTTTACGGGAAAATGTCGTCATATCAAGTATAATGGTCCGGTTATAGTGTTTTATTGATAAAAACTACTGGATAATTCGATCACGACACAGTCTACAAACTTTGGAAATCTCGGCTTTATACCCTATCACCAAAGTAATCATGGGTAACCAATTTTTAGCTCGACTGATCAGAGATCAGCAGAGCTTATGCCGTGGTGCGTCATCCGTCCGTCCGTCTGTCCGTCCATCTGTCTGTCCGTAAACTTTTATTTGTAGCGACTACTCCTCTGAAACTACTGGATGGATATTCATGAAACTTTACAGAAATGTTGCCCATAAAGTCTAGTTGATGTGAAATTCAAGATGGCCGTCACAGCTAAAAATAGATTTAAAATAAATAAGTTTGTAGCGACTACTTCTTGAAAACTATAAGAGATATTGATATGGGACTTTTTCTAAAATGATCAGCATGACATGATGTTGGTCCTTGTCGAAAATCGTTTTGATTCGACGTTAAACATGGCTGCCAGTGGCCATCTTTGTTTACATAGAGTTATATAATGAAAACTTGTAGCGACTACTCCTCTGAAACTACTTGACGGATTTTCATGAAACTTCACAGGAATGTTGCTCTTGATGTCTAATTGATCCTAGCAAAATTTCAGGTTGGCCGGAAATTCAAGATGGCCGCCACGGCTAAAAATAGATTTTTAAAAAATAAGTTTGTAGCGACTACTTCTTGAAAACTATAAGAGATATTGATATGGGACTTTTTCTAAAATGATCAGCATGACATGATGGTTATCCGAGTCGAACATTATTTTGATTCGACGTTAAACATGGCTGCCAGTGGCCATCTTTGTTTACATATAGTTATATAATGAAAACTTGTAGCGACTACTCCTCTGAAACTACTTGACGGATTTTCATGAAACTTCACACGAATGTTGCTCTTGATGTCTTATTGATCCTAGCAAAATATCAGGTCGGCCAGAAATTCAAGATGGTCGCCATGGCTAAAATAGATTTTCAAAATACAAGTTTGTAGCGACTACTTCTTGAAAACTATAAGAGATATTGATATGGGACTTTTTCTAAAATGATCAGCATGACATGATGTTGGTCCTTGTTAAAAATATTTTTGATTCGATGTTAAACATGGCTGTCAGCGGCCATCTTTGTTTACATAGAGTTATATAATGAAAACTTGTAGCGACTACTCCTTTGAAACTACTTAACTGATTTTCATGAAACTTCACATGAATGTTGCTCTTGATGTCTAATTGATCCTAGCAAAATTTCAGATCGTCCAGAAATTCAAGATGGCCACCACGGCTAAAAATAGATTTCAAAAAACAAGTTTGTAGCGACTATTTCTTGAAAACTATAAGAGATATTGATATGGGACTTTTTCTAAAATGATCAGCATGACATGATGGTTATCCGAGTCGAACATTATTTTGATTCAATGTTAAACATGGCTGTCAGCGGCCATCTTTGTTTACATAGAGTTATATAATGAAAACTTGTAGAGACTACTCCTCTGAAACTACTTGACGGATTTTCATGAAACTTCACAGGAATGTTGCTCTTGATGTCTAATTGATACTAGCAAAATGTCAGGTCAGCCGAAAATTCAAGATGGCCACCACGGCTAAAAATAAATTTTCAAAAAACAAGTTTGTAGCGACTACTTCCTGAAATCAAAATCAACCAGTAGAGCTTCAAGGTCATTGACCTCTTGTTCATGTTTACTTCCGGTGTATTTCAGTGTAATTTATAGGCTATTTATTTAGTTTAAGCAAACGCTTTGTGGAATTTCTTCGCCAGAATAAAAGGAAACAGTAATAATACTTGCTTTGTTACTAATGTCAAAAGTCACTTGTCCGTAAGGACGACCAGAAGGAAATATCCACTCGCCCGGCCTGACAAGTCACTCGTCATGACGAGCGGACGAGTGGAATTTTACAGGCCTGCTAGGTCAATGATTATTTTTTAAAAAAAATGTTATTTATGTTAAGTTTATACAGGTATAATATTCTGGTAAATAAAACATTTCACTATATTGTTTTTTTCTTTTATTCATGGATGTTGAGTTGAAATGATAACATTGAAAATGAGTTGAACCAATTTCTGTATTTAAACAAATGAAATGAAGTTTGGAATTAGAATCAGTACATGATGAAATTAGTTGTGAGTTTCTGTACTGAGCATACTTATGTATCATAAAGATTCTAGTATACCAAATATGTTTTAAAAATAAAAGCATAAAAACGAAGTCATAATCTTGTAAAATTGATGATTATAAGTGCAGTTTAACAATCGTATACCAAACTACCATAGACTTTCGATAATTTTGAATGAAAACCTACCTAATAAATTTTGAGGAAAGTAGTAACATAAGTATAGGAACAAACACTATACATCTACAACTTAACTGTTTAATTGTTTTTGAAAGTAATGACTAGGTTGTAAGAACTACTACTGACATTGAGTGACAGTAAGTTATTTAGTTGATTAACGTTAATATAATCAACTTTAATGCCCTTCACAGACAAATTTGGTAATTTTGGTAGCATATGTATATTTTCTCATACATGAAAAACTCTTACACTGTGCCTTATTAAGGATGTTATAACCTGGAAGATTGTTTTTATTATTTTTTTACATAATTGTTTTGTTGTCCGTAAACATTTACACATTCTGCACGGTTACTTCAAAACTATAAGACCCACTCATTTGGTACATTACTGTTGGTTAGCAGAGGAGCTCTATTATTTTTGGGGTTGACAAGTCAAGGTCACCATGACCTCCCTCATATATGGAAATTTGCCTTCGACTCATTCTCTTCCAAAGCATAACACCCACTCTCATGAAGCTTTATTGGTACATTGCCCTTGTGAGAGGAGAAACCCTATTGCTTTTGGGGTCAGTAGGCCAAATGTCAAGGTCACCATAACCTCATCGATGTCAAGGTCACCATAACCTCATCGGGGAAAACAAACTCTGAAGCAAAACACCCAACTCATGAAACTTTGCCCTTGGTGAGAGGAGGAACCTTTTTTAAGGGGGTTAGGTGGTTGGAAGGTGGGGTCACAGGTTTTCGGCACGTAATTTGGTCACTACTACCCCCCACCCCACTCTACTACTCCCCACCCCACACCAAAAAAAAACAAAAAAAACAACATCATCCAAACAGTCATTTCATAACATTTTAAACTTTCCAAAAAAAAATTTTGTAGTAGTGACCAAATTATGCGCCGAATACCTGTGGGTGGGGTGGGGGTGTAAAACCCGGGTTGGCAGCATTCTTGTTCTTTCTCCTAATCATAGTCTTTGGGACTTCCCAAAAGGAGTAAAAGTGATAATTTCACTAAGAATCTGTGTATGGTCAATTCAATCCAGATGCATGTTCTTTGCATTAGACATGGAGTTCAACTTGTCTTCATGTTCATCTATAGCTTGTCTTAAATTTTACTAATGTACCCTTTGCATTCATATACTGGTGACACAACAGCCAACTCGTGCAGTTAGGAGGACTGGAATTGAAAGGGACTTTAGCTGATCATCGGAGTTCAGTTGAACTTTTAATATTGCCACCAGCAGCCATCTAGCCATCATTGTTATCACTTATGTAATAACTAGATAGGTGCTCTATGGAGTAGTTGTGTCATCTGCCAGTGTGGTGGAAAAACCAAGACCTTGACTTATTGGTCTGATCACATAACAACAAATAGTATCATTGAATGTAGATAAGCAAAGTTTGTTGAAGAAATGAACAAGAAGCACCAATAGTTTTACAGTAAATATGAAAAGAGGAATACTTTGGTAAAATACCATGTCAATAAAATGGTATGGCAGAGTTATGGTGCTAATGTAATACAAGTTCTAAAGTCTTCTGCCATTTCCTATATTCAAAATGTTAGCCAAAACTGTAAGTGGAAATATAAGTGGTAAAATACATCATAGAGTTTCGGTGCTTGTCACATATGGTTGTGCAATAATGTTGAATATGTATGCCAAGTTAAAAAGCTTTTGGTCAAATGTCATATTTACATTGTAACTGAGAAATTTTAAGTAAAAAGGGGGGATAATTCAGATAAAACACAGGACAGAATTATGGTGCTTGTCATATAATGTGTAAAGATTCCTTTTGGAGAAATGAGGGAAAAAACAAAAAATAACTTTAAAAATCATCAAAATGGAAAGACATAGAGAAACTTACCAAACCATAAGTCTCAATTTGCTACACAATCTGGCTAAAAAACTATCAGGATTGGTCATTTTTTGCATTCATTGCAATGACATTGAACTTTACAATGCCTGGGTGGCCATTAGCCTGGGTCATTAGCCACCCAGGCTTTCAAGGATGATGGTCAACCACAAACACAGAGAAACAAAGAACAAACTTAAAGATGAATACAAGTCCAAAAAAGAACTCACAAACACAAAAGGGTTGACACTAGGGCTACCACCTTGGAACAGTCAGTGGCAAAAAAGACCGCTGGGGGTTTAAACCAGGCTCTAGGGTGCACCAAACCTCACACTTACCCTACCGTCAAACCCACTAAAACGGGACAGTGTAAATAAAGAAATCCACGCCATGAACTATTCTCTAACCAACAAGGCAGCATTAAATAGGCAATATAAGTAAAATACAAAGATGCTGGTGTACATATAAATAAAATAAAATAGGCTAGAAAGCCACAAAGAAGGTACTCAGTGACTTGGCAGAAGCCAGAGCAACAAGAGAATAAACCATTGAGGGCACGACAAGACTAGACAAACATCAAACGTCACCATCCTTTTGGGCTTTAGGTAGACGTCATCATAGTGTCCACAGCCTGTCCAGTCATCGCACAATCAAACAGGAAAGCATAGTGGCGAACTGTAAATGTGTCCACCACCAAGCATGCAGTGCGTTGCAAAATGATAGGGTCATAACCTCTTTTGATAAACCTTTTAACAAGTTTAACAAAGATAGTATGCAAATGATCATGACCAAGGATCTTACGAAGTTTGTAAATCATGTCACCATCATGTCACCACAGAAGTCAGTGTCTGGTTTCAGGGATTTTTTTTTTTTAAAGTTTTTCTCTAAATAAGTCTTTGTAAAACATGTGAACCCTGGGGCAGTGCCAATCTCAATTTGAACAACTTAGTGTGAACCATACGCTTTTGATACATACTATATATTAAACCTCTAGCTGTTGAAGTGTCAGAGAAGATTTTATATTTTCCTATATAACTTTAAAATTGTGATCTCCTGGGTGGGGGTCAGATTTGACCCCAGATTCACCATTTGAACACACTTGCCAGAGGACCATCAGCGTATTTTCCTATAGTGACGTGAACTATCTAACAATAATAGTCTTTAATATATATTTATTAAACAACTATCTATTTATTTACTTTCACAATTTACACAATTAGAAACCAGAGTTAAATGTTCAACTTTCAATAAATGTACAATTTATAACAAGCAAGCAGTCCTAACGTTCAAACGGTGTGCGACTTATGCTATCTAAAAGAATCTCCGGCCGGGACACGACAAGCGACCAGCCTTCAGTCTATCTAGTTCTGAATTTCAATCTAGCCTCCTCCGAACTAATGAATGTTGGCTCACGCCACATTTATATATCATTATAATGACCCAGATATTGAGGGCCACGTGGACTTGCGTATATTGCACATGACTATTAAAACTGGCTTAAAGATGTCCAAACTAGCCTAAGAGTACAAATCTCAGCATTTTGCAGTAAACAAGATAATTAACCCATTTTACAGACTAGGTATTTATGTAAGCCCCCATTGTTTTAAACCAGAGTGACCTTCTCAGTTTGCTCTTTGATTTTTTTGGCCCATCGTATCATGACAGTATCAGCCGCACCTTGCCTCGAGTTATTAGTCTCTCTCATTTTTTTACTAAAAATATGGTTAATTAGATGACTACTTGGGGGTGGGGGGGGGGGGGGGTATATTTACATTCTAAACAAATACGGTAAAGATCAGATAAAAATGAAGTAACTACAGATTTAACAAAAGAAAATACAATATAGCATTTTTCACAAATCAAGGCCATGACCTGTCGTTACTAACTAGATCTAGCTGGTTTTCGAACTTATTCAAAATTTCAATGCTATACCATGCTTTGCACAACTAGACATCATACTAAGGCTTCCTGCCAAATTTTGTAGAAATCCAACAAGCCGTTTAGGAGGAGTAGCGCCGACAAGAAATTTAAAGTAAAAATGTCAAAGTGCCATAACTCCGTCATAAATCAGCAAACTGGAACAAAAGCGCAATATGCACAACTAGACATTTTACCGATGCTTCCTGCCAAGTTTCCTCGAAATCCAACAAGGCGTTTAGGAGGAGTAGCGACGACAAGAAATTTTAAAAAAAAATGTCAAGGGGCCGTAACTCCATTAACAAGAGGTCAATGACCTTGAAGCTCTACCGATAGGTTTTTGATAGCTAGATAAGCATTCCTGTGAAGTTTCATGAAAATCCGTCAAGTAGTTCAGAGGAGTAGTCGCTACAAGTTTTCATTATATAACTATATAAACAAAGATGGCCGCTGGTGGCCAGATTTAACGTCAAATCAAAATAATTTTGACAACGATCAACATCATGTCATACTGATCATTTTAGAAAAAATCCCATATCAATATCTCTTACATTTTTCAAGAAATAGTCGCTACAAACTTTCATTTTGAAAATCTATTTCTAGCCATGGCGGCCATCTTGAATTTCCGACCAACCTGAAATGTTGCTAGGATCATTTAGACATCAAGAGCAACATTCCTGTGAAGTTTCATGGAAATCCGTCGAGTAGTTTCAGAGCAGAAGACGCTACAAGTTTTTACTAAATAACTCTATGTAAACAAAGATGGCCGCTCAGCCATTTTTAACGTCAAATCAAAAAGATTTTCGACAATGACCAACATCATGTCATGCTGATCATTTTAGAAAAAGTCCCATATCAATATCACTTAAGTTTTCAAGAAGTTGTCGCTACAAACTTGTTTTTTAAAAATCTATTTTTAGATTTGGTGGCCATCTTGAATTTTTGCTAGGATCAACTAGACTTCATGGGCAAGTTTCATGAAAATCCATTCAGTAGTTTCAGAGAAGTCGCTACAAAAAAAGTTTACGGACGGACAGACGGACACCACACCACAGCATAAGCTCTGCTGATCTCTGATCAGTAGAGCTAAAAATCAACGAACCAGAAAAAAAAATGCAATAGGCACAGCAATGCTTCCTGCTAACGCGACGTCAAACATTTTTTAAAACAAAACAATAATGAAATAAGAAAACGTTAAAAAAAAAAAAAAAAAATTAAATAATAATAAAAAAAAAATTAAATAATAAAAAAATAATACAAAAAAAAAATGAATAAATATTTTAAATAATAAAAAAAAAAAAAAAAAAAAAAAAAATTTAAAAATATATTAAAAAATTAAATAATAAAAAAATAAAAAAAAATATTAAAACAAAAACAAAAAAAATTAATTACAATTTATTTTTTTTAATAAATATAATATCTATTAAAAAACAACAAAAAAACACCAACAAATATACTAATAATGAAAAGAAAGGCAAAACATCTGGTAAAGATTGGTAAAGATCAGAAGAAAAATGAAAGCCCTATCGTATTAACGAGGCAAAATATAGCATTTTTAACTAAATCAAGGGCCATAACTTTGCTGTTATTGGTACGATCTGGCTGGTTTTCGAACTTGTGCGAGCTTTCATTGATATTAACAATCTGGTAAAGTTTGGTTAAGATCGGATGAAAAATGAAGGCCTTTGGCCAGTAGAATTAAAATCATCAGCTCCAAAAAGTAGGTCAAGGTCATAGATGAAATCCAGTTATCGAAAAAGAAATGCACTACCGAAGACACAACTATGTCAAAATAGAATGTTTTCTTCCAAAGATTAAGCTATAAATTAGGTTTAAAATATCTAGTGCATTATAAATTCTAGTGAGAAAGTGATGTAAATGTAACAATTGAAGTTATCTGCCCTTTGCTTGGATGGTGAAGGTCACATCCACATTTGCTTTGTCACGTTGCAATGTACCACTCAAGATACAACTATAAGCAAAGTTTGAAAAATCTTAGTGCATACATTTTGTGAAAAAGTGACCTAAATGCCAAAGTTGAAGGTAAAAATTATAAGATTATCTGCCCTTGCTTGGAGGGTCAAGGTCACTTCCACATTTGCTTTGTCACGTTGCGATGTACCACTCAAGATACAACTATAAGCAAAGTTTTAAAGGTCTAGTGCATACAGTTTGTGAAAAAGTGACCTAAACGCAAAAGTTGAACCTAAAAAGTATTAAGTTATCTGCCCTTTGCTTCGAGGGTCAAGGTCACTTTCACATTTGCTTTGTCACGTTGCCATGTACCACCCGAGATACAACTATAAGCAAAGTTTCAAAGGTCTAGTGCATACAGTTTGTGAAAAAGTGACCTAAACGCAAAACTTGAACCTAAAAATTAGTAAGTTATCTGCCCTTTGCTTGGAAGGTCAAGGTCACTTCCACATTTGCTTTGTCACGTTGCGATGTACCACCCATGATACAACTATAAGCAAAGTTTGAAAGGTCTAGTGCATACAGTTTGTGAGAAAATGACCTAAACGCAAAACTTGAATGTTGACGCCGCCGACGCCGCCGCCGCCGCCGGAAAGGCAACACCTATGTCTCTTTTTTTCTTCGAAAAGGCGAGACAAAAATTAATAAATGGCAAAATAAGACATCACAATATCACAAACACACAAGGGTTGACAATAGGGCTACCGCCTTGGAACGGTCAGTGGCAAACAAGGCTACTGGGGGTTTAAACCAGGTTCTAGGGTGCACCAAACCTCATACTTACCCTTCTGTTATCCCAATAAAACGGGACAGTGTAAATAAAGAAATCCCCGCCAAGAACTATTCTCTAACCAACAAATTAAGGCAGCATTAATAGGCAGTATCAGTAAAACACAAAGATGCTCGTGTATATACAAAAAAAAAGCCTAGAAAGCCACAAAGAAGGTACTCAATGACTTTGCAGAAGCCAGAGCAACAAGAACAAACCATTGAGGGCACGTTGAGAGGAAATGGTCAACCCCAGGTCCCGGTACAAACAACGTAATTAAGCTACATTTTTAGACAATGACGTGCCTATACCATTGTTCGAAGAACAAGGTAAGTGCAGTGTTCGACTTTTCAAAAGTGCATTTCAGCAGCCAAGGTCGTTTTGAGGCAATTTTTAAAAAATAATTAAGCGTTTATTACTTGTTCCGTTTATTACTTGTCCCTCGGATTGAATTGACTGACCATTCGGGGAATCGTCACCAATAACGGTGAATATGTGCTTTATTTTGTTTCATAGTGATGTATACCTACCGGAAAATCGCGTTTTTCACAGAAAAACGGTTTGATCGAATTGCTTTCGGTTTCAAGAACGACATACATCTGCGGTTCCAACCAGCCCAGATTTGTGGATAATTCTCGGAATATGGCCAGTGAAATAATTGATGAAAACAGTTAGGTATCAAATGTTGACCTGAGAGAGCTTCAAACCTTGTCTATAACTACGATACTCTGTGACATATTTTTCAGGAAAACTTAAAATATGTTTGTTTTCAACAAATAACACGAATTTCTTTCTTTCTTTTTTTAGTTCCCAACATCGATACAGCCACCTGTGATTTGAACCAGCTAGGATGTCCTCTTGAACAATCATTGTGGAGGATTATAAGCCTATGCTACATGCAAACTATTAGATCTCTGGCTATATTGTAGTTTCAGAGATGTTTTAAATATTTTCCTATATAACTCTATGTAAAACTATAACCCCAAATTGAGCCGATTTGACCCCAGGGTCACCATTTGAACAAAGTTGATAGAGGACCATAATCTTATGCGTCATGCATTATATGACACTTTTATGATTTGTGGTTTTAGAGAAGAAGAATATTCATTCCCTGTGTAAGTATATGTAAAAATAAGGATAAAAGTCGAACAGGAAATGCAGCTTTCACAGAACATAAACCCCAAAACGTCACAAAACAAAACACAAAAAGGGTTGTCAATAGAGCTACCGCCTTGGAACGGTCAGTGGCATAAAAGGCCGCTGGTGGGTTTAAACCTGGTTCTAGGGTGCACCAAACCTCACACTTATCCTATTACATAAAACATGCAAAATCACTACATACACACTTTGGACACTTGGGCCGCCACCATGTTTGACCCTGGGGGCTTCATTTGAACAGACTTGATATTCTATGTGTTGGCAAACTATAAATAACTGGAAGAGTGTTTCGCGGAATAGTTGTGTGTCATGCCATGTGCTTATTTCAGCAAGGACGGTAAGCTATAAAGTTTGATCCTTCATGAATTATGGAGTGCTAAGATTATGAAAAGGGGCCATTCAATAACTGTTAGGAAAGAATATGTTCATGACCATACATCAATATGTTGCCAAGTTATGAGCCAGGTTAGGATAAAGGTTTTATATAATAAAAAAAAGTGGGGGAGTGGGTGTGTGGGGAGAGGGGCATACCTCTACCAAAATGAAATTCAGAGTTATTTAATATGTCAATGGCATTTGAATGATTGATAAAGAAGAATTGTATAACATTTTATAACCGTATGTCAGTATTTAATTAGTTTGCTAAGTTATGACCTATATTAGGTTGCGGGTTAAAGTTTTAAGAGAAGGGGCTATCAAAATGAAAGAGTGTCATGACCGGAGGTCACTATTTTGCCAAGTTATGAAGGTTGCGGGTAAAACTGAAAAGGGAAATAACTCTTCCAAAACGTTCGAGTTACTCGGACATATGTAACGACATTACTTAGGGTAAGATGAAGGTATGTGTGAAGTTTCATAAACATAGGTCAGATACTTTTCAAATTATGGCTAGTTATGAGCTTGGTTAGGTCGCTGTTAAAATTTATGAAAAAGGGCTTCACTCTGCCAAAATGAAAGTCAGAGTTATTGGACATGTGTAATGACATTCCTTCGGGTAAGATGAAGATGTGTGTAAAGTTGTATATGAACGTAGATGAAATACTTTTCAAGTTATGGCCAATGTTAGCTAGGTTACTAGTTAAGTTTGATGGACGGAGAGTAGACAACGGACGACGACGACAGACGATGGTTGTTGAGAAATTCAAAATAGTCACCAAAGCAAAATATAGATTTACAAAATACAATTTTGAGGCGACAATTTCTCAAAAACCATAAGTGGTATATGTATTTGAAACCTTAGCCCAAGATGACATGTACATGAAGTGTTTGCGACAAAACGCTCATTCAAGTATGTACTTGGAAGAGTGGAGTGGTAAGTATGTGCATAACGTAGGACACAAACATTTAAAATATAAAATGGCGACTGAGAGAGTCTCAGGGTCTGTGTCTATAGGAAAAGGATCGGATGTTATTTATGACTTTTCATGCTCCCCTTGTTTAAAGGAGGAGAAGAATGCTGAAGCCATCAAGTATTGTGTGGAGTGTAATGAGAGCTTTTGTTCCACTTGCCTCAAGTTTCATAACCGTTTTGACATGATGAGAGATCACCAGCTCCTTGATGAAGTCCCAACTACGACCAAACGACAGCAAGATGACGGTTCACTCCTTCCCAAAGAGAAATGCCCGATACATCAGGGTAAAGACATAGACATGTACTGTGGCAGACATGACGTGGTGTGCTGTGCTGTTTGCATAGCTGTCAGTCACAGGTAGGAAACTTTTGTGGTATTGATTTTCTTTGAAATAATATGTTTATGGCATTCCGCCCTTGCGTGCAGGGTCATACGTGTGTCAGCATGATATCACCTGCCATGTTGATGGTGAAGGTATTAAATATATAAGTGTAATATCATTTGCCATGTTTATGTTGGTTGAATTAGATATATCATCATGATATCACTTGCCATGTTCATGGTGGAGGTATTAGATATATCGGTGCGATATCACTACCATGTTTATGGTGAGGTATTATTAATGGGGCGCCGTTTTACTATTTATTCAGTGTTTTGTGATATCAAGAATTCATTTATTGATATCAAAAAATCGAATTATTGATATCACAAAATCGATTTATTGATATCAGAAAATCAACTGATTTCTTGATATCAAAAAATGTATTTCTTGATATCAAAAATATAATTCACCTGCTATGTTTATTGTGCGGTTATTAGATATATCAGTGTGATATCACCTTCCATGTTTATTGTGCGAGTATTAGGTATAGGAGTGGGATGGTTCTACTGATGTTATTTTGTTTTACAGACCTTGCCAAGGTGTAGAATTTATTCCCCTGGTAGCATACACCATCAGGAAAGGTCAAGAAGTCAACAATGTCAAGCTTGCCATCAACACAGTCAAGTCAGGCATTGAAAGACTAAAGAAAAGCAGAGAAGCTGACCTTACAAGAATAGAAAAACAAAAAAGCAGCATCTTGACCCAGATTAAGGACTTTCGAGATAGCATCAACAAGCAGCTTGACAGCATGGAGAAAATTGCAAACAACGAACTGCAGACTAAATCCAATAAATTTGAAGAACAAATCAAGGCAGACCTGAAAACCATTGGAGAGATGATTGCAACATTAGAAACAAAAGAAACAGACCTACAGACATTTGATGGAGATAACGAGTCGCAACTCTTCGTTTATGTGAAACAGTCAAAGGCCATCACAAAGGAAGGAGACATCTTGATGAATGAAATAGAAAAGTCTGTTGGGAAGGAAACGCTAAGTTTTATTCTCGATAGCAACATTACCGACACAATATGTAACCTTAGATCGTTGGGCAAGTTTATTGATAACAAATCATGTATGGCTCTGTCCCTCGCTGGTCAGTATAAGGTCATTACTGACAAGTCAACGTGTGGAATAACTGGATCATGCATCCTGACAGATGGTTCAATTCTGATAGCAGACACTGGCAATAAGAAGATTAAGCAACTTGATCAGTCATACAAAGTAATAGCAGAATGTGAGTTGCCTTGTCGAGTTACAGCTGTCTGCAGAACAGGTCCTACGGAAGTAGCTATTGCATTGTTTGAAGACAAAAAGGTACAGTTTGCCACAGTGACAGACAGGATAGCGCTGACAAGGTCATTTCCTGTAGGAGACCATTGTCGAGGTCTGGCTTACAGCGAGGGGGAACTGTTAGTGGCTTGTGGTGGTTGGGTAGATAATAAAAGTAAAGAAGGTCCTGGACGAGTAGAAGTATACAATACAAAGGGCAGCCTGCTACGTTCATTTCAGAAAGATTCAACAGGGAAGCACGTTTTTTCTGTTCCATTTCATGTGGCAGTAAGCTTATGTGGTAAAAAGATTCACATTGCAGACCGTTGCAATGGCATGATAACCATGGACAGAAATGGGAACAAACATGGAATTTTCACGGATCCAGAATTGATGTTTGCAGTAGGAGTCTGTGCGACAGATGATGACTCAGTTCTCGTTTGTGGATATCTGTCGCACACCATACTCCATATTGGTACTGATGGTCAGAAGAAAGCTGTACTGCTGCGAGAGAAAGATGGAATTAAGACTCCGAGATCGCTCCTTTACGACACAGAAAATTCCAGATTGATAGTGACAATGGAATATACGGACCACATCACTGTTTACGACATGTCCAGCGGATATTAGATTTTAAAAAGTCTTCAACGTCGTCCATGCATAGTTAAAACACTCATGCGTGTCTTCTGTGTTTTTTTTTGTTGTTGTTGTTTTTATGTTGTTGTTTTCATCTTTCTGAGCCATCACTTTTGCCAAATGATAAATTATATATTTGTTACTGTGTTTTAGCCACTTCATTATTTTTGCCAAACTGTAATTTATAATACATGCATAAAATTCATCAGTTATTATCCCTAAGGGGCCTCAAAGCAAAATGAGTGTGAAGATGAAGTTCCTGGAGGGCTTGGTGCAGGACTATACCGGTGCAAAATTAGTTTTTCTAAAAATTAGTTGTGTGAAGTAGAAGAGGCCTGCAAAAAGCCGTACAATTTGGTTGAAATAAAAATGCACCACTTTTAGACATTCTGCTTGCTTGGGGGTGGAGGTGAGAGTGATCATGACATTTTACCTACTAACAAGGCAGTCGATACCGTTGTTACAAAATGAATACTATTTGTTTAAAGTGCAAGGTTGTATGAACAATAGTGAATAAATTACAGCGCAGAAGGCGTTTTTCATGACAGATCAGGTCACTTTGACCTACTAACTCCATATTTATAGGAGTCATTATTTTAACATGGGTACTATCAAGATTGTATGTATAATAGTTACAAGTAACTGTGTGGGAAATGTTTCTCAGGTGAATAAAAGTTCTAACAATAGTGAAATGTTTATTAGTCATGTTATGGATATCTTTTATATATGTATGTACATATGTTCAGGTTCTTCTATATGTTTTTTGTTTTCCAAATATTTCATACATCACCTCCTTTGTTAGGGATTGTTTGCACTTATACCGTCATACTGTTATAATATGCAATCTCTGTCATAGAGGTAATAAAATGAAATACATAAATAGTATTTATTTTTTAATGTTTAAAATGATTTTTAAAGAAATATTGTGCCCCTTTGAAAGCTGAAAAAAGTTAAAAAAATATATATATAAAAAAGTACTGTTTTGTTTGAAAAAAGCTAACCTTGCCGTATACAAACTCAGATTTCTAACACAAAAACAGCGCTTCGTATTTACGTCGTGGAGTGGGAGAACTAGTCCAACAGTCTGAGAGGGGGTGGAATCTGTCTATGGCATTTAATTATTCTTCAGTCAGCATTTTAAATTATGTATATTATAAACAAATGTGCCCACACATTTTTCAACTATGTTTTGATATTTTATAATTTATCAAATTTGTATTTGTTAGGTATTTTATAATAATACGTATTGTAATTTAAGAACATTCTTGATATATTAGGACATAACACATCCGTTAATCATTATATGTTTTATTATTTTGCTGGGTATCACGGCTTTAAACGGACACAATCTTGAAGTGTTTATCAAACGGTGTAATTAGCTAGATTTATTTATCCAGTAATATTTTGACTTTAAACCTGCTTGCATTTAATTAAATACACGTCTGAGTTTCCTCATATTCATCTTATTCTACTTCAGCTTTATACATATTATTGGTGCTATATATTCAACACATAACAATATGCAAAAACACTGCTTTAAACTATATTCTTATAATTAATATTAATGACTGAACAAATGCAGGTTAATAATATAGAAAAAACTTTATGAGTTGATATGTGTAGGTCAATACTTTATCTTTAAGGTTTACCACCACCAATGGCATGTAATCCTCCGAGGTGTTGTCGAATGTAGTTCCTATAATAACAAGAGCGCCGCCTAACGGGGCATTATACGCCCGTTTCCTAAAGTTTTTATGTTAAAGGCATTTCCTAGGTGTCAGGTCAATGTAACCCTTAACTTTGACCTTCTAACAAAAAATAACTGATATGGGATGTTGTTTAACCAAGATCGCTATTTGTACAACGTTTCAAGACTGTAGATAAAATATCCGTGAATAACAACTGGGAATGAATTTGTCATGATCAGGTCACAGTGACCTTGACATCTGACCTACTTATCTTAAAATTAATAGAGGGTGTTGTTTTGACATGGGTACTATTTCTGTAAAGTTCACAATTGTAGGTCTAATAGTTACAAGTTAAAGTGAGGAACGTGTCTTAGGATTCTTCCGTTCAATGTGACCTTGATGACCTACTGAACCCAAACATTATAGGCTTCATCCTCTGACCAATGACAATGCACCTATGAAGTTTAATAAGTGTGGGTATCATATTTCCGGGATTGTCATTTGCAATGTGTACATGTATGTCCATATGAAGACATGGTGACATTCACCTTTGACCTACTAAGCCCAAAAGTGATCGGGTTCCTCCTCTCACCAAGGGAAATGTATCTACAAAGTTTCATGAGTGTAGGTATTATACTCCTGGAGTTATCACTTGGAATATGTACTGGTGACCTTGACCTTTCACCTAGTGACCCCAAAAGCAACAAGGTCCCTCCTCTGACCAAATGCAATTTATCTATGAAGTTTCATGAGTGTGAGTGTTGTGGTTTCAGTTATTTGGCGGAATGTATATTTCCATATACGGTCATGGTGACCTTGAAATTTGGCCTACTGACCCCAAAGACATTAATGTTCTTTCTCTTGCCAACGTCAATGCACATACAAAGTTTCATCAGTGGGGGTGTTACGGTTTTGATGTTATCGCGCCCTTGACCATTTCACCTGCTAACCCCAATGCAATACAATATTTTCTCTTACCAAGGGCAATGTACCTATGATGTTTCATGAGTGTAGGTGTTATGGTTTTGAAGTTATCTCACGAAAAGCCTTTTTCCGTAATATAATGTCACGGTGACCTTGACCTTTGACCAAATGACTCAAAACCAATAGGGTTCCTCCTCTTGCCAAAGTCAATATACCTATAAAACTTCTTGAGTGTGGGTGTTATAGTTTCGAAGTTATTGCGAGGAATGCCTATTTCCATATAAGGTCATGGCTACCTTGACCTTTGTCCCACTAAACCATAATCAATAGGGTTCCTCCTCTTACCAAAGGCAATGCAC
Organism: Cyrtodaria siliqua; assembly: GCA_037043455.1. Classification (NCBI taxonomy): domain Eukaryota; kingdom Metazoa; phylum Mollusca; class Bivalvia; order Adapedonta; family Hiatellidae; genus Cyrtodaria; species Cyrtodaria siliqua. Next base: position 94,669 of record JAWPHD010001041.1, read on the forward strand.
CTATGAAGTTTCATAAGTGTGGGTAGTATGTTTAGAAATTATCAGATAAAATGTCTATTTCCATATAAGGTCACTGTGACCTTGACCTTTGACCTACTGGCCACAAAAACAATAGAGTACCTCCTCTCAACTTGGGCAATGTACCTATGAAGTTTTATGAGTGTAGTGCTATGGTTTTGAAGTTATTGTGTGGAATGCATATTTCAATTTAAGATTACTGTGACCTTGACCTTTGACCTACTGGGCCCAAAAGAAATTGGGTTCCTGCTATCAACAAGGGCGATGAACCTATGAAGTTTCATCAGTGTAGATGTTACGTTTTTGAAGTTTTCAAGTGGAATTCATATTTCAATATAAGGTCACTGACCTTGACATTTGATCCCAAAAGCACTAGAGTTCCTGCTTTCAACAAGGGTGATGAACCTATGAAATTTCATGAGTGTAGGTGTTACTGTTTTAAAGTTATCATGTGGAATTCATACTTCCGTATAAGTGATGGTGACCTTGACCTTTGACCTACCAATCACATTAGGCTTGCTCAACTCACCATGGGCAAAGCATGTATGAAGTTTTAAACGGTTAGGTGTTTCAATTTTAAAGTTATCATGGGAAGGCATTTTTCTATATAAGGTGACAGTGACCTTGATCTTTGACCTACTGACCCCAAAGAAAAAGGGTTCCTCCTTTCAATTAGGGCAATGTACGTATGAAGTTTTATGAGTGTCGGTCTTATTGTTTTGAAATTACTGTGCGGATCATATATTTTCATATAAGGTCACCATGACCTTGACCTACTGTACCCAAAAACAATCTTCTTTCACCTAGGGCAATGTACCTATGAAGTTTTGAGAGCAGGTTTTAGGGTTTTGATGTTATTATGCGGAATTACGGTTTAGAAGTTATTGTGCGGGAGGCGTATTTCCATATAAGGTCACTGTGACCTTGACCTTTGAACTACAGGTCCCTATTGCAAAAAGGTTCCTCCTTTCAACTAGGGCAATGTACCTATGAAGTTTTATGAGTATTGGTGTTATTGTTTTGAAACTACTATGCGGAATGCATATTTCCATACAAGGTCACTATGACCTTGACCTACTGTCTCCACAAACAATAGGGCTTCTTCTTTCACCTAGGGCAATGTACCTATGAAGTTTTACGAGTGTAGGTGTTATGGTTTTGAAGTTATTGTGCAGAATGCATGTTTCAATATAATGTCACTGTGACCTTGACCTTTGACTAACTGGCCCCATGGTGACCTAAATCCAACGTCAATAAAACGTTGGTCTGAGTGTACAACGACAGACTTTGACGTCTGTTTGATGTCTAAAAAACTTTAATTTTGACAGTTAATCCAACGTCAGTACTATCTTGGTTTATGACGTTCCACCAACCGTGTACTGAAGTCAAATAACATTGATTTGACGGCAGATACAACGTTGGTTTTGACGTCAGTTGAACGACGACTTGTTGGACGTCAACTTTTGATGTTAATACAACGTCGGACTTTAAACGTATGTTTGACGTTGGAATATATCGTCAAAAAAACATTCATTTTGACTGTTAATCCAACTTCTTTACAACTTACGCTTATGATGTTATACCCACGTTGTTTTGATATCAAATTACGTTGATTTGACGTCAGATAAAAGGTTGGGGTTTGACGTCAATACCACGCTGGGTTTTGACGTACTTTTATACGTCGGAAAATGACGTCATTATCTTTAATTTTGGATGTGAAATCAATGCCACTACAATGCCAGGTTACAATGTTGTGCCAACGTTGTACCAACGTCAAATGCCTGCTGGGCGGCATCCTCTACCATCACTATTAATTTTTTATTTATTTTTTTATTTTATTTTATACATTGTTTTTATTTATTTCGATTTTTTAATGTTACTCACGTGAGTATTTGATTATGACACGCTACGCTGTTTGAGTTTGGATTGTCTTATAATTTTCGTTTAAATCAAAAATATCAAAAGTATATTTAAGGTATCGCCAAAATACAAACTAGTATCCATTTTCATATTTCATTTTGTACTGCAATCATAATACTTGTGTACAACGACCTAATCCCACTGTTGATATGACATCGATGCAACATTGGGTTACAACCCATCACGGACACATTAAAGGGACGCAATTATAATTTTATAAAACACATCTTGGACATAATTTTCCTGGTTGATGACTTAAATTTTTATTGTTTTATGTGTGCTTTTAACTATTTTATCACATATGTATAAATATTTCGACTACTGTAATAGCTATATAAACGCACGAAATAAAAAAAAAAAAAGTTTGAAAGTTAATAAAAATATATATACAAATTAACTATCCCTTTCATGCTATGTTAACAATCATTAACATTGATGAAAATGTTTACTACCTTGTTCACGCAGCAGCTTGTCAGACAACTGAAAGGTGGATAAAACTGTCCAACCTTAGAAGTGGGACAATGTAACTAAAACATAAAATGAGAGAGAAAATCATAAGAAGAATAAAAATCCAACATCCAATGTCAATACAAAATGGGTTTTGACGTCGGTACAACATCGGAAAATGACGTCTAAAAAACTTGCATCCCGGCTGTTAATCCAACGTCAATAAAATGTTGGATTTTTATGTCGGTACGTTTTTCATTTTGCCTCTATCCTTGCATAAAGTTTCAATGCAGTCCCTTTAGTAGTTGTTACGCTCCGGACAAGAATTCTAAGTATAAAATTACTAAGGGCAATAACTCTAGTTTGAATGAAGACGGTTACGGTTCTGGCGCTATGCACTTCCTCTTATTGCCATCTTTTGCTGTGTGAAGTTTCAATGCAGTCCCATAAGTACTTTCAAAGTTATGCTCCGGACAAGAATTATTAGTATAAAATAACAAAGGGCAATAACTCTAGTTTGAATGAAGACAGTTACGATTCTTGCGCTCTGCACTTCCTACTACTTACCCTCTATCATTGTGTGAAGGTTCAATGCAGTTCCATAAATAGTTTTGAAGTTGCGCTCCGGACAAGAAAGTGTGATGGACAGATGGACGGACAAAGCGGCGACTTTATGCTCCCCCAAAAAATTTCAGGGAGCATAAAAATAAAAAGTAAAACGTTTATTAAACTAAAACTTTCATTGAAGGTGATGAATACCCCCCCTTAAATTCTAGGTCAAACAAAGGGTCATAATTATGTAATAAATCAGGCAATCAACAATGTGTGATGTAGAGGGACATAAGGTCATCATTTGTTATGTGTATATGAAGTTTGGGAACAAACCATTCAAATCTGCTTGAGGAATGCAGGTAATAACAAGAAATGTCACTGTGACAAATGCCCCCAAAGTGACCATTGACCTCTAAGTATTACCTTGACCTTGGAGCCACGGACCTAGATTTTATGCGCGACACGTCGTCTGGTTGTGGTGAGCACTTGTGCAAGGTTATTTGAAAATCCGTCCAGGCATGCAAAAGTTATTGACTGGACACGATTTGACCTTTGACCTCTATGTGTGACTTTGACGTTGGGGCCAGACCTTAATTTTGTGGTGAGCACTTGTGCCAAGTTATTTGAAAATCCGTCCCGGAATGCCAGTTCTTGTTTAGGTGAGCACTTGTGCCAAGTCATTTGAAAATCTGTCCTGAAATGCCAGTTATTGAAAGGACACAATTTTACCTTTGACCTCTAAGTGTGACCTTGACCTTAGAGCCACAGACCTGGATTTTGTGTGTGACAAGTCGTCATGTTGTGATGAGCACTTGTGCCAAGTTATTTGAAAATCAGTCCAGGAATGCGTTATTGACGGGACACTATTTCACATTTGACCTCTAAGTGTGACCTTGACCTTGGAGCCACAGACCTGGATTTTGTGCGCAACAGGTCGTCTTGTTGTGGTTAACACTTGTGCCAAATTATTTGAAAATCCGTCCAGGAATGCCGGAGTAATTGACCGGACACAATTTGTCCTTTGACCTCTAAGTGTGACCTTGACCTTGGAGTCACGGACCTGGATTTTGGGCGCGACACGTTGCCTGGTTATGGTGAGCACTGTGCCATGTTATTCAAAAATCCGTCCAGGAATGCCAGAGTAATTGACTGGACACGATTTGACCTTTAACCTCTAAGTGTGACCTTGACCTTGGAGCCACAGACCTGGATTTTGTGCGGGACACATCATGTTTTTGTGGTGAGGACTTCTGCCAAGTTATTTCAAAATCCGTCAAGGAATGCCAGAGTTATTGACCGGACATGAAAGCACTTTATCTTGACCTTTGACCTCTAAGTGTGACCTTGACCTTGGAGCCACAGACCTGGATTTTGTGCACGACACATCCTCTTGTTGTGGTGAGCAATTGTGCAGTTATTTGAAAATCCGTCCATTGTTGTCAGTTATTAACCGGACACGATTGTACAGACGGACGGACATACAGTGCGACTACTATATTCCACCCTTCGACGGCATAAAAATGTGTTACATAACGGTACAAAAATGTGTTACGGGATGCGACAGGACATTACGGACAGCGTGATTCCTATATAGTCTCCACTTCACTTGTGAAAGCGGGGGTATAATTATATGCAAGCAGGTTTAAAGTCAAAACGATACTGGATAAATAAATCAAGACGCTAATTTCAATGTTTGATAAATGCTGCAAGATTGCCGTGTGTCCCTTTAATATGTATCACAAGGAATAAAAGAAAACTTAAATACAAATCTCTTTGCTAAATAATTTATTACAAAAGCTTTGACAACAAGTAAATTTTAAACAGATGCAATTTAATAATGTCATTTAACAAAACCCTAAAGGTCAATGTCATTAAATGCTGAGGACCAAGATACAAATGTTATTTATTGTACATTTGGTAATATTTGATTTTTCTTGACATAAGAATACTTACAGGGAATGTAGCGACACAGACAAAACAGCTATATTATTGAGAGTTCTGAAAAACTTGGAAAAAGGTGAAGGAATTATCAAAATCGGATGATAAACAAAAAAGATATGACCATATAAAGGTTGTTCCAAAACGGATATGGGAGCCGCAATTTTTAGAACTATGACATCATAGTTCCATATTACCATATATGGAATATTGATAAATATCATTTAAAACAAAGAAAATCACTGCAAATGAATGCATTTTTTACTGTTCATGTAAAACTATATATCAGAAATTTTTCATATTTATAAATAATCCATATATGGTCATTTAGAACCGTGATGTCATAGCTCTCAAAATGGCCGCTTCCGTATCCATTTTAACAGAAACTTCAAATGACCATATCTTCTTTGTTTATCATCAGATTTTGATAATTCTTTCACCCGTATTTAAGTTTTTTCAGAACTCCCAATAATAAAGATTGTTTGGCTGTGCCGCTACATACCCTTTAAGTGGGTGGACAAGATTGCACGAAAACAACCACACCGACACCTAATGTTGATTATGAAGTCTCTGAAAAAATTTAAAACGTATAAAAAACTATAATAACAACAACATAAAATGTTTTGAATTGATTAAGAAATATAAAACAAACAGTTTCCTTTTAAAAATAAGACAGCTGCCATTTCATTTTCTAGTTTTGATTTGCTGGCATGTTAGACATTTTGTTGAGAACAGATCATCATGTAAAGTTTATTATCTTTCATAAAAAAAAAAAATCACACTTAGGAGCTTGTTTTACTCTAATAAAAGTTGATTGAATATGGTTTTATTGCACACCAACACAAAAAGGTTAGACAACAACAGGAATGAATATTACAGGCCTACTCTCCGTTTACATCTTGTTAAAATATGCAAATGCTGTTGTAAGCACTCCATTTTTTCACTGGAGCCACAATCATTATTTTCTTCCACCACTCATGTAGCACTTGAATAAGCAGTGGCCCAGCTACATTTAGTCATAAAACTTATTCTGTCAGTTTGATGTGAATTCAATATTCATTCCAGGAAGTCATCTTAATCTCAAATTAATTTTTTTGTTGTCTCACCACTTGATTCCAATATGTCCTTAGCTGTTAAATTTGTTTTTACCTAGTAGATCATGGCCAAATACCGGTACTCTAGATTGCAAATTGTCTATTTCTCATTGTCAACCTCCTCCATGATCTTACTGGAACTAATTATAAATAAACAAAAATTCATAAACGGTAAAAATAAAACTTGATAAAAATATGATATTAAACGTTTACTAGTGTTCACAAACTGATACTCATTTTTTTTCAACAAGCATGGGCATTAACCCTGCAACGCATTCACTAATTTTGCTCCTAGACAAATTTATTGAACACGGATTCGTATTTAAACAAACCTATAAATAAAATTAGATTAAAATTCCAACCACGCTTATTAATGTTTTCACTTTTACAAGATGAAATTCTTTTATTTTTTTAACAATCAAGGGCAATAACTATGTAAAGTATGCATCCATTTTGCTTTATATTGTCGAACTGGTCGATCATATTTACCCAGTAATGTTTATTACACAACTTTGGCTGCCTAAACAGTTACCGGCATGTACATGCTGTTACATGTATCGACAAACCTTGTTACATAATTGAAAATGATGGGAGAAACTTACAATTTACAATAGAAAAACAATTATCAGTTTTATTGTGCATTGTGATCAACAAGTGACTTATAGTCAGATTTATGCAAAAGTGGTAGCATTTTGGATCTGTGTCAATATGAGACTACATGTATGATGTACCAGTATGAATTTTAAGTATGAAATGAGGCATACATCATAACATACAATTTTTAACGGGATACAGAACTCGGCCCCAGAAAATTAGCTTGAATTTCATAAAAATATGACTGCTGCTAAAAAGTATGTTTACATTTATGCATATCTGCTCTACATGTACATGTTGTTACATGCCTGATAGAATCCCGAAAATCCGTGGAAAATAGTAATAGCTGAGCTGACGAAATTGTAATGTAAGGTACAAACAATTGAATTGAATTTGGGTTTTAAGGCGCACCAACACATGAAAAGGTTATATGGTGCCTAACAGGCATGAATATGCCAGGCTCATCTTCCATGTACATCCGAGATAAAATATGGAAAATGGGCCTAGAACCTTCTCACCCTGAACTGCAGAGTTGCTGCAAATTCTATCGTAGAAACTCCATTTACGCTGGAGCCACGTTATTGTTTTTCTGCCACTGCTCTTTTGATGCGAGCAACATAGCACCTGAAACAATGCAGTGATCATGATGAAGACCTTTAATGAACATGAACAAAAAATGATAAAATGAACATGAATTTGGGGGGATTCTACCCCTCTCCCTACCCCTCCAAAGGGATCTGCAGTGGCCCTATTCTTTGCCCCGTGACCAAACGGGGGCCCCCGGAAACCACACGGGGCGTAAGTTACAAACAAGGTTAGATAATTACAAGGGTAGATAATTCTTAGAACAGCCATCCAACCAGAATGTCATGATTATATGCGCTGTTCACTGTATATTATCGCTTTTCTGAAATTCTTCATTTGCTACTTTGTGAAAGTTCTAAGAAAATCCTTTGAAAACAGTTAGAAAAATTAAGTGGACAAGAATAAGATTTAGACAGACGAAAGTACACAAAATATGACTGCCTCCCCAGTATGGGAAGAAACAATTATAATTAACACATTTAAACACACGAGTAACTGAATATGTGTCATATTATAGTCAACAATCACCAATGTAACGCATTATGTAAATATAATGCAGTATACATGCTTGACATGCAAAAGGCAGTGTGCCAGGAAACAGTGGTAGATTGCAGCACCATATATACCTGACTGGAGCAGTGCTCAAGAAATATTTAGAACAAAACAGATTATCTGACAGATTTTGCCAGACCAATTTGCCATAAATTTTTCACAATGGTTTTCTTTTAAGTTAAAGACCAGAGTTGTACTATAAAAGCAGAATCAAGAGAAAATGTCTACTTTGTTCCTATACACTGCACTGTTTATAAGCATCGCAGGAGGATTTTTTTTCTTTCAGATAACCCTTCCTCACGGAATTAACTGAAATTTGGCGCAACTGTTCTTGATTGCATGGAGCTTTGATCTGACAGTAAAATATGAAATCAATTCTATACTTAACAATGCTACATCCGGGCTATTCCATTAAGACATATCGGGGACCCTAGGAAGGCAGTTTATTAAACATCTATTTTCCGAAATTTGGTTCTTTTAAACTCAATTTTGCATCTATGGGTGGGCGTTAAATTTCAAAAATGCCTTCCTGGTGTCCCATGTATGTTTTAATGGAATAGCCCTCCTAAAAATATATTTTGTTTTCTGCTATTAAATTCAAATTAACACCCTGATGCTTTTAGCCAATCACAGCACAGTAGAGATAAGAGTGTGTATTTTTCAGCAGATTTACCACTGATAACAGCATGTACATTCTATAATTGATGGCCATCTGGATATTATTACTACAAGTGAACCCCGGACTTAAGTTAAAACAATATTTTCCTTCAATACTTTCAAAAAAGAAAAAAAATCTTTGTTGTTGAATGGCTCATCGACACATAGATTATTTCGAGTCTTCTCAGAGAGAGTATTTATGAATGTGGTTTAATGTCGCTTTTAACAATCCGTTAGTTATATCCTGACTGTGTCCACTTGTCTTTATAGTGTTGTCACACTGGAATACCTCGTCGTAGGCATGACAAAATAACCCCACTCACATTCCACTGACACGCCGATGACCAGTCCTAGAACTACTCTTTATATGCTGAACGTCAAGCAAGGAAGCTACTGGTACCATTAAAATGAAGTCTGGTATGACCTGGCCAAGGATTGAACCCATGACCTTCCTGCAATCAAGACGGATTTTCTACCATTAGGCTATGGCGCTATGGGAAAGTTGCCCTACTCTTGCTATCAATTAAATGTTTATGGTTCTTAAATATGCATGGGACCGCATATTACTCAGTTTACATCCGCATCCGAACAGCTACGGAAAGTGTCTGACATAAGGACAAACCTGGGAGGCTCGTACCAGATCTCCGAAATTAACCGCGGCTCCATCTTTTAAATTTAAAGATACTGTAGTACTGCTGTACCCAGAGCTAGCTGTTAGGTCGTATTTTCCCACTTCAGGCTATCTATTTTTATTGGCACTGAACTACATTACATTTTGAAGTTCATATCCCAACAATCTCTTGACAACCAGGGTGTAACTTGTACAGTGTATTTAAGCCGAACAGCCAATTCAAAATGTAGTTTGAATTTCTTTTCATCTTCTTTAATGAATTCATCTAATTTGCTCTTGTGCTCTTCTATAGAATAAAAGGTAAGCATTCTCCCTGATTTCTCGTGTGGTTATCTCATATTCCATATTCACATCCCAGACCAGTTCGTCGTCAAACTTATACCAAACCCCGTCCTGATTCTGACAATAACACACATAATGTCCGAAGTTTGTTGACTCTGCACCTAGATGAACACATACTGCATAGAGGTCATACTTTTGACACTGTTGAACCGCTGTCAAATCTTCACGATTAGTGACATTGTCATACACGATACTCGTCATGTCTAAACCTTTCAACGGAATACTGACAGGTGCAGTGATTTTTCTCGACTGCTGAGAGAACTGGTTATAAGTGAACCTGAGGAGTTGAATAACTAAACATTCGGGTAGCTGACGTAACAAACAACGTCTCTCAGCATCTCGCAGTCGAGGCGGCACTAAGTTAAAGCGCAACGGTTCGCCAACCGGGGTCGACGTTCTGAATACATTGTCATGATAACCACTATCGTTGATTATATCGCGCTGACCCTGTATCGGGGACATAAACGATGGCGAATGTAATGCCGAGTCTGCACTGATGCCTGGAATGTTTTGACGCGGGGTGTTACGAGAGTTCCTAGTTCTCTGTTGCATGTGAGCGGGAAGGACAGGAGTTCCCTGGCTCTGGACACCAGAATTCTTGTTACAGAAACTACACTCCAGACCCTCCTTGCCGGTCAAGTGTTCGACATTACAGAACTTGGTGAAGCAATCTTCGAGGAACACTAAACCAGACACGTCTCTAGGGGCGACAACGGGAACAGGTAGGATGTTAAAAGTCTGAGTGTTGACCGTGAGATGGTTGTCCGTGAGACAGTGATACGCCTCCACTAGCTGCCCGGTAAACAAGTTGTCTATGACAGATCGGTTGTTCTGCTTATAGGTCAGCCATTCCAAGTCTGATAATCTCTGTATGGGCTCGGCATAGCTGTCATTTTTCAGGCCATTGGCTTCACTTATCTAAAATGGGAAAACATGAATTTAAAACTTAAATCCCCATTGCTTATTTGCAGTAATGACATCAAACATGTCATATATAACATGGCTAAAACATAGTAGTGGCTTCGGTGCCATATTATCCATATGGTCCGTATGGCATGTGAGGACATTGACAATTATGACTGGGTTTTCTTAGAAACCAGTTCACTTCTGGTTGACCAAGATACCACTAGGGCTTTTCGATGACAAAGAAAAATGAGCTATTAAATGAAAAACTTTATACAATGTTTACAGACCTAACTAAAACTTAACTGGAATCAATAAAGTGTCAAATGTTGTTCAAGGTTATGGTAATTCGTGTAGCCAGGGTTCGACAATAACGCAGGTCCGCTGGCATGCAACCACTTGATTTTTCGGAAGGACCACCATTTTCCTAAAGATTGGTGGCCCATCGGGCCTGCTATTTTAAATTACAGACATTAAAAACATACATGATATATATACATTATGTATATCCATCTCATGTAGTAGGATTGTACATATAAGAGCATCCAGCATTCGCATAACTGGCTTTGTGTAACAGTATTTTCAAGTTCTTTAAAAATTTGAAAAATTCTCAAAAACGTCTCTGCCACCAGAATAACAAAAGACAAAGCTGAAAAATAATGTAAACATTCAACAGGGCAACACTGTATTAGTTTTGTTATATGTTTCGGTAAGTATAGTTGTACATGAAAAGGACCACCTATCAATTAGAAGGACCACCAGTTTTCAATAGCAGGAAGTCCTGCAGGCTTCCTACTTATTAAAGTTAGTGTTGAACCCTGAAGACTATAGGAATTGACTTTGAAGAATCAAATAGATCTGTGGTCATACTGTGTGACTACTATGTCATGTTTGTACTTACCAAGATACAGATGACCTAAGTATGGTTACTTTAGTTTATAGAGTGAGTACTAGCTGCACTAGAAACCTGAAGCTTTAAGGCAAAACTTTAACACTGATGTCGGAAGGTATTAATACAAAGGCAGGAAAAAAAAAAGGAAAAAAAAAGAGGTCAATGACCTTGAAGCTCTACTGATTGATTTTTATTTCAGGAAGAAGTCGCTACAAACTTGTTTTCTGAAAATTTCTGAAAATTTATTTTTAGCCGTGGCGGCCATCTTGAATTTCCGGCCGACCGGAAATTTTGCTAGGATTAATTAGACATCAAGAGCAACATTCCTGTGAAGATTCATGAACATCCGTCAAGTAGTTTCAGAGGAGTAATCGCTACAAGTTTTCATTATATAACTCTATGTAAACAAAGATGGCCACTGGCAGCCATGTTTAACGTCGAATCAAAATATTGTTCAACTATCATCATCATGTCATGCTGATCATTTAAGAAAAAGTCCCATATCAATATCACTTATAGTTTTCAATAAGTATTCGCTACAAACTTAAAATTTATTTATTTTAAATCTATTTTTAGCCGTGGTGACCATTTTGAACTTCCGGCCAGCCTGAAATTTTTCTAGGATCAACTAGACATCAAGAGCAACATTCCTGTGAAGTTTCATGAACATCCATCTAGTAGTTTCAGAAAAGTAGTTGCTACAAGTTTTTACTATATAACTCTATGTAAACAATGATGGCCACTGGCAGCCATGTTTTATGTCGAATCAAAATATGTTCGACTGGGATCAACATCATGTCATGCTGATCATTTTAGAAAAAGTCCCATCTCAATATCACTTATAGTTTTCAAGAAGTAGTCGCTACAAACTTATTTTTTAAAAATCTATTTTTAGCTGTGGCAGCCATTTTGAATTTCTGGCCGATCTGAAATTTTGCTAGGATCAATTAGACATCAAGAGCAACATTCCTGTAAAGTTTCATGAAAATCCACCAAGTAGTTTCAGAGGAGTAGTCGCTACAAGTTTTTACTATATAACTCTATGTAAACAAAGATGCCACTTGCAGCCATGTTTAATGTCGAATCAAAACGATTTTTGACAAGGACAAACATCATGTCATGCTGATCATTTTAGAAAAAGTCCCATATCAATATCACTTATAGTTTTCAAGAAGTAGTCTCTACAAACTTGTATTTTAACAAGAGGTCAATGACCTTGAAGCTCTACTGATTGATTTTGATTTCAGGAAGTAGTCCCTACAAACTTGTTTTTTAAAAATCTATTTTTAACTTGAATTTCCGGCCGACCTGAAATTTTGCTAGGATCAATTAGACATCAAGAGCAACATTCCTGTGAAGTTTCATGAAAATCCGTCAAGTAGTTTCAGAGGAGTAGTCGCTACAAGTTTTCATTATATAAATCTATGTAAATAAAGATGGCCACTGACAGCCATGTTTAACATTGAATCAAAATAATGCTCGACACGGATAACCACCATGTCATGCTGATCATTTTAGAAAAATCTCTTATAGTTTTTAAGAAGTAGTCGCTACAAAACTAATTTTGTAAAAATCTATTTTTAGCCATGGCGGCCATCTTGAATTTCCGGCCGACCTGAAATTTTGTTAAGATCAATGAGACATCAAGAGCAACATTTGTGTGAAGTTTCATGAAAATCTGTCAAGTAGTTTCAGAGGTGTAGTCGCTACAAGTTTTCATTATATAACTCTATGTAAACAAAGATGGCCACTGGCAGCCATGTTTAAAATCGAATATAAATAATCTTTGACTCGAATAACCGTCATGTCATGCTGATCATTTTAGAAAAAGTCCTATATCAATATCACTTATAGTTTTCAAGAAGTAGTCGCTACAAACTTATTTTTTTTAAATCTATTTTTAGCTGTGGCGGCCATCCTGAATTTCTGGCCGATCTGAAATTTTGCTAGGATCAATTAGACATCAAGAGCAACATTCCCGTGAAGTTTCATGAAAATCCGTCAAGTAGTTTCAGAGGAGTAGTCGCTACAAGTTTTCATTATATAACTCTAACAAAGATGGCCGCTGACAGCCATGTTTAACATCGAATCAAAACAATTTTTGACAAGGATCAACATCATGTCATGCTGATCATTTTAGAAAAAGTGCCATATCAATATCACTTATAGTTTTCAAGAAGTAGTCGCTACAAACTTATATTTTGAAAATCTATTTTTAGCTGTGGCGGCCATCTTGAAATTCCAGCCGACCTGAAATTTTGCTAGGATCAATAAGACACCAAGAGCAACATTTCTGTGAAGTTTCATGAAAATCCGTAAAGTAGTTTCAGAGGAGTAGTCCCTACAAGTTTTCATTATATAACTCTATGTAAACAAAGATGGCCGCTGGCAGCCATGTTTAACGTCGAATCAAAACGATTTTCGACAAGGTCCAACATCATGTCATGCTGATCATTTTAGAAAAAGTCCCATATCAATATCCCTTAGAGTTTTCAAAAAGTAGTCTCTACAAACTTGTTTTTTAACAAGAGGTCAATGACCTTGAAGCTCTACTGATTGATTTTGATTTCAGGAAGTAGTCACTACAAACTGGTTTTTTAAAAATCTATTTTTAGCCATGGTGGCCATCTTGAATTTCCGGCCAACCTGAAATTTTGCTAGGATCAATTAGACATCAAGAGCAACATTTCTGTGAAGTTTCATGAAAATCCGTCAAGTAGTTTCAGAGGAGTAGTCGCTACAAGTTTTCATTATATAACTCTATGTAAACAAAGATGGCCACTGACAGCCATGTTTAACATTGAATCAAAATAATGTTCGACTCGGATAACCATCATGTCATGCTGATCATTTTAGAAAAAGTCCCATATCAATATCTCTTATAGTTTTCAAGAAGTAGTCGCTACAAACTTATTTTTTAAAAATCTATTTTTAGCCATGGCGGCCATCTTGAATTTCCGGCCGACCTGAAATTTTGCTAAGATCAATTAAACATCAAGAGCAACATTCGTGTGAAGTTTCATGAAAATCCGTCAAGTAGTTTCAGAGGAGTAGTCGCTACAAGTTATCATTATATAACTCTATGTAAACAAACATGGCCACTGGCAGCCATGTTTAACGTCGAATCAAAATAATGTTCGACTTAAATAACCATCATGTCATGCTGATCATTTTAGAAAAAGGCCCATATCAATATCACTTATAGTTTTCAAGAAGTAGTCGCTACAAACTTGTATTTTGAAAATCTATTTTTAGCCATGGCGGCCATCTTGAATTTCCGGCCGATCGAAATTTTGCAAGGATTAATTAGACATCAAGAGCAACATTCGTGTGAAGTTTCATGAAAATCCGTCAAGTATTTTCAGAGGAGTAGTCGCTACAAGTTTTCATTATATAACTCTATGTAAACAAAGATGGCCACTGGCAGCCATGTTTAACGTCGAATCAAAATAATGTTCGACTCGGACTACCATCATGTCATGCTGATAATTTTAGAAAAAGTCCCATATCAATATCTCTTATAGTTTTCAAAAAGTAGTCGCTACAAACTTATTTTTTAAAAATCTATTTTTAGCCGTGGCGGCCATCTTGAATTTCCGGCCGACCTGAAATTTTGCTAGGATCAATTAGACATCAAGAGCAACATTCCTGTGAAGTTTCATGAAAATCCGTCAAGTAGTTTCAGAGGAGTAGTCGCTACAAGTTTTCATTATATAACTCTATGTAAACAAAGATGGCCGCTGGCAGCCATGTTTAACGCCGAATCAAAACGATTTTCGACAAGGACCAACATCATGTCATGCTGATCATTTTAGAAAAAGTCCCATAGCAATATCCCTTAGAGTTTTCAAGAAGTAGTTGCTACAAACTTTTTTTTTAAAAACCTATTTTTAGATTTGGCGGCCATCTTGGATTTCACATCTACATGAATTTTTGCTAGGATCAACTAGACTTCATGGGCAACATTTCTGTAAAGTTTCATGAAAATCCATTCAGTAGTTTCAGAGGAGTAGTCGCTACAAAAAAAAGTTTACGGACAGACGGACGGACGGACAGACGGACGACGCACCACGGCATAAGCTCTGCTGATCTCTGATCAGTAGAGCTAAAAACCTATTTTTAGATTTGGCGGCCATCTTGGATTTCACATCAACATGAATTTTTGCTAGGATCAACTAGACGTCATGGGCAACATTTCTGTAAAGTTTCATGAATATCCATCCAGTAGTTTCAGAGGAGTAGTCGCTACAAATAAAAATTTACGGACAGACAGACGGACAGACAAACGGACGACGCACCACGGCATAAGCTCTGCTGATCTCTGATCAGATGAGCTAAAAATCAATTTTTAGCTTTGGCGGCCATCTTGGATTTCACATCAACATGAATTTTTGCTAGGATCAACTAGACTTCATGGGCAACATTTCTGTAAAGTTTCAAGAATATCCATCCAGTAGTTTCAGAGGAGTAGTTGTTACAAATAAAAGTTTACGGACGGACAGACAGACAGACAGACAGACGGACACCGCACCACGGCATAAGCTCTGCTGATCTCTGATCAGTAGAGCTAAAAACACGGTGTAAAAGATGAGTTTTCTAGTTTTTATTGGACAGACAAAAGCGACACTAGGACATTTAAAAAACCCGTTTGCTCTTACTTCTTTCCTACAGGCCTGCTTGAGATCACGTATTTTGTCAGGTTTAAGGTCACCATAGATAAACTTCAACATGGATAGACTGGTACTAGTTGCAGCATCTCTGCTACCTGAAATATCAATAACAGACTGTGAGACATATTCTCCCATAGACTGGTACTACTACTAGTACAGCTGCAGCATCATATTGACAATACACTTATCTGAAATTCTCTCATACACTGGTACTACTGTATTTGCAGCATCTTTACCACTTGAAATATCAACAATACACTTATTCTGAAATTCACTCGTAGACTGGTACTACTGTAGTTGCAGCATCTTTACCACCTGAAATATCAACAATACACACTTATTCTGAAATTCACTCGTAGACTGGTACTACTGTAGTTGCAGCATTTTTACCACCTGAAATATCAACAATACACTTATTCTGAAATTCACTCATAGACTGGTACTACTGTAGTTGCAGCATCTTTACCACCTGAAATATCAACAATACACTTATTCTGAAATTCACTCGTAGACAGGTACTACTGTAGTTGCAGCATCTGTACTACGTGAAATATCAACAATACACTTATTCTGAAATTCACTCGTAGGCAGTTACTACTGTAGTTGCAGCATCTTTACTACGTGAAATATCAACAATACACTTATTCTGAAATTCACTCGTAGGCAGGTACTACTACTGCAGTTGCAGCATCTTTACAGCCCGAAATTCTTCAATCAATATCATGAGGAAAGAACTTTGCCTTTTCGGCAGATTTTTTTAAAACATTATACTGTATTATCAAATAACAAATTTTAAAACTGTAATTTCAAAAAAAAATTACGACTAAAAATGAGAGCATGTAAAATGTTAAATCTCTGGAGACTATAAGTACTTGAATTATCCAAGTCAGGCCAAGACTTTAAAGTGACTCACGATGACAATCTTTACTTTTTCGAAACTTCAGTTGTACATTTGCAAATCATTTATATTAATAATCATTTAAACAGTCCAAAGCACATTGTTTTTGCATTTTCTAATTGTGTAAATATTACATTGTTCCGAATATATTTGGCTCTGTAAACAGCATTTACAGTCAGAACATGTTTAATCCTGAGAGTTTCAATGAATTTAATACACCCGTTTTGTTATTGTAATATATAGAATGTTTCTAATGTACAAGATACATACCAGCTTCATTTTTCTTGTTTAAAATGTTATGTAAAGACTCCATCAACCACATGAAGAATTCTGCAGCATCTTGCTGATGTTGTCTTTCAGTAGGTGGCGCTACCAGTCCTTCATGTAACACCGACACAGACTGACGAAATGCCGTCGGGTCGAGCACCCCTGTTGATTTATTGATGCACCGAGCCATGAGTTCCGTTAAGGTCCCCACCATGGTAGACTCGGCCACGGAGCAGTCGATGTCGTCCTTTGTCTCGCTAATCAACTTTGGGACCAGCGCTGGACTGCGAGACAAACACTGGATCACACAGTTCATGAAACACAAGTTCTGACCCTCATTTCTCAAACCTGCCGGCTTATCAGAACTTCCGGAGAAGCCAAATGCCGACATGAACTTGTTTCTAATGTTCCGACTAGTTCCTCTGAAGGAATCCTGAGCAAAGTCCTGATTTTGGTAGGTCCGCAAAGGCCTTCTTTTCAGCTCATTGCGAGTAAACCAGTTGCTTGTTGCTGATATTGGTGATGGGGTAGGGTGCGTCAGAGGTTTAGTTGGTGTAAAC
Organism: Cyrtodaria siliqua; assembly: GCA_037043455.1. NCBI lineage: Eukaryota > Metazoa > Mollusca > Bivalvia > Adapedonta > Hiatellidae > Cyrtodaria > Cyrtodaria siliqua. The sequence continues at coordinate 112,189 of JAWPHD010001041.1, forward strand.
TGAGAATAAGCTGAGCTCCTTTGTGTATTTTGTGGACTTAACCTTTGCGCTTGTCTTTGTGCTTGTTGTTCAGCTTCTTGTTGTTGTTGTTGTAATTGTTGTTGTTGTAACTGTTGCTGCTGTTGATTGACTTGTTGCTGAGTAAATCTAGGATTTGTGGATTGGGCAACACCAAGAACTGTTCTTTGTGTATTGATCACAGATTCTTGATTATTCATCATAGCAAATTTAGGAGCCAAATTATTTTTCTCCATCTTGTTTCTAAACACCAATTCTGATAACCGTTTTAAGACAGGTTTACTCACTGGTGTTGGGGTACTTTGCTTTCGCCAACGTTCAATATTTAGTTGATGGTTGTTTATAAATTTGACATTCTCCGTGTGATGCTGATGTTCCTCCCATCTCGTTACTATTAAATTCCACCAATACCGGAAGTCCACACGACCACATAACTGTGTGTAAACAATTGTTACAGCTGTCAACACTATCAGAAGATAGGGTGTGTGGTCTAGGCCATAAATCAATAAAGATAAACCTGCGAGAAACAGAGACTCGTAGAACCAAATCTTTTTCTTTTCATCTTCAGTTCTGAAAAAGAAAAAACATGGAATTCTTTAGTTTGTCAACTCAACATTATTATCTCAGCGTGTTTTTGTTATCGATTTTGAAACACAGGGTGTCCTTAGTCCATGGAATGGAATATTTTATAAGTTTAAGGAAAATATGACAATTTGGTCAGTTTTCAGACATTTTCACACATTTTTTTGTTGTTTTTCACAGAGCTGTAGATAAGCTGAGTTTTTGAGAATTTTACTCATACTTTTTTTTACAAAACTCCCCGTTTTTTTAAAATTGCTTTTCTACAAATACTCACAGCTTTTAAAAATCATGTGAATTATATTTGTATGTACTGTCCTGTGGAACAGTTTACTAAATATTTACAAGATGCAAATTGTTCTCAGCACTGCTTACATGTATATTAAGAATAAATCCTAAGACAACACCATGTTTCGTTTTACCTAAACTCCATTTAATCAGAATGGTTGTTTCTTTAAAATGCATTAAATGGATTCACATTCGTTTTGGAAGCATATTTAAAAAAAAAGAAAGTGTTTTTACTCCGACGCGTTCCATATTACTCGATTCATTCTGAATCTGATGAGTAAATACTCACTGCAGTCAAAAAATATCCACAGCTCTGTTTTTCTCAAATTAGAGATAAAATGTTATTAAAAAATAATAGTTTCTTCAATACATGTAGTTAAATTACATGTACCATGTAGTTATTTCGAGACCACAATTATATGCCTGCATTTGTGTGCCAAAGTGGCTGCGAAAGAAAATGTGCCTCGAGTTATTTCCTTTTCCCCCAGAAATCCAGTTATTTTGCAAAGTGCTTATTATACGAACGTTGACTGTTCACAAGACAGTGTCTTGTTATTTACATGTACATGTAAATGTGCCAACCAACCATGTATTGGTCAGTGTAAAGTATGACCAGTGAATATCTGGTTGGCAATTTGCATATGAATGGTGATGTCACCAGTCAATGTTAGTATAGAATATAGTGTCTCACTATCTCTGTAACAGTATTAGCTGCGAGAATCGTAGCTCTTATGGTGTGTAGCTACCACCATAGAGTTATGATGCGATCCTTTATAGAATAGGTAGGTATCGGGATCAACCCGTAAGAGCTTTTTGAAGACATCAAGCAAAGCCTGCATGAACAACCACTGTATTGCAATAAACTAAATCTTAACAAGAGGTCAATGACATTGAAGCTCTACTGACAGGTTTTTGATAGCTAGATCAGCATTCCTGTGGTTTCATGAAAATCCGTCAAGTAGTTTCAGAGGATTAGTCGCTACAAGTTTTCATTATATAACTCTATGTAAACAAAGATGGCCACTGGCAGCCATGTTTAACGTCAAATAAAAATATTTTTGACAAGGATCAACACCATGTCTTACTGATCGTTTTAGAAAAAGTCCCATATCAATATCACTTATAGTTTTCAAGAAGTAGTCGCTACAAACTTGTATTCTACAAACTTGTTTTTTGAAAATCTAGTTTTAGCCATGGCGGCCATCTTGAATTTCAGACCGACCTGAAATTTTGCTAGGATCAATGAGACATCAAGAGAAACATTCCTGTGAAGTTTCATGAAAATCCGTCAAATAGTTACAGAGAAGTAGTTGCTACAAGTTTTTACTAGATAACTCTATATAAACAAAGATCAAAACGATTTTCGACAAGGACCAACATCATGTCATGCTGATCATTTTAGAAAAAGTCCCATATCAATATCACTTATAGTTTTCAAGAAGTAGTCGCCACAAACTTGTTTTTTTGAAAATCTATTTTTAGCCATCTTGAATTTCCGGCCTAGTTTTGCTAGGATCAATTTGACATCAAGAGAAACATTCGTGTGAAGTTTCATGAAAATCCGTCAAGTAGTTTCAGAGGAGCAGTCGCTACAAGTTTTCATTATATAACTCTATGTAAACAAAGATGGCCACTGGCAGCCATGTTTAACGTCGAATCAAAATAATTTCCGACAAGGATCAACATCAAATCATACTGATCATTTTAGGAAAAGACGTATATCAATATCACTTATAGTTTTCAAGTTGTTTTTTGAAAATTTATTTATAGCCGTGGCGGCCATCTTGAATTTACGGCCGACCTGAAATTTTGCTAGGATCAATTAGACATCAAGAGCAACATTCCTGTGAAGTTTCATGAAAATCTGTCAAGTAGTTTCAGAGGAGTAGTCACTACAAGTTTTCATTATATAACTCTATGTAAACAAAGATGGCCACTGGCGGTCATGTTTAACGTCGCATCGAAATAATTTTCGACAAGGATCAATATCATTCCATACTGATCATTTTAGAAGTCCCATATCAATATCACTTATAGTTTTCAAGAAGTACTCGCTACAAACTTGTTTTTTGAAAATCTATTTTTAGCTTTGGTGGCCATCTTGAATTTCCGACCAACCTGAAATGTTGCAAGGATCATTTAGATATCAAGAGCAACATTCCTGTGAAGTTTCATGGAAATCGTTGAGAAGTTTCAGAGGAGTAGTCGCTACAAGTTTTAACTAAATAACTCTATGTAAACAAAGATGGCCACTGGCAGCCATGTTTAAGTTGAATCAAAACGATTTTCGACAAGGACCAACATCATGTCATGCTGATCATTTTAGAAAAAGTCCCATATCAATATCATTTATAGTTTTCAAAAAGTAGTCGCTACAAACTTGTTTTTTAAAAATCTATTTTTAGCTCTGGTGGCCATCTTGGATTTCACATCAACATGAATTTTTGCTAGGATCAACTAGACTTCATGGGCAACATTTCTGTAAAGTTTCATGAAAATCCATCCAGTGGTTTCAGAGGAGCAGTCGCTACAAAAAAGTTGACAAGACAGATGGACACCGCACCATGGCATAAGATCTGCTGATCTTTGAAAAAGCCTAGAAAGTGACAAAGTAAGTACTCAGTAACTTGGCAGAATACAGAGAAGAGAACAAACCGTTAAGGGTACGACGAGGCAAGATTAAAGACAACATCAAACGCTACCGTCCATTTAGGTAGATGTCACCATAGGGTCCACAATCTGTCCGGCCATCGCACAATCAGAGGAAAGCATAGTGGCAAATTGTATATGGGTCAACCATTAAACAAGCAGTGCGTTGCAAAATGATAGGGTCATAACCTCTTTTGATAAACTTTTTAACAAGTTTAATAAAAATTGTATGTGATTATGCCCAAGGATCTTACGAAGTTTGCATATCACATCACCATGCAGGTAGCTGTTTCACTGTTAGTTACTAATCAAAATATATAAAAAATTTGAACATGTCATTTGTTGAAAATAAACACATTTAAAGTTTTCCTGAAAATTTATCCCAGAGTATTGTAGTCTATAACAGCTACCTGTGCATCACCATTGTCTTTAACTACAATACTCTGGGGAAAAGTTCAGTAAAACTTTAAATACGTTGGGGCTTTTTTGTTTATAAAAATAACATGTCCATATTTATTTTTTTATTTTATTATTATTATTTTTATATATTTTTGTTTATTTCCCAACACTGATACAGCTTAGCTTAGCGCCTCCTCTGGTATTTTTTTTCCTTTTGCAACCAATTTCGCAAAATGAATAAAGTTGGAGACAAAATTGGCTCAAAGATAGCATATGATATGTTTGAAATTATTTTATGTATTTTTAAATGAAGTATGGCCCATGAATAAAGCAGTTAGTAATAATTATAATCATAAAATTATATTTTAAAAAATATTTTACTCAATTTTTTAGATAAAACTGGAAATGTTTCAGTTTCGAAATAATTACTGTACATGTATACAAGTACAAAATAGTATAGATATTATTCTAGGATTATACTGATCACTGGTTTCATTTTATCCTGTCAGTAAGTTATAATTAAGGCCTTACTGTCTAATGTATACCTGACACCAAATGTGTGTATTTCACACCTGATCATGGACAAGTGATGCCTTCTGGACTTGGAAATAAGAGGTGCTAATTTTGGCAGTTATTAGATGATTATACAGTGGAAAATTAAGGAGTATGACCAGATTGGAAAGTAATACACAACTGCCTTCTGGACTTGGAAATAAGAGGCGCTAATTTTGGCAGAGTTATTAGTTGATTATACAGGGGGGAAATTAAGGAGTATGACGAGATTGGAAAGTAATACACAACATTCATGACTGACATTGGATATTTCTTTCGCCAAAGTTATTTTTTTATCGCCACTTTTATTATTTTTTTCTCATTTGGCTCCATTTGCGAATCCCAGAGGAGGCCCCGAGTTACCTGTGGTTGCGATAGACCTTGTCGAAGAAGAGTTCTTAAATTGCCATGTTTCCACACGCGGTGTTCATGATAAAGACCTTGAATGAGCATGCTAAACAATGACAACATGAAGGGCTGGGGGTAGATGCCTTTAGCAGGATTAGCAGTGGTTGTATTCTACCCCCACACAATAATAATAGCAAACAAAAAAACGTGGTGGTGGGGGAGGGGGAATATTATTTTTAATGACCAATAACCCCATACCCAACCTCCCCGACCCTGAAAAAAGTATACATAACAATACTACATTATTCACTGACACAACATACAGTATCACATACTACATTCTCAACCGTGTTAAGAGAATGACAGGTGCCTGTCGCAGTGACGTCAATACAAGCTATTTACACACGACAAAGTTGACAAATGTGCATATGTTGTTAAATCTAGATGTTTATTAATGTTAATATATCTAAATTTGTCATCCAGGGGTCACGCGATTAGGCGAAGTCGCTAAAAACTTCGCTGTAGTTTGGGCGACCTCGCTTTTTTATTCATGTGGGGCGAAATATGAGTCGCCGTCATTTTCGGCAAATTCGGGTCAATTTCGGCAATTTCAAATGTGATTTACCTCATAATAAACAAAAGCCTCTAAAACAGACAATCAGCGCGTGTATCACAAGTACCTTATTTAATCCCATTACCATTAAATAACAACGCGACTCTTATCTAATCAGGGCAATAGCCTAATTATCGATCTTTATCGGCTTGCCTTAGGCGAGATGAGAATATCAACCGCCATGTTTGCTCGTTAGGCGATCACGTGGGGAATCATGTGCGCATTCTATATAAGTAAACCAATCAAAGCTGTCGTATTTTTTCGTTTGATGAATAATTAAAAATCGTACTACAAAACACTGCGCAAGGGCGGCGTTATGATTATGATTGACAACAAGATACCTTGAAAAATCTCCCACGATAAATAAATTTAAAAGACAGTGTATATAAATTATATGATTGACATCGGCACAGTTAATTGTAAAGAATCTTTAATAAACAAAACTTTGATTGTGTGTTTTATTGAGGCTAATTATGAAATAAAGAAATGTGTTCGGTATAAAGAGAGTTTGTTTGTGATTGTTTTATTGACGAGAGAAATCAGCGGAAATGTATTGTATTCTACGATTAGACATAGATATCAATAACGTATGTTACTCAATGCGGGAATGAATGAAAACACAGTTTGGGGTAATTATCGAATAATTAGTATTTTCAATAAAAATGAAACGAAGGTGGGGGGGGGGGGGGGAATAATAATAATAATAACAAAATGATAATAATAATACATGCTTTATTAGTATTATATATTATTTTAGTAACAGAAATAATTCCAATACAAATAATTAATAAAATAACATGCAATTGGTTAACTCGATATTTAATCGTCCGTCTCATGTCGACCGACCTCAAGTCTCCCTGTTTTGAAAAACTTCTCCCTGTTTTGACTGGAGGGAGAAGTGACTTCTCCCTATTTTTGGAGTCTGGCTTGACCCCTGGTCATCAATGTGATATTAAGTTGAAGATTAATTATTTACTAATGATGTATGAGCGTTTATTTATAGTTCTGTAGTATTTTATTGGAGATACAGTGCATTAGGTAGTAAAGGATCACTCGGGTTAAAAGCGTAAATTTAAAACTAAAGAAAACCTTCAAGAGCGGTTCTTACTAGATTTAACTCTCTCCGCAATATGACAACCAACATTATTATGAAATATGCCTTGTACGTGTGCTAGCTGAGTGTTGAAAATCTGCCATTTTGCCTGTTTTCAGGATCTTTGTCCCTAAAAGTTTAAAACTTTAAATCATGGATATTTCGATGATCAGGCCTGAGCATTTTACACCAAATTGTAGTAAAAAAACATCTGTTATATCTTATTTCATTTTAAATGTATTGCATTTTTCATTTTTAAAAACTCACATCCTTCAGGCAGCAACGGATCACTTTTCTTGATAGGTGTTACTCTCGGAAATATGTACCAAATTTGTAAGCTTTAGTATAGATATATGCTTATATGATCAGCGTTTTTTTTTGGGCTGTTTTTATAGCCGAAATTCGGTCATATACCCAATGCCAAAACATATCTTTTTTTCCCAATTAAGAGGACAAAATTCCATTTTTTTTAAGTGTGCCAATCCAATGATTGAGGTTCAAAAGCTTAAATAAATGCTTCTTGGTGTACAGAAAACAGTATTAAAGATATAATTATGAACGGAATGCTTTACTTTATATTTTTCCGAATTTTATTAAAAATCGCGCTAAGATTCCGAATTTTATGAAAAATCGTGTTAAAATTGCCAACTGAGAAGGTATGGGTTGTGTTCCCAAAAAATAGAAGAAAAAAAACTGATAACTCTTCAAATATGGAAAGTTTGATAAAAAGCAAATGCATATGGGCTGAATAAATTAAATGTAGACAGAAACTGATCCGCTACTACCGATGATCCGCTACCGCCATATAAACTGTATTATTTTTTAAACAAGTAGTTTGGTCGGAAATGGTCCACACGGTTATTGGTCAAATGCAATGAGGCCATCCTTAAAAAAGTTTTTGTTTGCTGTGCTCCAACCGACCATCTAAAAGGCAGAGACCGTTTTTTTATAGCCTTTTAGGAATTTTTTTTTATTTATTTTTTTTAATAAAAAATTATTCGTAAACAAATATTAATGAGGTTATCCACAGACTGCATTATCATACATTGAGATAGGAAATTATGATTTGTAAAAATGCTTAACCAGGACTGTGGCAAAAAAATAAAAAGACCTACCCACTTAAAAAATTCAGGGTCGGAGCACAGCAAACAAATATTTTTTTAAGGATGGCCAGGGTGCATCTATAAACGTCCATATTCATAATTTTGATAGCATCATCAAAAAAAATGACCAATCATTGACCAGAAATTAGACATAACCAATACATTCTGGTAGGTGACAAACTCGGTCTTTATCCTTGATGTTCAACCAAGTTTACTGTAAAAATTAAGGTATCTACAGTGTGATTCTTTTAAAACCCTACCTATTTTATGCACATTCATGCAAACTGATTCAATATATGTATCTTTTAAAATCAAAATCTTGAAAATTATGGTATTTTTACTCTGCCAAAGATAAAAACCAAGTAACACAAATTTGATTACCTACTGAAAATAAAATAAAATCTCAACATATCTGCAATGCAAAATTATGAATGTAAAAAAAAGCACCCAAGACGTCAAATAAATGAGACTAGTTATATAACATGCCTTACTGTACGTTTCCTATATATTTTAACATTTCTACTTATATAGCAAGTACAAGGTCCCAAGCAGAGCTTTGATATCAAGGGAAGAAAGAAAGACCTGTGTAGGACAGTGAGGTGTCGATTTGTTTCAGGGCGAATTGGTTATGGTACGAAACGTTCGTCCTTAATATTGTGTTGCATCTTTTCACACTCCTTGAAGAGTAGGAGACAGCGATGATAATCTGAGGCAAATGTGTAATGTTGCAATATAAAATAACTACAAACCTTGCTTCCCGCAGTGGTGTTTTTGCAACCACATCAACCAAAATGAAAAACACAAACTCCAGGACCGAGTTGTACAAAAAGGCGTAAAGTGCCTCGAATAGCCACCACATTCTGCAGTTTGGGATGACCTAACTAAATAGTCAATTAGTCATGTGGTTAAATAGGTGTATTTCCTATGTTTCCTATATTTTATGTAAGCATAATTTGTTGAGCTACATGGTATTTTCCAAGGAATTCCCCACGCCGATGTTTAAATTTGGCAGAGAAAATGGCGTAAATCGCGCATGCGCATGGTAAATTTTGTATTGGTGGGGAAAAAAATAAGAATTTTATTTGACGAAGTATTTGATTTAGATTAATTTTAATCTCTACTTGCATCCACATACAATATGATTGTGTGACTCTACAGGCCGGCAACCGAGTCAAATTCCTTCTTAGCGGGTTCTGAGAACATGTTCCCCAGGAAAACGGTTGATTATACCAGTGAATTAAGAAGTAACATGTTATGTAGAAACTCCATCACTATTATGATATGACGCGCAGTATTGCTGTTTAATACAATTCATTGAGATCACCTATTTGAATGAGTGATAGGTGATATCACTGATTCAAAACTAAAGGGTGATATTACCTATCGAATGCCAGGGTGATATCCCCTATTTGAATGAGTGATATCACTAATTCGAATAGGTGATATCACCCTTTCAAAACGAATGGGTGATAATCACTTATTCGAATCGGTGATATCACATTTATTTACATATTTGTGTTAGTTCTGTGAGATTAAAACATTTTTATATTATATTGATAATAATTATTATTTCCCCCAAAATTTAAGCTTATTTCATAATAATTCCAACGGGCCCTTGCCCCTTCCCAAATATGCAAAGAAACGTCAATGATCGATCAATACGACCAGGGGTATTTTTAGCCGAAAGTTTGCGTCTTGATTTACTTATTTAAGTATTTATTTGTTTTCATTTTATACGATTGTTTCAAATGTATTTACATTAACGACATTTATCCAAACATCTTTTTAACTTTAAAACAATAAGGTTGCCATAGATAAGATATGTGACCGCAACAATCGATAAGACACACACATGACAATTTTAATCCATATCTTGGTTTACTTGGTACTATGTCATGCACCTGGTGCAGATAAGCGTCGAATTTGACTAAGGGTCATACAACGTAAAAACAGGGATCCACGATCGCATCATCTTGAACAGTCACACAAAACTACAGTTTATTTCATGAAAACAGAAGTATTCCAAGTGAATTCACTACTCTACTGAAGTTGAAAGTACGTACAACGCAGAAGGACTTACCTCATATGTGTACGCTTCGGCATTTGAAATTCGACAGATGAAATCAAACGATATTTTACTTTTATTTCGAACATTTATGCTCCTTGAGGAAAGCGAACTGAGAATTTTCGATTTGTTTCGAACAGTGGGATTAAATATTTATGAAATAGTGTGAACACTACTTAAAATCGACGATGTCAGCCTCCTGGCAGATGAAAAACGTACCTATGTACGAGCTGTACAGAAACATTCATCTATCACCAAATCCTTTCATCATCGTCCCCAATGATGAAGACGATGATAGTGATGACGACATTGTCTTTAAGTTTCCTCCTCCAAAAGAGTACTCAGAAAGTAAGTAGTATATGCTTTTCGTATTTGATAACTTTTTATCACTTTTCATCATCATCATCATCATCATCATCATCATCATCATCATCATCATCATTATCATCGATCGTCACCACCATCATAAAAATACTATAATAATACTTGAGTTTAGACACACTGGTTAAAGGTAAGATACAATTCCACGAAAAAAACAAATCAAACAAGAATCAACTGTAACATTGCGAAAGTCAGTTGTTAAAAACAGGGGGACATATAATACGCTTGCAACAAAGACTTCGGCTAGATACAAACAATTTCTCTACATTAAGCATGATAACTATTTCGTACATTGTTAAGGGAACATTCACGCAAGATACCATATGTTCTGATTAAAACCAGAGTGAGACGTAATACACCTCATAGATCTCTGACTCGGGATAAGAAATACAATGTATGAAGTCATAGTTCTTATTTACCATCATCGTCTGGAGTATAAGAGTATTTACTGGGAACAATATTAACGGAACTCTAAATTGACTCATATCGAATATATAGATACAAATGGAGTTGCGGAAGGACAAGTCCGATGGAATGTCAATATCTGGTCCATGCACCATGTGCATCCATGCATGCACGACATCTCCGTGGCATACTTGATATCAAACGGTGGATTCTCTCCCTTGGAATTCGTCGCCATTCGTCCTGCAAGGCTTGCCCCAGCTGTTGCAAATTGTCCACCCTGGGCCTTCTGTTGCGAAACCTGCGCCCCAAAACATCCCAAAGATGTCTGGAGACTTAGCGGGCCAGGGCAACGTTGCCACACCTTGCTGCCTCATAAAGTCGACGGCATCGCGAGCCCTGTGAGGACGTGCGTTATCATCCTGGTACTCAAAGTTCGACCTTACACGCTGAGCAAAGGGAATGACCGTCGTGCGTAAAATGTCATCCACATAACGTTGACCTGCCATGTTTCCTTGGACCAGTGTCAAATCCGTTCTGTTGTCGTAGGTTATGCCTGCCCAGACCATGATGCTGCCACCCCGTACCTATCGTGCTCTTGGACTGCCACAGGATGTTAACGCTCACCACGTCGTCTCCAAACACGCACTCTACCATCTGTGAAGCGTACACAGAACCGCGATTCATCGGAGAACATGGTGTATCTCCAATGACGGAGCTGACGACCTCCAAATGGGTGTGCCACTGCACTGGTTCCTGAGACGCTTGTGTGCTCTAGTGAGACAAGCTCCTTTGAAAGGACGTTGCAGTTTCAATCCCGCACGTTTCAGTCTGTTTCGCATGGTTTACTTTGACAATTGGATACCCGTGGCAGCTCTGAGGTTATCCCTTAATTCTGGTGCAGAAATGATCCTATTGCGCAAAGCGGTGGTTCGGATGTAACGGTCATGCAGTGGGGTTGTCTTTCCCTACCCTACCACCTCTAATCTTGACCCCACCGTTTGTTGATATCGGGTAATCAGTCTAGAAATGACACTTTTTGATTTTCCAAAGTGTCTAGCAATGGCATTTTGAGATTGGCCAGCCTCAAACATACCTATAGCGTGCAATTTTTCATTTTCACTCATGCACACCCTTGCGACCATTTTCGAACGTTTCACACCATCAGTGTGACATGTGACTGTACCCTTGAGAGGCACGTGCAAGTAACCAGGATGTGCCATCCTGAACAGCATGATCTGCACGTGCATTAGGCAAAATTTGATTAGAATTGCTGTCCTCGTTCGTTAGATACAGAGCCACCTATTTTTTACGTATAATTTACTTTTAAAACATGACATTTGGACTGCTGTCTGCTTTGCACGGCATTTAGAATCCCCTTTTAGGACGTTTTTCAGTAGCTCTTCAATCTTGATCAACTTTCCTGTTCAACTGCAAGCATTTACATGGCGATGAACATTAACTACAGTGACCATTTCAATTTCTGACTCTGTCAACATCAAAGAAAGTAGGCGAACGGTTAGGTCACGTGATTATTCAAAAAAGTTATGACGATATTTATAATAAATCCTTTTGCGTGATCCGCAAAGATAAAATAAAGACCTATATTCAATTTCAATATTTTCAAAAAAAAACTATCAGTTACTTGTTTTTAGTAATTTTTTGCTATCGAGCTTCGGTTTGAAATGTTTACATATGCGTTTCGATTGAGGAGACCTAAGTATGTATTATTTTTGAAGTAAAATAGTCCCGATTAAATTAAATTGTTTTCATGCATTATTTCAAATCTTGCAACATCTAATTTTCAAATATTTTGAAATTATATTTACACAAGAAGTAAATAAGTTTCAGGCAAACATATTCCAATTAAACAGGTTTTACCAAAATCTTGTAATTTAGTAGTTTAGCAGAGATATATGCGAGTGCAAGGAACGATAACTCTGCGTGGAGATTGTGTCCATTTGTGTCCATTTTTACACGGATCACAGATCAGTCTACTCCGTATGTAAACTTTTTTATGTCGACTACTCCTCTAAAACAAATGGATGGATTTTCATGAAACTTTACAAGAATGTTGTGAAATCCAAGATGACAGACACAGCTAAACATAAATTTTTAAAAAAGAAGTTTGCAACGACTACTTCTCCGAAACTATAGGCAATACTGATATGGGACCTTTACTAAAATGATCACCATGACATATGTTGGTCCTTGAAGAAAGTCATTATGATTCGACGTCAAACATGGCCACCAGCGGCCAACTTTGTTTAGATAGAGTTATATAGGAAAATCTTGTGACGACTACTCCTCTGAAATAACTTAAAGAATTTTATGAAATTTCCTAGGCAAGTTGATCTTGATGTCTAGTTGGTCTTAAGTAAAACTAAGTTCTGTCATAATTTCAAAATGGCCACCACAGCTAAAATTAGATTTTAACAATATAATATAATTTTTTGGCGACTAATTCTCAAAAAAAACATACGGGTATTGATTTGAAACCTTTACCAAACTGACTGGCATGATATATACGAGTAGTTGATCCTAAACAAAATTCATTTTGATTCGATATCAAACGTGGCCGCCAGCGGACATCCCTGTTTACATAGAGGTATACAAGAAGTAAATCATCCCCATGGAAACATGCAAATGTAACTCCTACATTCAAAAAAGCCGACCCCTCTAACCCAAGTAACTATCGACCTATTTCACTATTAAACTGTATAAGTAAAACCATGGGCAGATGGGTGTTCAAGTATTTATTTAACTTCTTATCCTTACCTTTGCCCAATCAGAATTTATTCCAGGTGATTCTACTATAAAACAACTTACATATCTCTACAACGCATTCTGTAAAGCTCTCGACGAAGGAAAAGAAATCCGAAAACAAACTTGACAGTGGCCAACAACAGGAACATGTACACGATATTTAACTAGAATGGAATGAGTGGTAATATGTCGTTTGATAAATGTCCTTAAATTTGACCTACGTTTAGCCATGGTGGCCATCATGGATGACTGGAGGCCCCAAAAACACAAATCTGAGGGGGACTAACCCAAAGATCATTGTGATTAAGTTTCATCAAAATCCTTCAAGCGGTTTCAGAGAAGATGTCAATTTTAACGTTTTCTTATTTAACTCTATGTAAACTTTGGGTCGCTGTGGCGGCCGTTTTGATTATTCGACGATAACAAAAAACATAAACTTGATAAAGGCTAACCCAAGGAACATGTTTATGATATTTCACAAGAATGGAATAAGTGGTTTCGGATGAGATGTTGTTTGAAATTTCCTTAAATTTGACCTACTGTTAGCCATGGCCGCCATCTTGGATGACTGGCAGCCATGAAAAACATAATTCTGAGGGGACTATCCTAAAGATCATTGTAATGAAGTTTCATCAACATCCTTCAAGTTGTTTTAGAGAAGATGTTATGTTTAGCCTTTTCCTATATAACTCTATGTAAACTTTGGATCGGCGTGGCGGCCATTTTGATTATTCGACGATAACGAAAAACACAAACTTGATAGAGGCTAACCCAAGGAACATGTTTATGATATTTCACAAGAATGGAATAAGTGGTTTCGGAGGAGATGTTGTTCGAAATTTCCTTAAACTTTACCTTATTTTAGACATGGCGACAATCTTGGATAACTGGCGGCCGCGAAAAAAACAAATCTGAGAGGGACTATCCCAAATATCCTGGTGATTAAGTTTCATCGTAATCCTTCAAGAGGTTTCAGAGAAGATGTCATTTTTAACCTTTTCCTATATAACTCTATGTAAATTTTGGGTCGCCGTGACGGCCATTTTGATTATTCGACGATAACGAAAAACACAAACTTGATAGAGGCCCACCCAAGGAACATGTTTATGGTATTTCACAATAATGAAATAAGTGGTTTCGGAGGAGATGTCGTTTGAAAATTCCTTAAATTTGACGTAGTTTTAGCCATAGCGGCCATCTTGGATGACTGGCGACCATGAAAAACACAAATCTGTGAGGGGGCCTCCTAAGTAACATTGTGATGAAGTTTCATCAAAATCCTTCAAGCGGTTTCAGAGGAGATGTTTATAAAATTGCTAACAGACGGACAGACAGACGGACGAAAAACGATCACATAAGCTCGCCTGGCCTTTGGCCAGTAGAGCTAATGACTTAGAAAAACCCACAGAACGCTGGTTGTGGTGAAACAGAATTTCAAGAACAAAGGGACAGTGAGTAACACTCTGTTTTGCTGCGGTTGAGGAAGGCCTATGGAATTAAAGACAAGTGTACGGGTCCATCGAATCACCGCAAAACACTGCAAAACACCGCAAAACACTGCAAAACACCGCAAAACACCGATAAACAGTACAAAGCGCATACAAACTTAATAAAATGTATTTATTTAACATTAAATTGTTAATAAATTCCCTGTATTAAACATAAATATTAACATATGTATCTCGAACACGAAAAAAACGAGTTTGATTACGTTTTTTAAGTCTCTATAGATTTCTTTAGGTTGTTTGTGTAGAATGTTTTGTTGAATTTTGTCGAAAGTGGCTGGGTTTGTTCGAACAAAATCTTTAGTACCACCAGAGTTTCCGTGTGGCGCTGTAAATACAGGATGTGTTCCTTGATATTCGTACAATGCCGTGTTCCCAATAGTACTAGTATTGCTAAAGAAATAGGATACCCTCTTCTTGAAGTTTGGATCCGTTTTGTGCGTTGCATAGTAACGACTTAATGTGACAACTTCATTTTCGGTATTTTATAATTGCAAGTTATATAGAAAAACTCTCAGTACGAACGCCGCGAGTAAAAATCAATATTGCCGTGTGTCCCTTTAAGACAGAGATATATCTTTATAAAAGTAAAATTAATTATTAAAAAAAAAGAATTATAAAACCGAGTACATGCAGTATGATAGACAATGTTTCGTAAGTGACTGTACGACTATACGGTAACATGTATCTGTGTAAGCCTGAGCTCCGTCATGCCATACCTACTTGCCGAGACACTAAAACAAACTCAGAGATGTATAATATAAAAAAAGTGCGTTCTTACCTGTACTAAACGACACAATCCTTGTGAATAATTGTATTCTCCTGTAAGCTCATACGCGAAACAATTACTACAGGTATACGACAATTTTGCATTCCGAAAGAAATTAACATCTTCTGACGATAAACGTTCACAAACAGCATGAAACCATTGCTTGCAAGAATCACAAGATATAGTGTCCGACTTGCAGTTCAAACGACAGGCACCACAAGGCCAGAATGCAGTTCTTTTAGAAACAGTAATTTTACGTTTTGGAGGCATATTGAATTGCATACTAGTAGCTTTTGTGAAATCAAAAGACACCACAGAACTGAACTAATAACAATGATGTGTGTGAACATACGTTACGATGGTATATACTAGTAAACGATAAATAATGATGGCATGTGACAAATTCAACAATTTTCCTGTATACTCTTATAATTGCCACATAAATATGGCATCTATCTAACTTTTAGGGAAATAAACAATATATGTATATATCAAACTCTAATTTGCAACATTATGATGATAAATGTCTTAATTTCGGGAAATATACATCTTGACTACTTCTATGGCACGTGTCTGGCTTCAAAAAGGAAATATACAATACACGGGAATAATAGATTTCCCGAATACACGATATTAAGTGACACGTGGCTAATTGTAAGCGTGATCTAATTATGACGCCTAGGTGTAGAGTACTGATTAAATTATCAATGTCGGCGTGACACGATTACCCGGGTGAGTTGCGCGTATGTGTGAAAACACGGGGGGTTCGGGATGATTGGTGTATCTTGTAGAAACAGTTTTTCGTGATAACGTTAGTTCTACCAAATAAAACGTGGTTTATTGTATCAATAATATATTTATGTTTTTGTATTCAGGTACGAGTGTATATACATCACAGTTTATTAAGGAGATATTTTTATTTCGAGTTGCAAATATGACACCATTTTGAGATTGTGGAAGTTTTCCCGGCCATCACGGAGATATAATTGTATGCAATAAAACATATGCCGACACATATGCATACTAGATACAATATCATGGTTTTCATGTTTTAATTTTTTAATTGTTTCAAAATAACTGAGATGGGCCTATATGCGTGAAATCTATTCTCATTTTTTATATAAATGTATTTAAAATCTACGATTTACTGTGCACATTGTTAACAGTTTTAATTAATATGAAATATATTTTAGAACTATATGATTCTGAGTGTTTTGCGGTGGTGTAATTATCATAATTGTGTGAAAATAATGCACTGCCATCTAACGTGTTTTTAGTGTTCGAGATATAAATTCCACTAGCGGATCCAGGGGGGGGCGCACCCGGCGCGCGCCCCCCCTAAAAATTCCGGATCATACATGTATGTCCATTTTACTGTAGATAAAATATCAAATACGCCCTCAGTATAAAAAAAATTCTCGCTCGCTTCGCTCGCTCGACGCATCATGGCTAATGAGTGGTTTAATTAACACATTGTTAAATCCTTTTATTTGAAAACGGACTTTTTTATTCATACATGTATGTCCATGTTACTGTAGATAATATATCAAACAATTTCGATGCACGCCCTCAGTATAAACAAATTTCTCGCTCGCTCGACGCATAATGGCTAATGAGTGGTTTAATTAACACATTGTTAAATCCGTTTATTTGAAAACGGACTTTTTTTATTCATACATGTATGTCCATGTTATTGTAGATAAAATATCAAACAATTTCGTTGCACGCCCTCAGTATAAAAAAAATTCTCGCTCGCTTGACGCATAATGGCTAATGAGTGGTTTAATTAACACATTGTTAAATTCTTTTTTTTGAAAACGGACTTTTGTTATTCATACGTGTATGTCCATGTTACTGTAGATAAAACATCAAACAATTTAGATGGACGCCCTCAGTATAATTTTTTTTTCGCTCGCTCGACGCATAATGGCTAATAAGTGGTTTAATTAACACATTGTTAAATCCTTTTATTTGAAAACGGACTTTTTTACCCTATAAATGCACTACCGCAAACGTTTTATGAGGCTAGAGACGGACCCGAAAATTGACCAAAATATTACGCCCCCCCTAAGCTGAAATCCTGGATCCGCCCCTGAATTCATAATAAAACTGCTAATATTAATGTTTAAACTATATAATGAATTAAGATTAAATGCGAAACCAACATATTTTAATCCAAAAAAAGGGATTTTTGCGGTGTTTATCGGTGTTTTGCAGTGTTTTGCGGTGTTTTGCAGTGTTTTGCGGTGTTTTGCAGTGTTTTGCGGTGATTCGACGGACCGCAAGTGTACTGCCCAAGGTATCGACAAGTTCGTGATAAAACTGTCATCAAATCATGCCCACCATAATGGCGATAGGAATAATGTTTACATTAGCATGAATATACAGGTACAGTGTATGTAGATCTATGACATTAGATTCACTTGAGCAATGGGCAAGTATACCAAAAATAAAAACGGGGAACGAATTGTTAAGTGCACTGCGAGTCTGGTCAGCTAATTGGGGAGGTGATGGTGGGGGCGGGGGAGTGCACAGGTGGTCAGCGTTCTCCACCGTCTCCACTGCCCACTTCTCCCTCCTGTTTATGCAGCATTTCCTTTCTCCTTCCTTCCACCGCAATCCATCGGATTCTTTCTCACCCATAACCTGATAATGTGTAAACACCGTACTCCCAACCTCCTCTGGGGATGTTGTTTGTGTGAAGGAGGGAGAGAGGCAAGGTCGTCCATCAACTTACTTTTAACCCTCTTCAATTCATGGAAGATGAGACTGAAAAGTGTATTTCACCTGAAGATATCCTGTGTGTCATCTCCAGTGAATTCAAACTAGATTCCTTTGACATTGATGATGAGGATTACATAACTGTTACATATCTAGCAGCTCTTGTCAAGACATGTGACGTTCTCGCAAGCACAGAGGCAAATGATGAAGAGGGTGAGTCTGAAATGCAGGCCTGCAAGTAGAAGGTCAGATTAAGTACCAGGAAAAGAAGACGGAACGAAGATTTTTTTATTATGATGATGTGAAGCAGTCCAGAGAAAACTACAGTAGGCCAGGGATACTTACTCCCTGAGTAGGCCTATGTTTTTTACATATGGGATATTAAACGAACACGAATTGATACTTTTAGGGAACTGTGTTGGAGATCTAGGGATAAAGTGTATACATTTAGTACTCCCTTCTTTTAGGGATCTAGGGAACATGAGAAAAAAAATTGGGGTGTGTGTGGTGGGGGGGGGGGGGGGGGGGGGGGGGGGACTTTGGCAAATACTTTTTGGGATCTGGAGGGCAAGCACAACTTTATTCATTCGGAGGAGACACACAGGCTAGAACCTTATTCAAAGGGGTAGAGGTCCGTGCACCGTATAATCATTTCGTCCGATTTGTAAATTCTCCTACCACATTAAACATTCTTCCCAAGATGGCGACATACATCTGACATTACCGACTGCTGAGGTACGACCAGATTATTCTCTAGGTATATATGCATCATTTTAAATGAAGATGTGATAAAATGAACATATTTGCAAACTTGTTTATTTATTGATGTCTGAAATACCCATCTGCAAAAGCAATATATTGGAAATTGCAAGAATTCAGTTACCTTGGCAGTGCTCGGTTATTTGGGGGTATTCTCAAAACATTTTCGTTTCATTTTCGTTTTAATGAAAATGTTATTGCGTCGGAATAATTACTTCTGTTGTTTTCTAATGATTTTTTTTATGTATATTTTTAAAAACATAACTTTTTTGTAATGACATACTTATTTTAAAGTACACGCTTTTCTGCTTATAGCTTTTAAATTTGAAAGAATAAATGAACTTTGAGATGGTCCACTAAATGAAAACATCTGCACTTCATCATCTCGTTGACTCACGCACACAGATGCAGTATCCCATGTGCGTACGGTTTTGTCTTATCTTTAGACTAGAGTATTCCCAGAACACATTATAAACATTTAAATTTGGGTTTTGTATCTTGCTAAATGCACTCTGTTCAATGGTAAGATTTTAAATTTAAACAGGCTCATTAATTTGCTCCTTTTTCTTGACAGTTCGTCACTACACAACCTATCTGCTTATAATTTATTTCTTATTTGAACAAGTATTTTACCAGCCCATCAGACTACCCTGACACAAACATTTGGCAGCATATTTACTGGCCTCGGGGTACCGGACTAGTGCTAATTTCAAGCTCTGGAACATGTATATTTAAAAGAAGTAGCAGCTTAAAGGTGTGTTATCAATTACACCAGCTATATAGGCCTGTCAGTTACAGTGAATGACTCTAAAAATAACACAATATGTAAACAACTCTCACTGGATGTAGAGTTTGCAGACGACAGAAAAACAGGGCTTTTTAAACTTATTTAACAGGGGCCGAAATTTGGCCTCTTCCCAATTGCAAAAACCTGTATTTTTTCCCAATTTTTGGGGTAAAAAATTCCCATTTAAAAAAAATAAATAAATAAAAATATATATATATTCTCTTTTTTTGGTAATTAAGTGACTCACTTTACATAGTTTGTATGTTAAAATAACTCAGTTCTAAAACCTAATCAATATTTTACCTAAAACTACATTTTAATGAAATTTCCCCTTAAAAAAACATTTCTCAAAACAACAAAAATCACGCTATTTCTTTCCAAATTTGGACAGTCACGCGCTTCTTTTTCCCAAATTTAGCAGGCCTAGGCCTTTTCCCAATTTCCTTGAAAAAAGCCCTGAAAAATGTACTTACAAATCAGTTAGGAGTAAAGTTTTTCAATCTAATGACTCCAAACTACTAGTATATAATTTTTGCTTATTTTATTGGAACTGTGACAGTTTTTTTAGTATTATTATTCATGTTTTACCCTTTTATTTTCATCTCTAATATCCACTGCACTGTGTGTAATATAAAAAAGAATTGCTATGAACTTTTGCAAATGTAATCTGATGACTAAACAGAACTTTACCCTGCCAGCAAATATTTCAAGTCATCAGTGTTAAATGAAAATTAATTGCCAATTATAGTTGGTCTGGAGAAACAGTGTATATATACTGCAGTGCCCAAGATATGCGTTTAATTTGGACATTTATGTTAGGATAACATTGTGTTGGGAATAAACATACAAAATAAAGCATAACTGTGCACATTATTGTTTAGGAATGGATGATGGAGATAATAAGATAAGGAATTACATTGTATATAGTTATGACTATTAAAGGAACATACATCACTGAACCTGAGGAGGGAATGTTCAATTTTCATGGGTGGGATATATAGAAGTGCATAGTGATGTCTATCTCTAAGCCATAATCTGAGTGTTTGTCGTCTGCTGTAAACACTACCACGTGTAGTTGTGTACACTTCTCAGTTCATAACCCCATAGGCTCCTCCCCTATATTTTCAAATTTCTGTCAGTTGGGTTTAAAAAAAATATTGAAACTAGGATTAAAAAATACTTTTTCACAAATAAGTTTTTACCAATACAATTGTTTAATATCAGTTTACTTCTGTGCCAAATATTGATTTTTTTTATGAGGTGGAATTTTCAATATTTGAAAAAGGTCTCCCTGATGTAACCATGAATAAATTTAAATGAGAAACCTGCCCCAGCTCCATCTAGTGGCTTTTATACGGCAGTTGGGCCTTTAAGACTATAATAAATTAAACATTCTCAATGCCAAAACATCTTTTTTTCCCAATGTTGAGATAAAAATTCCCAACTGAAAGAAGGAAAATAAAAAAACACAAAAAAGTATCAAAAATTTGACAAGTATTGAGTAAAAAGGCTTTTAAATGCCGCTGTTGATCATGTATTACTGTAAACAGTATGAAAGATACAATTTAATATGAAATGAATGTTTTATTGTTTTGTTTCCCAATTTTATGCAAAATCGTGCTGTAATTCATAATTTTGCATTGCAGAAATGTTGAGATTTATTTTATTTACAGTAGGTGGTAAAATTTGTGTTACTCATTTTGGTGCTCAAGGGTGAGCTATTGTGACCACTCTTCGTCCGGTGTTCGTCGTAAACTTTTAGCTTGTTTACACGTTAGAGGCCACATTTCTTGAGCAATCTTAACCAAACTTGCACAGATTGCATACATGTGATATTTTCAGAAGGGTTACCTGGGAGATTTGACTTTTTTCCAGGGAGATTTGACAAACACCAGGGAGGTTTTTGTTCTCTAATTTTGACCGCGAACCGGTAGCTTTTTTTCTGATATAAACCTTAATAAAGGGGGTAAATCAGCATAAAAACATATTTTATACATACAATACTGTTTATGTCATGTTAGCATAGCATATAATTAAATATAGCATTTAATTAAGCATAGCAAGAAAAAAGCATAACACATAATGAAAATGCTTCCCATTTTATACACAGACAAAACACTTCTCTAATCATGACAAACTGCAATCAATTAGTTGAAATCGTCGTCCTTTAATTGTCCTCAATTATATTATAATTTTAATCCAATTAATACACCAAATATCAATCGATGCTGAATTCGCTAATAACCATCCCACTTATAGTCGGTACATTTCTATCAATCTCCTTGGACATTACAGATATCGCCGCCACGCGTCATAAACAAACAGTCCAATCATTATTTTCACACAATAAACTAATTAGCTGACAATCCTTTTAATTACCTGCCCAGGGGCAATGTTTTCACAGATATTGATAAGGCCAAACAAAATAATATGTGTGGTTCAGGTAACCCGACCGACCCTATTTATTTACCGCCGAATCGCCGACCCTATTTATTTTTTCGGGTTGAGAGCGAATTTTCGTGGGCACGTTCGGTAAAGAGTGCGAAGTACGAAACACCGCGAGTACGAAACACCGCATAATACAACATGGCGGCCGTGTTCGCGTTTACTTTCGAAAGATGTATTTACGGCTCGGAAAAAAAAATGATAAAGGCAGTCGTAACCAAGCTACATTGATCGATATATTTCAAGAAATCACCACGATTCTGGCTTAAAAACCAGTTCAGTTCAGTGTTAGGCCTATAAGAATATGGGAGATGGAAGTCCCTTCGAGGTATTTTTTAAACATGTGACACGATCATGAACATATTTAAATAAAAGTGAAGCCGTTTTCTTTCAACTATGTACGTTATTAAGGATGAAATATTATAATAAATTTTAATAGTTTAAATATCAGTGTTCTCCAGAAGTGGATGGGACACCGTTCACTTATATACAGAGTGCAGAATTTGCATCTTTGCAACCCTCTTGTCAATTTCTTTTTAATATATTTCACTTTCAAAAAGGACTGAAAAACAGATATGTGCATTTTTATTTTAGTCAAATGAATTTATTTTGCTCTGACATGCTACATTTTTTTAAAATATTGTCCTGGTTGCATAAAGAGCCAATCACCGAACAAACATATTAAGCAAAGTATTACAAAAGTATTACAAAAGTATTAAAACACTGTGTTTGACCTATTTTTGGAATGTGTCGAGAGAAAAAAAATAAAAAAAAAATAAAAAAAAATCCCTACCTACCTACCCTATTTTTTTTTCCAATGTTACCTGAACCACACATATTATTTTGTTTGGCCTAAGACGGTTGGTGTTTATTTCTAGATCATTCGGAAAACTCGGTCTTGATCCAATAAATCCAAGCAATTACCTAAAAGGATTCGCAAATAGCGAAATTTTGGAACTCGGCGGAAAATACCGGGTGAAATGGAGCTCCCGGCGGGAGGCCGGGAAATTCCATGAAATCCCGGGAGAAATTAGCTCCCGGCGGGAGATATCACATGTATGAGATTGTATATGACCATAAGATATCGGTGGGCCAGGTCGGACCATAACACCAGAGTTATGGCCCCTGAATTAGCAAAAAATGCAGTTTTACATGTTAGCACGATACAGGCCACATTTCTTGAGCAATCTTAACCGAACATACATGGGGATTTTTTTTTTTTTTATTTTTATTTTTTTTTTTTCAGCGCTCAAGGGTGAGCTATTGTGACCACTCTTCATCTGTCATCAACTTTTAGCTTGTTTACATGATAGAGGCCACATTTCTTGAGCAATCTTAATCAAACTTGCACAGATTGTATAAGACCATAAGATCTCGGACGAGTTCGATAATGGGCAAGATCAGACTAGAGTTATGGCGCCTGAATTAGCAAAAAATGCAGTTTTTCATCTTGTTTGCACGATAAAGGCCACATTTTTTTAGCAATCTTAACCAAACTTACATGGGGATTTTTTTTTTTCATTTTTTTATTTAATTTTTGTTTTCAGCTCACCTGAGCAGAAAGTGCTCAAGGGTGAGCTATTGTCATGACCACAGACTTCATCTGTCGTCAACTTTTAGCTTGTACTATAGAGGCCACATTTCTTAAGCAATCTTAACCAAACTTACACAGATTGTATATGACAATAAGATCTCTGACGAGTTTGATAATGGGCAAAATCAGACCAGTAACACCAGAGTTATGGCCCCTGAATTAGCAAAAAATGCAGTTTTTTCATCTTGATTGCAAGATAAAGGCCACATTTTTTGAGCAATCTTAACCAGACTTGCACAGATTGTATATGACCATAAGATCTCCGACGAGTTCGATAATTGGTAAGATCGGACCTTTAACACCAGAGTTATGGCCACTGAATTAGCAAATATGCAGTTTTACATGTTAACACGATACAGGCCACATTTCTTGAGCAATCTTAACCAAACTTACACATTTTTTTATTATTATTTTTTCCCCCATTTTTTTTAGCTTTTATTTTTATTATCCCATTTTTTTAGCTTTTATTTTTATTATATTTTTTAATTTTTTTTTATTATTAGATATATATTTTTTTAATTTTTTTCCCCCTATTTTTTTGGGGATTTGATGAAACTTAGCAGGAAGCATTGGTATGATGTCTAGTTGTGCATATTGCGTTTTTGCCTGGTTCGTTGATTTTTGACGGAATTGCGGCCCCTTGACATTTTTTATTTTTTACTTTAAAATTTTTATCGGCGCTACTCCTCCTTAACACCCTGTTGAATTTCGACGAAACTTGGCAGGAAGCATCGGTAAGATGTCTAGTTGTGCAAATCGCTGTATATCAATGAAATCTTGGACAAGTTCGAAAACCAGCTAGATCTTGTTAGTAACGACAGACTTATGGCTCTTGATTTATTGAAGCTACTTCATTTTTTATCTAATCTTTACCAAATTTGTACCCCCACCAACCTTTTTTTTTTGAAATTTAATTCATAGAAGAAAGTGGGACAATTAAAAATTACCCATGCCAGAATAAATTAAATACACCAGACTTATAGTAAAAAAAAACCTTCGGCAGAGTAAAGACTATACTTTTCAAGATTTTGATTTTAAATGATACACATATTGAATCAATTTGATTGGTCAGTTTTTTTGAAGATGCTATTTTCCCAAAATATAGAAAAAAACTTGACTGATTCTTAATCATTTATTTTCAGAAGTTGGCAGGTGTGACGTTATTTACTGATTATTGTATTTGTATATTTGCAGGTGTTTCGTCAGCTCCAGCCTACCACAGACAGTTTTTTGGTTCTGCATCATCACTTCATCCACTTTTCCTTGCGTCGTTGCCACCTTTCGACAATATGGCAGACGATGATCCTGGACACAAGGCCATGTTATACTTTCTGGAGATTTTGATGAACAGCGGAGTTCCCCTTACGATCAGCCAGCTTGCTGGTCGGTTTGGGAGCAAAAGCTTCACTCCAGAGATGAGGCAGGCCTGTGGTGGTAATGAAGCAGGACTAAGGAAATTTCTGTTAAAATTTCCATCTTTATTCTTCGTAAATGGAAATTTAGTGAATTTGAATGATGGAACAGCCAGTCTTGGGAAGAGCTTTCGGGAGAGCAGTCCTGCGTCAACAACATCTGACGTCTCTGTTGAGACAGAGGCGGTGCAGTACTTTCGCGCTAAAATGATAAAGAAAGGTGAAAAATGGATGAATATTTTAAGCTTGGCAGGTCACCTTTCACAATCAAATGCAGATATAAGGGAGTGTGTCGGTCCACAGAATCAGTTTAAGGAGTGGCTGGAGCGACACCCCCTTATCTTTGACGTGAGAGGAGAGGTAGTCGCACTGAAGGACAATATAAACTACAGTGCGGTCAATCCTAACGCGGAATCATTAGATCTAGATAACATACCTGTTAACTCTAACCAGCGTTACTCCATGAGTGACTTCAATTCTAACCCTCGTTACTCTGGTACCGACTTTAATCCGAGGTATTCAGGTAGTGATCAGTTCCAGTACACACCGAAACTAAAACGTCGTCCAAAATCTATTGAGATACCACCACAATCCCCAAAACTTTCAATACCTCGGACCCCGTCTTTCACGTCTCAGGTTCAGACGCCGCTTAGTGCCAAACCTGGTCCCGCTACCATGACAGCGAACGAATACAAAGCAGTCATGTTTCTGAAAGGAATTATTGAGAAGAAGGGTGACATGAAGCTAAATGGTCTCACTGGACATTTCAGTCAGGCTCCGGAAAGTTTGCGGAACACAATCGGTTGGAGTAAACCCGAACTGGAAAAGTTTGTTCGTAGTCATGCAAATATTTTCGTTATTTCTGAAGACGAGACTGTGTCAGTGATAAAGAATGCAAGACTTAATGTGATCATTACCGGGAGTCGGCCCCCATCTAGTCCTCGACCTGCAGGGAAAAGCGGCAAGGGCAGAGTGTACCACGTGGCTAAGCTGTGGGGAATCATAGATCTGGGAAGGCATGAGCACGTCTTTATAGACAGGACAATTTTTGGTAAAACCATTGACGATTTGAATAAGCTACTTACAGTAGGGGAGGTGGCTTGTTTTGAGGCCATCCCTGCCCCAAAAGGAAGTCGAGCAAGGTGGCGAGCTACCAAGGTCTGGAAGGATCACGAGTCAATAGAAGATTTAGTGGACCAAGTAACCAGCAGGTTAGCTATGCCATACGGAGATACTCTGCGCGAACCCATGACTCCAAACAGCCCTATGCCGTTTGCCAATATTGACGAAGAAATACGAAGAATGATCCCAGAGTTGAATGATTCTAGTGTTATTCAGTCGCCCGTGAATGTGGGTGGGATCAAGTATTCATTTGCCGATGCTGCGCCCAGTGGAGCTGGCGTCGTACCCGTCTGGAATTTCCGACATCATGAGCTGTCGGCGATGCGTGATCTTGATGATCTGGATCTCAGCGATGATTCAGACTCGCCAAATCTGTCGATGGTCGCTGAAAAGTATTACATGAATCGGTCTGTATTGGGTGACAGTCCAAAAAAAGAAAACACCGAAGAACAAGCTGGTGGAAAAGCTGGCAACAGTGAGAAGTCAAATGAAATAAAGGGAAAGAAATCGGTCACCATTGGATGCCAGACCATTGTGACTGGAGAGGTATTAGCAACACAGCTTTACCATGAAGACTTCTGAAAACAAACTTTTTCTTCTTTTATTTTCTTCAAATTCAGCAATTTCAAAGGACTATAAAAATGTTTTAAAACAATTCGGCTAATTTTTCGCCAAGGCTTGTTCTCATAGGCCCCGACATGTAATTTTAAAATTTACTAGACTTTTTCCTTGATGAAAATGTTTTACCGGTAAGTCTATTTAGTGTGAAATATTCCTATATTTAGTGTGAACCTTACTTCATAAGGAGGTTATTCAAGTCAAAATTATAGTCCAGTGCTTGTTAAACGGGTAATAAAAGCAATATTTTTTCAGTATACATGTAGTAATAAAATCATTTTTTCTTCAGTAATTAAGTAATATTTTAGAATATCTTTTCGCAGACTTGTTTCCAAGAAATGTAGTGACATTTTCTGAAGTCGAGAATTTGAATTTTCAGTGAAATGACTGATTATTCAAATGTGCAAATATTGTTTTTATATTTTTCAATAATTATTGAATTATATTTTCGGATTATACAATTTGATATTTACCTATAGGCATGGTGTTCTTGTAGCATATACCCTTGTAATCGAAACTACATTTTTTTTTTTACATGTTTAGTGGGATATAATTGTTTTCACACATTATTACGACACATGTATATTATATACTAATATATAAGCTCTGAATTCTGGAAAGAAGTGTAATATATACTAACTTCTTTTATATAAATCTGGTCAAAGCTTTTGTGTCTACTATTATGTAATTAATTTTTACCTGTCATCAGAAATATTTTTGCAAGAAAGGTCTGATTCCAGAAAACTCTCCACTATTTCTTGATAAGTAGCTAATTGTACTTTAAAAGGACACTGTCCGTAACTTTTAGCTTATAAAACACGAAATAATTACATTGACAGACATTAAACACTTACCATTATTGAATATTTAATAAATGAAAACAAGATTGTTTGACAGAATCCAATAGCGGTACAAAAAACCAGAAGTAAGTTAATCCATCGTGAGCTTGAACTTGCAGCCCACTTGTCGGTAATAATAGTGAGAGCGCAATAGTCGAGTGCGTTATCAACTGCGCTAAGCGGGCCATTTATATTGCGCAATACATACTATATAGAAAACTTAATACGCTAATGATTTGTCAAGTGATCAGCAGAAACTGTTAATATTGTGGAACCCACATTGTTTACAAACAATAAATATAAAACTCTTTTTTTTTCAAACTCACGCATATATTACTTAAGACTTACTTGGGTCTTTGCTCATGTTTTCATGTATGTATTTTCACTAAATAAAAATCAGACAGTTATTTGGTTATGCTCAATATCTGCTTACTTACGGACAGTCGCTTTAAATAATGAGAGATATTAAATGGTACAAATTTTGTTCTTGAAATACAAAAGCTCAACACATTATTGAGGTAATTTATGCCACTGCCAGAGAGACTGAGATGATGTAAAGGAATCCAGGATCACATGACTTACCATGGTTACTGGCGAATAGATTCTCCAGTCCACTTATTAATTTGCAATTCACTTCCACCCATCAAGAACACTATAGCGGGGTAAAGCGTTGTTGGGTTGGGTTACAGAAAACAAAATACTTACTTTGTTGGACCTACCGGTAATTATTTATAGTGACAGCTAGCAGCACCAATAGCTTGAATTGACCTTCATTTAAAACAAATGTTTTCTGGAATCGGTTGTTTTTGCAGTTCTTGTCATGTTTGGAATTAGCGTCTATTTAAAGAAACTAACCCGCCAGATAGCGGCAAAATTATACTACAAAACCGTTTATCAAAACTCTATCCATGTGTTCATGTCACATAATAATGTATATCGGCCGATTAAAAGTATTGGTTTATTCACGGGGTTTTAAAATACCAGTGATTGAATATACCTAAATGAATTATGAGTTGATAACTCTTAATTCGAGGCTCTATTTTTGGGGGTTTATATGGACGTTTATATTGTGTCTATATATAGATGGATTCTCAAAATATGTAAGTTATATGTATTATACCTCGTCGTCAGTAGGTTTAGAAACGGTGTACATTATGTTGTAGAATTTGGTTGTTGTTGGCGGGATAGCTACTTTAAATAAAATTATAAATGTTCTGCAATTCGCTACTGTCAGATGGCATATTGAGAAGTTGTGTAAAGGTGTATATTATATATATATATTATAGGATTGATGGAGTATAATCACATTGTTTGATATACTGTAGCAGTAGGCCATCCTAAAAAATAAATTGTTTGCCGCTTACCGACTCGGGGAAATCATAAGTGAGTGCATGTAGATAAGCGATTAGTTTTTTTAATGATGGTCATAAAACTCTTATGACATGTAAGAAAAACATTATAAAAACACACAAAAAATGCACACACCAAAACTATAAATTAATTTTGATATATGTCAGAATCTATAAATAAATATCTGGTTAGGACACTTCTTCAGTTGGTAGGTAGGAAAACAGTAAGCCAACATTTGTTTTGATAGGCGCTATAGCAGTTTAATTATATGTTTCGAATGTTGTTTTATATATCTATTTCGAGCATGTTAAGACCACATTCAGTGAATTCTTCCCTTATCAAAATTTTATGAACATTAAGTAGGGCACATGTTAGTTCTATTTCAGTTATGAATTATTAAATTCTTTAATTATATATTTTTTTGTATAGCTATTTTGTGAATGTACTTGTTAGTTCCAATAGAGTGGGTTTTTTACATATATATAAAAAAAATAACATGTCCAGCAAGTTCGTGTTAAGCTAAATGTAGATACATATTTACACCTGGAAACCATTAATGCCAACAGTTGGATACACAAATTCAAATGTATTTGCAATCGTTTGTACACTGGGTTTGGGGGTATAGAATCACTTGGGTTAATCGTCTAAAATGTGTATTTAGTTTCTGATTTACCCTTTCTTTTTATAGTTATACGATAGAAAAATTTGTGAAGTTATTGTCCTACAATAATAGCGTTTGTTTACACCAATATTTACATAATTTCATTGTATCTCTAGAAGTGCAAAACTTTAACAAGTTATTTGATGGTTACATTTTGACTTTTGTCCCTAACATTTGTTACAGCAAATATTTATATCTCAGTTTATTGTGACAGTATGATTTTTTCGTTTCAAAAACGCGCTTCATTCGGTTAGTAAAGAAAACTTTGTTTCTGAGGTGTTGCAGTTAGTGATACACATTGCATGGAAAAATGCACCAAATCATTTCACCGCTGCATAAATGTATGCCTATATGATACATCTTCAAGCCTGGACAATTTTGAAATAATCGAAAATAATGAGCTGAAAAAATTGTATTTAAACAGAAAATTATCCTTTACTAACAAATCCCGCTAGAGGCAGAGGGGAAGCACCCCCCCACTTCATGTTCATTTTGTAATTTTTTATCATGCTCATTTAAGGTCTTCTTCATGACACCCCATATGCAAATGTGGAAACGTGTCTCCATCATAAATGGAGTGTCTACAATAGAATTTGCAGCAACTCTGCAGTTCTGCAGGTTAGAAGGTTCTAGGCCCATTCTCCATATTTTTATCTAGATGTAAATGGAGGATGAGCCTGGCATGTTCATTCCTGTTTGGCACCATGTGTTGATGCGCCGTAAAACCCCAATTCAATTACTACCAATGATTCTATACACCCTAATGCACTGTAACGAAACTATTCCCAGGGACAATTCACAGTAATGGATATAAGATCTAAGTTACTGAACAAATTATTAGTTGATTAGTAAAAATTGGAAGAATTCATTGAACGTCTCGATAGTTAACATCTATTTCGATTTAACATCTTTCGATAATTTCGCATTTCGACAACTTTCGACTATTTCGTTACAGATTACTGATCTTGATTTGGTTTTTATCTGTCAAACAATTAATAACAAACAAAATAACATTGACAGCCTTCACCTTATAGAATAGTTTAGCAATGGTCCTTTTATTAAATTTAAACATAGGCAGTTACAGAATGGTAACTATGGTGATCAGAATACATTGAATCTTTAGTTGAAAAAATGCGGTCCCTTGGAAGCAATGAACACAAACGAGAGAGAAAATGAGCAGACTCGGTTTTATTCATTTGAGTCTATTCATGAGAGGTAATATCAGATCCAGCACCTCCCAAATCCTAGTATTTGCATTTTGTACTTTAAAAAATCGGGGGAGGTTGGGAGGTGGGTGTGGCATGCTGACCAAACCCCCTAGCATTGTCACGGCATTGGTGTCTCCGTAGTCTCTGTGCGTAACACAAATATTTGTCTGGCTACGTCCCCGACTGGTTTAAGCAGTATTCTGTTTTAAAGCTACAAAGATTAGGCTTAAAGACACCAAGGACCCCTATATATTAACACTACCAGATAGAAATCATTCACAATCAGTAATCTTTCTTTATTGTAACAAACTCAGTCTTTCATAGCTCAGGTTTTCGGGTCCTCTGTCATAAAACATAGTTTAAAATTTTACTCAAAATACCGAATAATAAAGTATGATTTGTTGATGTCAAACAAGCAGTATTATTTTGAGTAATTTTAAATGACTGTTTCATGCAAAAGAGGCCATCACTATAAAGTTGGGCCTTTAGCGCATTTAGCAATATTATACAATGTATTATAGTTTATGTTTTATATTTACATTATCGATATTATGTGATAAAAGTATTTTTTATTGTGTGGCAGGTCTATGCGTATTTTCACTAATCTCGAATGTATTGTATTATTAATTTATATGTTTAACTTAAATATGTCTTGAATGTCAGATGTCTGTTGACTGTAGAGTTGCGGAAAAGAGAGCGGTTATAAATAAATGCTCCATGACATATAGTTAATTGGTTCGTGATAATTTAAAAAGAAGTCGCACCAATGGTGTTCAAGAAAAAAGTGTTGTTACCAGCATTCATAATGTTATAATGAGCCGCACCATAGGAAAACATGTCCGCAGAAGATCGTCTTTGATTTCTGATTCAATACAATTTTTTTTTTTAAATGTTTGGTATCAATACATCGATAAAATGATGAGCTAAATTGCTATGGAAAAATAAGTTTTACCCGTTGAAGTAGTGGGTTTATTTTTATTTATTTATCTAAAATGGATGATATGCATTTTCAAATCCTTCATAGACATGTTTACACTTGGTTCGGTTCACCATAATTTAATTTCGTATGATTTAGGGCTGTTACATTCAAACATACATGGGACCTAAGGAAGGCATTTTGAAATGGAAAACCACTCGTAGATGCAATTGAGTTTAAAGAACCAAATTTCAGAAAATAGGGTTCAACCATAGATGTTTAATAATTTGCCTTCCTGGGGTCCTGGGTATGTTTTAATGGAATGGCCCTTAAGGATTTTGGTATAGATATATATATAAAGATAAATGCTTTTGCTGGCTTTTGCTGGAAATGTTTTTATTATGTGGATATGATGAAATGTTGAGTAAGGGTGGTAACTTAAGATCTGGTAGAAAATCTCTGTTGTGGATATAATTCAGGGCAGGAAAATTTGTTTCTGAGTTACTCGTGCTATGTAATATTGGAATGGTCAAATTGATAAATTTATCTGAATTTCTTCTCGACCGGCATCAATGAGCACTCGTCATGGTGAGTGGATGGAGTGGAATTTTCATACCCAGATTATTACAGATTTTATGCGTAAGTTTGGTGAAGTTGGAAAGCGAAATATTAGCAATATACAAGAAAAAATCAAGAGGTGAATGCTAAACTATCATAACTATATTTAACTAAAGAACTAGATACAATAGTTTGCAGTCATCCTTTGAAATATAATCAATGTTTTCCAAGCTCAGTGTGTCCAGGCAGCGAGTGTTGAATTGAACTTCGTAACATCAGTCTTTAAACACCTAAATCAAACTGTCAGTCAGGAGAAATGTACGATATCAAGTCAGGTTCTCCACAGATTTTAGAACGCCCCATGGACAAATACTGTTGGTAACACATCAGCCCTCTATAAGTTTGTAATGGAGATCCTTTAGTTCTAATAGCTGGGCCATAAAACAAAAAAAGCCGGCTGATTCCTCATTGAAATAGGTTATTTGAAAAGTACACATTACGTGGTCCGAGTATTAACTTTCATACCCCGTCCAACCCCTTCTCCAAGAAGACGGGGTTGGCTGGGGTATGAAAAAAACCCTCATTTTCTGCTTAAAAAGTTTGCAGATTAAAACATTTTAAACAGGTTTTCATATTTTATTAGTAAATATGTTTTTAAACGTATTTTTTATTGTGGAAATATCCGTTACAAAATCCTGCTAATATAAGCTTTTCCATCGCTCGATGTACATGGAAGATGAGCCTGGCATGTTCATGCCTGTAGGCGCCATATAACCTGTAATGTGTTGGTGCGCCTTAAAACCCTAATTCAATTCAATTCCATCGCTTAATTGAATTAAGGCGTGAACACGTACTAAAGGATTAAGGTTTGAAATATATTTGAAACATGAAAATTGTTATCTATTGTTAAATTCAGCACACTCGATAGACGGGCATATTGGTCTGTAGATAGGTTGTTC
This sequence comes from Cyrtodaria siliqua, assembly GCA_037043455.1. Taxonomy (NCBI): domain Eukaryota; kingdom Metazoa; phylum Mollusca; class Bivalvia; order Adapedonta; family Hiatellidae; genus Cyrtodaria; species Cyrtodaria siliqua. Next base: position 145,668 of record JAWPHD010001041.1, read on the forward strand.
TTGCCAACAGTCGTGATTTCTTGATCTTTTTGTTTGTTTTTTGCATTTTATATGTGTTTTGTTTTCCCCCAGTACGTTGTTTTTTTTACTATTGACAATACAGACTGTGTATTTATTATGGAAGTTTTCTTATATTATTGTTAAAGTGTGCTATGGTTTTTGATGATTTATTGCTTTTCCGCCCTGTTTTCTCCTGCTCTATTTGATTTTCACCATTTGATAAAGATGTGTATATTTTATGACATAAAATGTTGAAAGAAAAATATCTTTTAAACATTGTCCGAAGTACGGTAGCGCATTTTGTGAGTTGTGTTTGTATAACAAAAGTGAACGGAAGTATCGACGTATTATACATGTACGTGCATTATAAATAGTTGAATATGCTAATAGTTGTAACCAATACTAACCATGCATGTATTTAACCATGAATATTCAACAGGGGTTGTGGATTTTGGAAGGGGCTGTAACCTTTGTAATCAGTTTATAATTTATATACCTCCACTAACCTTGTGTTCAATGCAGAATGTGTTTGTTATTTTTTTTTTCTAAAACTTTTAAAAACACCATCCTCTGGACAATCCGTTTTCAACTTATTTTTTGGGTCAAATTACACTTTTGAGGACCAAGAAGACTGGTACCCAGTTTACAGTTTTAGTCTACTGGTACCCAAAATCACACTCGTGAATGCAGGGTTATTAAGTTACAGGCTTGTTAATGTTTATGTGTAAACAAATTATTTTGCAAATTAAAAAATGATATTCATATTTCCTATTTTGACAATATACCTTGTTTAATTCTATTTATTTACCAAACAACCTAAAAAGCATTTGCATCAATGCTGCAGATGCATTTGCATCAATGCTGCAGATGCATCCCCGTGTGGTTCTCGGGGGCCCCGTTTGGTCACGTGGCAAAGAATAGGGCCACTGCAGATCCCTTTGGAGGGGTAGGCAGAGGGGTAGAATCCCCCCAAATTCATGTTCATTTTATCATTTTTTGTTCATTACTTCATCATGATCCCTGCATTTTTTCAGGTGCTATCTCGCTCGCATCAAAGAGCAGTGGCAGAAAAACAATAACGTGGCTCCCGCGTTAATGGAGTTTCTACGATAGAATTTGCAGCAACTCTGCAGTTCAGGGTGAGAAGGTTCTAGGCCCATTTTCCATATTTTATCTCGATGTACATGGAAGATGAGCCTGGCATGTTCATACCTGTTAGACGCCATATAACCTTTTCATGTGTTGGTGCGCCTTAAAACCCCAATTCAATTCAGTTCAATGCTGCAGATGCAAGGCTTTTAGGTCCATTCTGAAAATGTTATATTTTGTTGTAATTTGAGGGTGGCGTGAGCCTAGCTTGTGCATTCCTCTTATTGCAATATGACTTTTTATGTTGGTTTGCTGTAAATACAGATTTCATTTCATTTCAAGAAAACTTGCTGCAACTCTCTGCAACTCTGCAGTCCTGAAAGTGTGGCAGTTCTTGGTCCATTCTTATTAGTTTTATCTTGATAGGGGGCGGGTCTCGAATGTTTATTTCCTGTTGGCATCTTGACGCATTTTTGTGCAGGGCCACAATAAAACCCAGTCAGGTGTTATATGTGATGATGGATCACTAAGTGCATCTTCATGAATGTCAGCTTGTGCCATCAACTTTCTATTGGATGCATTTTCAAATAAATTGTAGACTTATTATTTTATATTGCATTAAACATTTTTTTTTATAAATCCTTCAATTTGTGTCCTCCCTGCTTTTTATACCTGTAAATAAAGATGTGAATACTCCTTATACAAAGTCTTGTATATGCATGAGTAGTTAGTGGGTTCTGTGTGTGTATTTTAAACAAAACAGTATATTATCTGAAGTAAGAATATTTTTTTATTCTAGAATCTCCAAACTCCATGTGTTTGAATTTTTTGATATCTGACCCCCATAGATATCTTACATAAGTTAGACATGCATGCATATCTTACACAAATTAGGGTGAGATATGAACGATATGCGTACATACCAAACCCATAGATGGGTACATGCATGCCTAGACCATCAGTTAAATGTATTGGGGGAAGTTGGTAGAAACGTCTACATGATCATACAGTAGCGTAGCTACCTATTAGGCCAAAAGGCCCGGGCCTGCACATAATTTTCACATGCATGGTTGAAAAATATAACAAACAGCGAATTAAATCATTTTAGAATTATTTTATTTTTAGCATTTTGTGATTCTTGGTTTTAAGAAATTCATTACTCAAGGAGTGATACAAACAGTCTTAATCTGTTTCTCACAGCAATTAAAAGGCTCATTCAGTTCTGAGAACACACTGAGTTGCATCATAATAGTACCAGAAAGTGATGGTCATGATAGAAACAACCAAATGAAAATATGAATAAAGCATTCTGATTGGTTCAGTGTTAAAAATTGGACCAATGAAACCAGTTAATTAAAGCTCATTACATTCTCAGAACACACAGAGGTTATACCGGACATTGAGTAATGAGGTTACACAAAATTCTAATAATAAAATAATTCTAAAATGATTTAATGGACTGTTAACAATGAAATAATAGCGTATGTATTTGTTGAATTTTGAAGTGTGATTTTGCTAAAATTTATATCTAAATATACACCAAAACACACCAGAGACGTCCTACGTGTTCAAAATTTTTCAGGGAAGCATACCTGGACCCCACTAGAAGTAGTTAGGCCTGCACATCAAAAAAGATCTTATCATGTATAGAGATTCTAAAATAAAAAATTAGTCTATCTTTATATACCGTAATACACTGTTACAATATTAGCATGTCAAATAATACTTTAGAAGTATTTTTATACCCCCACTTTGTGAAAGTGAAGTGGGGGCTTTATAGGAATCTCGCTGTCCGTAATGTCCCGTCGTGTAACACGTTTTTGACACTTCGTGTCACACGTTTTTAGCTCTACTGATCAGAGATCAGCAGAGCTTATGCCGTGGTGTGGCGTCCGTCTGTCCGTAAACTTTTATTTGTAGCGACTTCACAGCTGAAACTACTGGATGGATATTCATGAAACTTTACAGAAATGTTGCCCATAAAGTCTAGTTGATCCTAGCAAAAATTCATGTTGATGTGAAATCCAAGATGGCCGCCAAAGCTAAAAATAGAGTTTTAAAATACAAGTTTGTAGCGACTTCTTCTTGAAAACTATAAGTGATATTGATATGGGACTTTTTCTAAAATGATCAGCATGACATGATGTTGATCCTAGTCAAAAATTGTTTTGATTCAACGTTAAACATGGCTGCCAGTGGCCATCTTTGTTTACATAGAGTTATATAGTAAAAACTTGTAGCGACTACTTCTCTGAAACTACTTGACGGATTGTCATGAAACTTTACAGGAATGTTGCTCTTGATGTCTAATTGATCCTAGAAAAATTTCTGGTCGGCCGGAAATTCAAGATGGCCGTCACAGCTAAAAATAGATTTTTAAAAAACAAGTTTGTAGTGACTACTTCTTGAAAACTATAAGTGATATTGATATGGGACTTTTTCTAAAATGATCAGCATTACATGATGTTGATCCTAGTCAAAAATCGTTTTGATTCAACGTTAAACATGGCTGCCAGCGGCCATCTTTGTTTACATAGAGTTATATAGTAAAAACTTGTAGCGACTACTCCTCTGAAACTACTTGACGGATTGTCATGAAACTTTACAGGAATGTTGCTCTTGATGTCTAATTGATCCTAGAAAAATTTCAGGTCGGCCGGAAATTCAAGATGGCCATCACAGCTAAAAATAGATTTTTAAAAAACAAGTTTGTAGTGACTACTTCTTGAAAACTATAAGTGATATTGATATGGGACTTTTTCTAAAATGATCAGCATTACATGATGTTGATCCTAGTCAAAAATCGTTTTGATTCAACGTTAAACATGGCTGCCAGCGGCCATCTTTGTTTACATAGAGTTATATAGTAAAAACTTGTAGCGACTACTCCTCTGAAACTACTTGACGGATTGTCATGAAACTTTACAGGAATGTTGCTCTTGATGTCTAATTGATCCTAGAAAAATTTCAGGTCGGCTGGAAATTCAAGATGGCCGTCACAGCTAAAAATAGATTTTTAAAAAATAAGTTTGTAGCGACTACTTCTTGAAAACTATAAGTGATATTGATATGGGACTTTTTCTAAAATGATCAGCATGACATGATGTAGATCCTTGTGGAAAATTATTTTGATTCGACGTTAAACATGGCTGCCAGTGGCCATCTTTGGTTACATAGAGTTATATAGTAAAAACTTGTAGCGACTACTCCTCTGAAACTACTTGACGGATGTTCATGAAACTTCACAGGAATGTTGCTCTTGATGTCTAGTTGATCCTAGAAAAATTTCAGGTCGGCCGGAAATTCAAGATGGCCGCCACAGCTAAAAATAGATTTAAAATAAATAAGTTTGTAGCGACTACTTCTTCAAAACAATAAGAGATATTGATATGGGACTTTTTCTAAAATGATCAGTATGACATGATGTTGGTCCTTGTCGAAAATCGTTTTGATTTGACCTTAAACATGGCTGCTTTGTTTACATAGAGTTATATAATGAAAACTTGTAGCGACTACTTCTTTGAAACTACCTGACGGATTTTCATGAAACTTCACAGGAATGTTGCTCTTAATGTCTTATTGATCTTAGCAAAATTTCAGGTCGGCCGGAAATTCAAGATGGCTGCCACGGTTAAAAATAGATTTTCAAAAAACAAGTCTGTAGGGACTACTTCCTGAAATCAAAATCAATCAGTAGAGCTTCAAGGTCATTGACCTCTTGTTATTACTGACATTCCTCAAACAGTTTTGTATGGGTTGTTCCCAAATTTCATATACACATAACTGGTGACTTTATTCCCTCTACATCACCCATTGTGGATTGCTTAATTTATTACAGAATTAAGGCCCTTCGTTTGACTTAGCATTTAAGTGGGAGTATTCATCACCTTCAGTGATATTTCTAGTTTTTTGTGGTAAACATTTCATAAGCTAGCCCATAGGGACATATTATGTTGTGCCATTGTCTGTCGGTCAGTTCGTTAACTTTTACCTGAACTGATTGTGACTAATAACTTTCAAAGTATAAGATCTACAACAGTGAAACTTTGTACACATCTTCAGCATGATCCAATGCATACCTTTGATAAAGGCCTATAACTCACTCATTCAAGTTTTATTTTAGCTCTACTTACCAAAGATCAGCAGAGCTTGTGCCTTGGTGCGGTGTCCTCCATCCGTCCGTCTGTCTAAACTTTTTTTTGTAGCGACTACTGCTCTGAAACTACTGGATGGATTTTCATGAAACTTTACAGAAATGTTGCCCATGATTCTAGTTGATTCTAGCAAAATTTCATGTTGATGTGAAATTCAAGATGGCCACCAAAGCTAAAAATAGGTTTTTCAAAAAACAAATTTGTAGCGACTACTTCTTGAAAACTATAAGAGATACATGTAATGATATGGGACTTTTTTTAAAATGATAAGCATAACATGATGTTGATCCTTGTCGAAAATTATTTTGATCAACATTAAAGGTGAGTGGCCAACCTTCAATTAACAAATTTCACTCTTAAACGCCATATGAACATTTCTTGATAGTCCCGGAGAGAAACATATATTTAAAACCGCTACTAAGTTATATGTAAAAATAAGTACTATTTGCACGACGTAGATACTACTTTTACCAATGCGTGACTGCACGGGGAAATGAGGTAAATCTAAATTGCATAGCTGCACAACTATTGCCAGATAGTTGATGAATACATTTACCTGTGGTTTAACTTACCTGTTCAGTGTTAAACATGGCTGCCAGCGGACATCTTTGTTTACATAGAGTTATATAGTGAAAACGTGCAGCGACTACTCCTCTGAAACTACTTGACGGATTTTCATGAAACTTCACAGGAACGTTGCTCTTGATATCTGGTTGTTCCTAGCAAAATTTCAGTTTGGCAGAAATTCAAGATGGCCTAAAATAGATCCTACTTCTTGAAAACTATAAGTGATATTGATATGGGACTTTTCTAAAATGATCAGCATGACATGATGTTGGTCCTTGTCGAAAATCATTTTGATTCGTCATTAAACATGGCTGCCAGTGGCCATCTTTGTTTACATAGAGTTATATAATAAAAACTTCCAGCGACTACTCTAAAACTACTTGACAGATTTTCACAGGAATGCTGATCTAGCTATCAAAAAATATCAGTAGAGCTTCAAGGTCATTGATCTCTTGTTTATTATTTCCCTCTGAAAAAAGTTGAACTTGGACCTTAACCTTGCCAACGATGGGCGTTCATGCCCCGTTAGACGGTGCTCTTGTGTAGTATTTATTTATAGATTTTTGAAAGTTTTTATATTGCCGCAGCTGCCAAATTTTATGTAAATAACGAAAAATACAACAATAAAGGTTACAGTAGTAGAAAATAATAATTGTGTGAACCTAGCGTATGCCTCAATTCTTAAATGGCTGAAGTACAATATTATATGATGTATTTGATGGAAAAGAAGTATAAATTCGGAATTTTCTTTGCATAATTCAAGGATGGAGTGACCGCATTTGTAAAAGCACATGCTGTGAAATGTTTATATGGACAACTTCAGACTGTACACTAGGGATTGATATTAAACTCTGTACACTAGGGATTGATATTAAACTCTGTACACTAGGGATTGATATTAAACTCACTAGGGATTGATATTAAACTCTGTACATTAGGGATTGATATTAAACTCACTAGGGATTGATATTAAACTCTGTACACTAGGGATTGATATTAAACTCTGTACACTAGGGATTGATATTAAACTCACTAGGGATTGATATTAAACTCTGTACACTAGGGATTGATATTAAACTCACTAGGGATTGATATTAAACTCTGTACACTAGGGATTGATATTAAATCTGTACACTTGGGATTGATATTAAACTCTGTACATTAGGGATTGATATTAAACTCACTAGGGATTGATATTAAACTCTGTACACTAGGGTTTGTATTAAACTCTGTACACTAGGAATTGATATTAAACTCTGTACATTAGGGATTGATATTAAACTCTGTACACTAGGGATTGATATTAAACTCACTAGGGATTGATATTAAACTCTGTACACTAGGGATTGATATTAAACTCACTAGGGATATATTAAACTCTGTACACTAGGGATTGATATTAAGCTCTGTACATTAGGGATTGATATTAAACTCACTAGGGATTGATATTAAACTCTGTACACTAGGGATTGTATTAAACTCTGTACACTAGGAATTGATATTAAACTCTGTACATTAGGGATTGATATTAAACTCTGTACACTAGGGATTGATATTAAACTCACTAGGGATTGATATTAAACTCTGTACACTAGGGATTGATATTAAACTCACTAGGGATTGATATTAAACTCTGTACACTAGGGATTGATGTTAAACTATCATGAAGAAACTGACTTTGACAAAGAGCTGCTTTTGAGTTTGTGCCTTTATATGATGATTATGGATTTATCGCAATATCATCTGATTTATCATAATTTTATTACTGGTATATATATATTACATATAGTATGATCACTAATTTATTGTAGAATAATCAGACAGATTTAATTGAAGTATGATCGCAAATTTATCATTGTATGGCCACATATTGATCAATCTCTACAAAAACACAGTTGCCGTTCCTTGCATACATATAGTCTTGGCAAACGATGAAAAACGATGGAAATATAACATTTCTTGATTGCACTAATATTTTTCTGAATTAACGTTATATGAAATACTTAAATTACAAAAGAAAACTATTTTTCAGCTTGAATGTTTTAAATATACAGTAAATTATGCTCAGAATATTGCGGTAGAATAAAGGTTTGTACTTTTGCATATCACTCCACCTTCAAAACATTACAGTACAGAATTTTGTTTACCAGCACTTTTCAGTATCACATAGCTATAACAGTTGGGGGTGTCACTGAGTTGAAGTTCTGTTTGCCATTTTGATATTTTAGCTATGGTTACATGACACATTATCATGTGATCGCAGGCTACTTTCTTAGACGTTGACAGAGGTCAATGTAATGGCATCTGGGAGAGATTGATATTGATCATAACTGAATCACTTTTACACATTTTTATGGAGTATAATCAAATATACTGTGAAATGATCTGATTTATTATGGTATGAGCCCAGATTAATTCTGGTGTGATCACAGATCTATTGTGGTATGATCACAGATCTATTGCGGTACGATCACAATCTATTGTGGTGTGATCACAGATCTATTGCGGTATGATCACAGATCTGTTGTGGTATGATCACAGATATGCTGTGGTATGATCACAAATATATTTTGGTATGATCACATATCTATTGTGGTATGATCACAATTATATTGTGGTATGATCACATATTTATTGTGGTCCTAGATATATTCTGGTATGATAATATACAATTATGGACTTTTCAGCTGTTATACATGATGTGATATGCACCAAAAAAATCATTATTGACCGAGGCGATAGCCGAGGTCAATAATGATTTTTTGGTGCATATCAACATCATGTATAACAGCTGAAAAGTCCATAACTGTTTTATTATATAACCCTCAATTTACAATTATATAAAACAGGTCAATATCAAAAAAACAATTATATAAAACAGGTCAATATCAAAAAAACAGGTCAATATCGCTAGATATTTTTTCTAAAAAATTACTTTTTAGCCAATGAAAACGCGTCTATTTATAGGTTATATAATAACATCTATTATGGTATGATCACAGACCTATTGTGGTAAGATCACATACCTATTGTGGTATGATCACACACATATTACGGTATCACACACCTATTGTGGTATGATCACAGACCTATTGTGGTATGATCACAGATCTATGGTGGTATGATCACAGATCTATTGTGGTATGATCACAGGTCTATGGTGGTATGATCAGATCTATGGTGGTATGATCACAGATCTATGGTGGTATGATCACATTGTGGTATGATCACATATCTATTGTGGTATGATCACAGATCTATTGTGGTATGATCACAGATCTATTGTGCTATGATCACATATTGTGGTATGACCACATATTTGTAATGGTACGTTCACAGACAGATAGATGATCACAAATGTATCGCAGTATGATCACAGATTTATCATGGTACAAGCACAGATTAATCCTATGTTCATATTGTGACAGTTTGCATGGTGATTAAATTGTTCTATGTAAGTGCATTCTTCTTACTTGATACATTGAAAAGAAATTCCAACATAAAACTGTTCAGTATATGCACTTAAATTTAACATTTATAATTATACTACCCTTCAAATTTGTTGGTAAGATGAGTATATACAAAAGATCTGAGGTGTTTTAAGTACAGAATGTATGCCAGATAACGTTAACGGGGGTACATCAATCTTTTTCTAAATATCCAAGTTATAAAATTGTTCCAATACATGGTACAATGTCAGATCAAACAAAATATGGTGTCTGCCACATATAGGGCTTAAATATTTGAATTAACCCTGGCACCTAACCTAGATGTGCACATTTACTGTGAAAAATGAATTAACTTGTAAATAAGGGGTCGTTTTTAGGCTCACTGGTTATGTGAATAGAATAGAAAATGTCATTATTTGTCAGTTTTAAGTTGGACCCCTAAACTTCCATAGAAAGCCTGATGTAACCCCTTTAAGAGCTTATACTGGATGTCAGATTGTAGTGGAATTTATATCCTTCACAGAGTTCTCCATCGCAGCATGTTTATAGATCATAAGAAGCATTTTACAATAAAAAAAAAACTGTATCCTTTTAGTTTATTTGTTTTATTTTTACTTTCCATTTTAATTATATATATTTATGTTTCATAACAGTTACATTTAACATTGTATAAGCGTTGGTCAAAAAGTCTTAATAACAATTAACAATACATCAGGGTTGGTCAAAAAGTCTTAATAACAATTAACAATACATCAGGGTTGGTCAAAAAGTCTTAAAAACAAAATAAAAGTACACATGAACAAAAGTGGGTAAAAAAATGATCTTGATCTTATTTGACACTTGATTTTAAATACAAACATCTTGACCCTTTGTGTGATTGTAAATACAAACGTATTGAGCCTTTGTCTTGAAAACAAGCAAGCAGTGCCGTTAAAGAAAACATATGACCAAAGGCACTTTTGAAACTGAACACCAACCCATAGATGCAAAATTCAGTTTAAAAAATATCGGAAAATTGGGTTCACCCATGCATAGATGTTTATTAAATTGCCTTCCTGGGGTCCCGATTATATTTTAATGGAATAGCCTTAAGAGTACAATATGAAAATCACATCTAGTCCGATAAACAACTCAAAAACAATGGAGCACATGGCCTTTGCTTGTGGGAACTTGACCTTCGGACAATAGGGGGCACAGCTAGAACTTGGATGTCGGCAGTATTCATTTGGAAAATAAATTTGAATTTACACTTGTGTGAAATACCTAAAGATTATAAATTATACTAGAAATCACAGAGTTGATCATTTACAAAACTCTTCATCAACCAGTCTCCTCATTTAACCCTTAACCCACTAAGCACGACTATAATACTCTTTGCGTCCATTGTAAACCCAGATCAGCCTGCAAGTACAGGGTTTACAATGTCTGGCTGCTGATCAGTCATTTTCCCCAAAACACCGTTGTCTCATAAATGGAATGGTCTTAATTCAAAGAAAGAACAGTCCACTATAAATATGTAGGGGGTTAAGGGGTAAGACTTATTAACAAGAGTTTCAAAATCAGATAAATATCTAAACACTACGAGGTTTGGTTTGTTTGTATGGTGTTTACATCATTTTCAAGACATGTATATTATATATGACGGTCGATTTTTTGTGGTGGAGGCAGACCACCCCCTTTTCCTGGGTAGAACCAGTACTGTACACCTCCCACCATCCGTAAGAATCAACACTTCCTCACAAGTCGAGCACCCAGTGAGATTCGAAACCTCAGTGGTGAGAGGCGAAGGTTTACAACACAACGTCGTTAACCATTCGCCATGGAAACGCTACACTTTGAGGTAACAAAGACAGAAATGAGTTATTTGCACTTCTAAGTAGTGCCGTTTATATGCCTGACTATAGGTCTGAATGATATTTGAATATTTATCTATTTACCAAATACGAGTTATGATTGCAAAGGATTAAATACTGTTGAAATAATAATCCCCGTGTCATTTAGACAGATTAGAGTTAAATATTTCTTAGGCAAGAGAATTACATACACACAAGGGAAATGTAAAACAACACAACGTCGTTAACCATTCGCCATGGAAACGCTACACTATGAGGTAACAAAGACAGAAATGAGTTATTTGCACTTCTAAGTAGTGCCGTTTATATGCCTGACTATAGGTCTGAATGATATTTGAATATTTATCTATTTACCAAATACGAGTTATGATTGCAAAGGATTAAATACTGTTGAAATAATAATCCCCGTGTCATTTAGACAGATTAGAGTTAAATATTTCTTAGGCAAGAGAATTACATACACACAAGGGAAATGTAAAACAAATAATTTTGAAATTACAATTATCTGTCCCTGTTACCTGGGAGGTAAGGGTAGGAATGACAACTAGTATGCATACATTTTTTTATTTTATCAGATCGATGAAAGTCATTTTTCTTCTTCAAAATAATAATAATTATTCAAAATAAAATGAGTTCTCTATTTTTGTATACCTGTAGGCATATAATATGCAATAAGTCATTTGTTTGCTTTTCTAAATTCTGTCCCTGTTACCTTGGAGTGAAACTAACACAAGCTTATGTTCAGGAGAACCATAATAAATGAAATATCATTATACAGATCAACAGCATGGTGGAATAGCACAGACTGAAATAGAAAAACAATCAAATTCAATAGATTCCCACTCAGTTTTTGGACAAACTCATCAATATTTGTACAAGCAAATCTATTTTTTAGCAATTTTTAAGCAATGTCGATACATGCTATTGTTTTTCAGATTGTCTAAGAGCACTTGTCAAGTCAATTTATCTTCTCAGTTAGTTCCAATATCTACAATTTCAGTTGCCACAATAATGATTATATTATATCCCTGATTATATGCCTATTTATCACAGCATCATCACAACTTGGACTGGGGAGATCCCTTTAGCAGACCTCTCAGGTACTTGTAGTAGGAGGGGTGAACCTGTAATAGAAATAAGAAGGATTTGTCAGGCCGCTGGGATTCCGATTCCATTCAATGCATTTTAAGGCTGTGACCATTCTTGCCAAACATGTTGTAATCTTCAAAGGCCACTGTGTGGTCAGTTTTATGAATAAATTGTTTGATATGAGTTGGGATGTGTTAGTTTAAGTCTTTTAGGCTGCAAATGGAATATGTTACAATGTAAAATATTCCAGAAGGCATGGTACGTTGTTCTGTCACAATTTGATATCATAAAATATAAAAAGTTTTTACACACATAATTATTGTATTTGATAAAAAAAATCAAAATGAAATGACAAATATTTATTATATGCTCCCGATCAATGAAAATGCACCACAAAACAAATTCTTTTGAAAGTTGGAATTTCAGGCATTTTTGGACAAAATATGACGTAATCCATATTGAGGCATTTTTGGACAAAATATGACATAATCCATATAACGAGTTGACATTTAACATGTTTTACATGCATATTTGAATTTAGTGCATTCCACAATTGTCATGCAATGCACGTGCTTCAGTTACATTGCACAAAGAAATCATTTTCTCGGAAACATTCACTGCATAATACTGTCAGAAGCCGAACAAATAAAAAAGGCCAGTAAAATCAATTGGATTTTTTTTTTTTTAAGATTAACCAGAGTTAACAATGTTAAATGACAAGGTAAATAACAGCATAACTGCTTGTCATAAAACCCTACCCATAAACATGTAAGACAAGTAGGTATCAAGATTAAACACTTAAAAAAATATTGGTTCTGCAGTTTTATTCCAAGGTTTGCGAATAATCCAACAGCATAAACCTATGGAATGAATGAATGAATGAATGGTGTTTTACGGCACGTCGACACATAAATAGGTCATATTAAGCGCAAAAACGATGAAAGATGAAGAAACGAAGTAGTAATTAAAACATATGGAGTTAATGGTGCGTTTTTATTGACCATCAGTCTATATATGACGGAATATATTATTCGGATAATTTAACAGATTCAAACAAACAAGACAATACATAAGAAGGGCTGTCAGACAAACATTTAGTTTACTTTGGATCACAATTTGCTTCAACTTCAAGCTGTCCGCTATCATTAACATTTAAGAAAATTGTGAAATTTAAATTTAATTCAAAATATATGCAGAACTATACCAGTATATGCCTTTATGCATGACAAAAGTATAATTACAGAACATCTTATTCACACCCCTATATCTGAGTCATATGATCTCTTATTTGTAAATAGTTTTATCTTTATATATTTAAATTAATTTTTAATTACTACTTCATTTCTTCACCTTTCATCAGTTTTTGCGCACAATATGACCTATTATGTGTTGACATGCAGTAAAACACCATTCATTCATGTTTGATATGTAAAAAGTTGAAGGAACACATAGCAATCTTGAAGTATTTATCACGTTGGAAGTGTGTATACCTAAGGTGTATAGTCCTGCCATACGTTAGGACACAGTAGTCTTCACTCAGTATTGTACATTTGATAGTATGCAGGGACCTCTCGGTTTAAAGTCTCACCTGAATGACTGGTTAGGTGGGAAACACTTAAAACTACAGTCGAACTTCGATAGCTAGAACACCGGTGATTCGAATACCATTGGTAACTCGAACACATTTTCCGGTCCCGACACAACTCCTATATAATTCAATGTAATTTATTCTCGATTATTCGAATATTATTTCTCGAATACCCTGGCTCGCTCGAATACTTTTTACGGTCCGAAGATCCATTTTCTCGCTTAATCGAAGGTGATGATCCGTTGCCACGCGACGTCGGCCATATTATTTGTAATTGACGCGGTTGTTTGTAGCAAGTTCGATCACAGTGCGAAAACAGGTAAAGTTGATTGTTAAAGGTGCGAACATTTAAGATTGAAAGCGATAATACTAATAGACAGATAAATTTTATGTTTAGTCAACTTTTTTTAAATAAAACAACTGTACAAACAAAAACGTATGTGTAGTAAGATATATCAACAGTGAATTATGTGCTACGCAGTTGTAGCCTTATATTCTATTAAATTCTATGTACCGAAACCAGTCTTACCTTGTTCTCATTATTCGGACTTCCGGCATGTATGTTAAAATGAATTTGTGTGATATTTCTTTACATAAATGATAAAACAAACACATTATTGAATTTTTTCTTGTATTTTCAGTGTAAGAAATTACATCTTATATATCCGTAATGAGGTTTAAACGAAGATGCATTAACATAAAAAACATACGGAAAACGATACACACGTAGACAAGTAACACTATTTCGGGCGGTACTCAAATTTGGATAGATATTTTGTTTTTTATCGTTCCCTCGATGCCTCGAAGCCACCGATAGCTCGAACATATCCATATGGTCCCGCTGACTTCGAGCTATCGAGGTTCGACTGTATATCCAAAACCCCTGGAGCTCCAAACCATCATGCTAAACCTTACACTACGATACTATACCTCCCCTATCACATACATATCGGTGACCCTTGATTTATATATACTGTACATGTAAACTGTTTTTAAAGCTGCAAATACCACAATATTACCCTTTTGGGTCTGTAGTCACTCCCTCTGATAAATAGTTCTAAGAAATAACATATTTGTACACTAGTGTAACACCACTAGTTTTTAAGAATCCAGATTGCCATGTGTCCCTTTAAGAGTAAAGTGTGCATCCACTATGATAGAGCATGCCCCTTTTATATTTCTTACCTCTGTTTGATTCATGGGCTCATACTGTGTGGATTCATACAAATGTTGGTAGGCGTTGCCGTCAGACTGTCCTAAAGTGGAGGCAACACTCTCGTCATGCATGTCAAATGCATCAACTAGGCCCACTGCATTGGGTCTGTGACAAATATAGATATCAGTAGATGTGAAATCACACACATGGATATATCACAAATATAGACGTATTTTTAGATGTGATATCATAAACACATAAATCAGTCAATCTCTTTAACCTATGTATAAGTAGATGTGATCATAAACAGATAGCACTCATCAGTTTCGCATGAATGTCCATGGTGTAAATCAAAAAGAAATCAACTAAGCATCTTTTAGGTCCATGGATCGTATTTATAATAATTATGAAGCACATGTTTGATGTTTTTTTCAGTTTTGATTACTTCTAAGTTTATTTTGGTGTATTGGAATATGCATTCTTTGGGTTTTTTGGAGGCTATAATAGAAAAATGTGAACCAATCAAAAACTTCCTAAAAGTAGGTAAAATGGCTGATTTTCACGGACGGGGAGATCAGCATGGAATAACTTTTTGAAACGCCGGACTAGGTATGTAAAATGTAGCATTTCCTGATATGCAAGAGAATTATGAGTGCAGACATGACCCTGATATGTGTAGGAATTTTTTATTTTTTATTTATTGACATTTGAAATATTGCTAAAATTGCATTTTTAGCATGTTTTGAGGGGTGGGGTAATCTTAAAGAAACGGGACTAAAGTTGTACAGAAAATGCTTTTTGATACTTTTATTTGCTATGGAAACATGGGTAATTTTATTGTCTTCTAAGAAATGTATGACACAGTGATAATGATTTATATTTGCTCAAGGATTCAGGCTAAGGGCTTGTCATGGGTTTGATGATTGAGAAATGTACATTTAACTGTGGAGTGACCCCATATATATCATTAATATTAGTAGATGTGCAGTCTGAAAAATTTAAGTATCTATCTTGTAGTGTTAGTCATATCACAAAACATAAAATTGACCAGAACCCTCGGAGGATCTGAGAACTGTAAAATAGAAACAAAATCTGGCCATATGTACCTGACTTGTGTACAATTTTTGTTTCTCTCCTTATCTACCGTGCCTTAATAGTAAATCAGACCTTTAGACTGGAATGGCATATTAATACTTACCTCACACTGGAATGGCATATTAATACTTACCTCACACTGGAATGGCATATAAATACTTACCTCACACTGGAATGGCATATTAATACTGACCTCAGACTGGAATGGCATATTAATACTGACCTCAGTCTGGAATGGCATATTAATACTGACCTCAGACTGGAATGGCATATTAATACTGACCTCAGTCTGGAATGGCATATTAATACTTACCTTTGACTGGAATGGCATATTAATACTTACCTCAGACTGGAATGGCATATTAATACTTACCTCAGACTGGAATGGCATATTAATACATACTTCAGACTGGAATGACATATTAATACTGACCTCAGACTGGAATGGCATATTAATACTTACCTCAGACTGGAATGGCATATTAATACTTACCTCAGACTGGAATGGCATATTAATTCTGACCTCAGACTGGAATGGCATATTAATACTTACCTCAGACTGGAATGGCATATTAATTCTGACCTCAGACTGGAATGGCATATTAATACTTACCTCAGACTGGAATGGCATATTAATACTGACCCCAGACTGGAATGGCATATTAATACAGAACTCAGACTGGAATGGCATATTAATACTTACCTCAGACTGGAATGGCATATTAATACTGACCCCAGACTGGAATGGCATATTAATACAGAACTCAGACTGGAATGGCATATTAATACTTACCGCAGAACAGCTAGAAGGTTCAACTCTTCTTGACGCAGCCATTCTATTTGTGACAAACCCAAGGTTTCCATCTGTCAAACAGAAATATGCTTAGACAATGTATTCCCTATACACGACAACCTGCTTTATTTTTATCCAAAATGTTTTCGCAAACTTGTATCTTTCCATTCCGTTTCAATGATAACTGTTTTATTATAACAGCAAAACTAAAACTATCACTGAAGGTGAAGAATACCCCTGCTCAAAGAGGGATATAAGGTCATCAGTTGTTATGTTTGTATGAAGTTTGGGAACAACCCATTTAAAAGTGTTTGCGGAATTTCATGTATGGTAATGAAAATGCGTTATGGGACAAATGTGTTGCAAGACGGGACGCGACGGAATGTTATGGACAACGTGATTCCTATATAACCCCCACTTCACTTTGTGAAGTGTAAATTATTCCAATTTTACATATTTTATTTTTTGTTGACCAACAATATAAGAAAATATCACACATGGACATTATTTTAACCCTTAACCTGCTAAGCACAACTATAATAGCCTTTACTTCCATTGTAAACAAAGATCAGCCTCCGAGTAATTCGCAGTCTATTATAGCCCCAAAACACTCCTTTGTAACATAAATGGAATGGTCTTAATTCAAAGAAAGAACAGTCCATTATATATATGTAGTGGGTTAAGGTTTAAGAAACTCTCCATGTCAATAAAATGCATTATGCCAAAAATAACGGCCATTTGGTTCCCTAGTTTCAGTCCTTCTCTTCTATATATAAATTCGCCTGATGTTGCAATCATTGATTTAGTTTCTTTAAAACTCGCCGCAATCATTGATCCCGCATTATTTTCAAAACGAAGGTAATTTTTTATTTACCAGACCAGTGAAAATTCGAGTTCCAATGGTATATAGTTATGTAAGTATTTTCAAAAGTGTTCATGTCAATGCTCACACATGTGCCCCCAAACATTAATTTCAAAACTTCTAATTTCAAAGTCCAGTGTTTTTCCTCCTCGATACTTTGGGAACATAACCCATACCGTAACAATTGGGAATTTTAGCACAATTTTTCATAAAATTGGGAAAAAATACATTAAAACATTCATTTAATAAATGTATCTTTAATACTGTTTTCAGTACACTAAGGTCAACAGAGGCGTTGTTTCCTTCTCAGTACTTTTCACACTAATGCTTCTTTTATTTAATCTAGTTTTTAATTATATTTTTTCTTTCGAATGGGGAAATTTTTTTTTTTGGCATTTGCATTATAGCCCAATAACTGATATAAAAAAAAACAAAAAAAGAACAAACACTGCAAACATAGCTGTTTCATGCACTTGTGCATTTCATAACTAACCTCCAGAAAATCTCCCGCCTCTATGACAAGATAATGTATAACAAAGAAGGCACATAATTCTGTCATAACTTTGCCAAGCTCCGGACTCCATGTGGTCCTCATCATGTCGACGCTGGATATATATGTGTCTATCACAGACAGGTATAGATGAGCCTAAAATAGTTACATATGTTTTTAAAACATATATCTGAACATGAATCAAACAAGACAATCGTGTACATTTGACTGAATTGACCTATGGCTATTCCATTAAAACATACACGGAACCCCAAGAAGTTAATTTAATAAACATCTATGAGTGACACTTATTTTCAGAAATTTGGTTCTTTAAACTCAATTTTGCATCTGTGGGTGGTTGTACAATTTCAAAATTGCCTTCCTGGGATCCATGTATGTTTAAATGGAATAGCCCATACTGTTTTTTTTTAGGAATACATAATTATATTTACTTATCTTTTATTCCATAACATGGCTTCTTAGAGTGTAATAAAGCCATGAGATATAGCATAATACACAAGTGTATTAACTATGCAAATGACAACCGAACCACAGTGTTTGTACACAGTAAAACATTTAGTTCCAATTGTCATACAATACCTTAAGACAGACCATAATATTTATCATATCTGAAATCGTAGTTTATTAAATGCATGTAAGTAACGTTAAATTTGGTTTAAGGTGTCACCAGGGCCTTTTTACCAGCATTGGGGGGGAAGGGGCCTTTTTCCCTTAATTGGGGATTTTTTTTCCATATATGGGGAATGAAATTTCCAAGGTAAGTTTGAACAAGAGGCCCAAGAAGCATGTGACCCCTGGGGGAGGGCCAAATGTGACCCCAGGGTCATCATTTGAACAAACTTGGTAAAGGAACATAATCTCATAGTAAATGCAAAATATTAAACATCTGGCTCTTGTAGTTTCAGAGAAGAATTTTAAAAAAAACACTCCTATATAAGTCTATGTAAAACTGTGACCCCAGGGGCGGGGTCAAATTTGACACCAGGGTCACCATTTGAACAAACTTGGTAGAGGACCATAAGCTTATAGCAAATGCAAAATATTAAACCTCTGGCTCTTGCAGTTCCAGAGAAGATTTTTTTCAGTTTTTCCCTATACAAGCCTATGTAAAACTGTGACCACCAGGACGGGTCAAATGTGACCCTAGGGTTATCATTTTAACAAACTTGGTAGAGGACTATAATCTTGTGGTAAAAGCAAAACATTAAACCTCTGGCTCTTGTAGTTTCAGAGAAGATTTTTTAATTTTTTTCCTATACGATTCTATGTAAAACTGTGACCCCCGGGGCTGGGCCAAATTTGACATCAGGGTCACCCTATGAACAAACTTGGTAGAGGACCATAAGCTTATAGCAAATGCAAAATATTAAACATCTGGCTCTTGCAGTTTCAGAGAAGGGTGTTCCCCGGAACACTTGTGTTGCCTGCAGTGTGCTTATTTCACAAAGTACAATCTAACTATAAAGTTTGAAGACACGGAGTGCAATCCTTCGTGAATTATGGCACAGTTTTTTTTTTAAAGTGTTAAAGTTTATGAAAAGGGGCATAAATATGCATTGGATAATTGATAAGGAAGAACTGTATAAAGTTTCATGACCATAGGTCAATATTCTGCAAGTTATGAGCTTGGTTAGGTTGCATGTTAAAGTTTTATGAAAAGAGCATAACTCTGCTGAAATGAAAGTCGGAGTTATTAGTTGTAGGTAACACTAATCTTTGAGGTAAGATGAATGTGTGTGAAGTTTCATGAACATGGTTAAAATACTTCTTAAGTTATGGCCGGTTATGAGCTTGGTCAGGTTGCAGGTTTTATGAAATAACTGTCAAAATGAAAGTCAGAGTTATTGGTTAAGATGAAGATGTGTGTGAAGTTTTATAAACATATGTCAAATACTTTTCAAGTTATGGCCAAGGATACAGACGACGACGGACAAGGTGATCCCTAAGAGTCTGTCATGCTATGCAGCCGACACAAAAATGGTACTATATAAAAGGTAAATTGATCCAATTAACTTGAAACTTTCATGTCGTAGGGGTGTTATGTGATGAATACAATCTTATATTATATATTCTGTGATGAATTATAGAAATTTCCCAGTTTGAGAAAATCTATAACATATCTCTTCCTCTACTGATCTATCTCGCCTAGTGTGCAAGATAGCACATCAGCCAGATTTTAAGAACTACTTTCTTAGCAGGTTGAAGAACTGTTAAAAACTTCTGAATTTGAAGAAGTGGTCCTGAAATACCTATGCAACCAAAAAATGAACCCCAGCCATCATCGTCTAAAGGACGGTTCCAGCCTGTGCCTGTGCAGCAATATCGTGACGTCACAAAGTGTAAGTGACGTCAGGATATTTATGTATTACTCCACGCTGTCGCCAAAGGAGTGACAGAAGAAGGAATTCATGCATCAAAAGACGATTTGAAAGAAACTTTTCACAAAATATAGAATATATAGTTTAATTAACCTTGTTCTCATGATACTGGAAATAATTCCTTCTTGAAAAAGTTTTTGCGATATAGAAACTCGTGCACAAGCGCACTCGTTTCTTTATCGCAAGAATCTTTCTCACTCGGGAATTATTTCCCATATCACAACAACAAGGTTAATTAAACTCTATATATTTCAGTCCGTGTACTTTTGACTTTAAATAAATTCGCAGGCAGAGCTCGTATTCTATCATTTTATCCAATTTGTTTCTTGAAGTCAATATTCAGTCATTCTTGTATGTATGGGGATTAACGTCGCTTTTAAAACCTTTCAGTCATATGGGGACTGTGTCTACTTGTAGCAGTGAGATCAATGTTCAGCTTTATGGTGATGCCGCACTGAAATACCACGCCAGAGACACATGCCATGATACCCCACCCAGTCACATTATACTGACAACTATTCCTAGAACGACCCTTTACAGGATTAATGTCAAGCAAAGGAGCTACTAGTACCATTTTATAATGTCTGGTATGACCAGGCTGGGAACTGAACCCATGACATCTCGCATGCGAGGCGGGCGCTTTACAACAGTCATTCATGTAAGATCCTGTATTTAAAACGCAGTGAGATGTACAAGTGGGCTCTGGCTTGTGTTTCAGAGGGTTGCATTTACAAAATTGAGTGATCAAGCAACATCTTCCAGATTTGGTGTCATTTTCAACCAATTTACATTGAAGTTGGAAAGTACTGACTTTAATTCACAAATGGCTATGGGAAAAAAAATGTACTGACTATCAGACTACCTTGTTTTCCAGTTTGTTTGACGCTTTTTCTTTTTGTGAGTATGAATGACTGTAGACAATACAGCTCTTGGCAGCCCTGATAAGAGAGACAATACAACCTTTGGCATCCCTGATAAAGGAGACAATACAACCCTTGGCATCCCTGATAAAGGAGGCAATACAACCCTTGGCATCCCTGATAAAGGAGACAATACAACCCTTGGCAGCCCTGATAAAGGAGACAATACAACCCTTGGCAGCCCTAATAAAGGAGACAATACAACCATTGGCATCCCTGATAAAGGAGACAATACAACCATTGACATCCCTGATAAAGGAGACAATACAACCCTTGGCATCCCTGATAAAGGAGACAATACAAACATTGGCAGCCCTGATAAAGGAGACAATACAAACATTGGCAGCCCTGATAAAGGAGACAATACAACAATTGGCAGCCCTGATAAAGGAGACAATACAAACATTGGCAGCCCTTGGAAAGGAGACAATACAACCTTGGCAGCCCTGATAAAGGAGACAATACAACCCTTGGCAACCCTGATAAAGGAGACAATACAACCCTAGGCATCCCTGATAAAGGAGACAATACAACCCTTGGCAACCCTGATAAAGGAGACAATACAAACATTGGCAACTCTGATAAGGAGACAATACAAACATTGGCAACCCTGATAAGGAGACTATACAAACATTGGCAACCCTGATAAAGGAGACAATACAACCCTTGGCATCCCTGATAAAGGAGACAATACAACCCTTAGCAGCCCTAATAAGAGAGACAATACCAACCTTGGCAACCATGAAAAGGGAGACATTACAAACAAAGGGCAGCCCTGATAAATAAAGGAGACAATACAAACCTTGGCAGCCCTAATAAGAGAGACAATACCAACCTTGGCATCCCTGATAAGGGAGACAAAACAAACCTTGACAGCCATGTTAAGGGAGACAAAACAAACATTGGCAGCCCTGATAAGGAGACAATACAAACCTTGGCAACCATGATAATGAGACAATACAAACCTTGGCAGCCCTAATAAGAGAGACAATACCAACCTTGGCATCCCTGATAAAGGAGACAATACAAACATTGGCAACTCTGATAAGGAGACAATACAAACATTGGCAACCCTGATAAGGAGACAATACAAACATTGGCAACCCTGATAAAGGAGACAATACAACCCTTGGCATCCCTGATAAAGGAGACAATACAACCCTTGGCATCCCTGATAAAGGAGACAATACAACCCTTGGCATCCCTGATAAAGGAGACAATACAACCCTTAGCAGCCCTAATAAGAGAGACAATACCAACCTTGGCAACCATGAAAAGGGAGACATTACAAACAAAGGGCAGCCCTGATAAATAAAGGAGACAATACAAACCTTGGCAGCCCTAATAAGAGAGACAATACCAACCTTGGCATCCCTGATAAGGGAGACAAAACAAACCTTGACAGCCATGTTAAGGGAGACAAAACAAACATTGGCAGCCCTGATAAGGAGACAATACAAACCTTGGCAACCATGATAATGAGACAATACAAACCTTGGCAGCCCTAATAAGAGAGACAATACCAACCTTGGCATCCCTGATAAGGGAGACAAAACAAACCTTGACAGCCATGTTAAGGGAGACAAAACAAACCTTGACAGCCATGATAAGGGAGACAATACAAACATTGGCAACCCTGATAAGGAGACAATACAAACCTTGGCAACCATGATAATGAGACAATACAAACCTTAGCAACCCTGATAAGGAGACAATACAAACCTTGGCAGCTCTGATAAGGGAGACAATACAAACCTTGGCAGCTATGATAAGG
Source organism: Cyrtodaria siliqua (assembly GCA_037043455.1). Classification (NCBI taxonomy): domain Eukaryota; kingdom Metazoa; phylum Mollusca; class Bivalvia; order Adapedonta; family Hiatellidae; genus Cyrtodaria; species Cyrtodaria siliqua. Next base: position 168,946 of record JAWPHD010001041.1, read on the forward strand.
AGACAATACAAACCTTGGCAGCTATGATAAGGAGACAATACAAACCTTGGCAGCTATGATAAGGAGACAATACAAACCTTGGCAGCTCTGATAAGGGAGACCATGTTGTTGTTGAAGACCGTCTCCTGTGGTAGACCAGATTCCATGTCCATCTGCAGTTTCTGGGCAACAGACATTATAACCCTACAAAACAGTCAGATTTTTAAATTCTTTGAAGTAGAATTAATCATATCATCATGATCATCAGAGTTGTAGATAATTTTTGACTGCAATGAGTATTTACTCATCAGATTCAAAATGAATGAGTAACAAGGAACACGTTCAGAGTAAAACACATTTTTAAATAGTTCATGCTTCCAAAATGAATGTGAATCTAATTTTAATAGAAACAAGCATTCAAATTAAATGGATAAAATGAAACTGTATAGCCTTGGTTCTTAATATAACATCCATGCTTAGAACTTTCATCATTAGAATATGGAATAAACTGTTCCACCTGACAATACATACAAATTTAATACTCATACTTTTTAAAAGTTTTGAGTATTTGTAGTAACTTGCTGAGTGAAAAAAGACACAATTTAAATAAACAGATTTTCTTTTTTTTTTGGGTAAAAAAAGTATGAATAAACTACTCAACAAGAGCTGTCAGAGGACAGCGTAGCTCGACTATTTCAAATTTTCAGAGAACAAGAAATGATATACCCGGCATACCATCAGAAAAAAAAGAAGGTGAAAACAAAGGGGCGAGCTGGATGTGTCAAGAAGGAAAACACTGGAATTTTCATTAAATCAAGGGCCACAATTTTTCTGCGATGACACGGAGATAATTTCATAATAACCCTTTCAAAGGATACATGATGGAAATTTTATAAGTTGAAAATTTGAAGAAAATATGTTAAAAGTATATGTAAATGCATTTGACCTTTGACACCTTTGTGACCTTGATATTTCATCCAATGATCTTGAACTCAATAGATACAATCATCGTCCCATTTATAATAAAGTATGTAAGTCTGATGATGATTGGATAAAAAATGTTGAAGTTATTTACATGTTAAGAAATGCGGATGTAAACATTAACCTGATGCTAAGAGCCTATCAACACATAAATGCAATTTGTGACCACAAACTTTGACCTATAGACCCCATAAGATCCTTCGAACAGTCGAGCTAACAATATCACATTATTTGTAAAGTTTGACCCAGGAGCTAGGTCCACAAAGGTGGGGAAGAAGCCTAGGGTCTACGCTGGTTGGATGGTTTTATCCATTTGTTAATGCCCAGTAAGTGTATATATGGTTATAGGGTAGGGATCTCAACGGTTTACAAGTTATGACCCAGGGGCTATGTCACCAGAGGTGGGGAAGGAGTCCAGGGTCTATGCTGGTTGGATGGTTGTATCCGTCTGTTCATGCCCAGTAAGTGTATATATAGTTATAGGGTAGAGATCTTAACGGTTTCCAAATTATGACCCAGAGGCTATGTCCCCAGGGTTGGGGAAGGAGATTTGGGTCTATGTTGGTTGAGAGGTTGTATCCGTCTATTCATGCCCAGTAAGTGTATATATGGATATAGGGTGGGGATCTCAATGGTTTCCAAATTATGACCGAAGGGCTATGTCCCCAGGGGTGGGGATGGAGCCCGGGGTCTATGTTGATTGGGTGGTTATATCCATCTGTTCATGCCCAGTAAGTGTATATATGGTTATAGGGTGGGATCTCAACGGTTTACAAGTTATGACCCAGAGGCTATGTCACCAGGGGTGGGGAAGGAGTCTGGGGTCTATGCTGATTGGGTGGTTGTATCCGTCCGTTCAAGCCCAAGTCATATCTGTCTGTTCATGCCCGGTAAGTGTATATATGGTTATAAGGTGGGGATCTCAATGGTGTCCCAAGTCATGGCCGAGGGGCTCTTCCCAAGGGGTTGGGAAGCAACCCGGTATCTATGCTGGTTGGATGGTTGTATCTGTCTGTTCATGTCCAGTAAGTGTATATGTGGCTATAGGGTGGGGATCTCAATGGTTACTAAGTTATGACTCAGGGGGCCCACCCACACCCTCATGTTTCACCTCTTGTGACCCCCGGGCGGGTCCAATTCTGAACCCAGGGTCACCATTTGAGCAAACTTGGTAGAGGACTACTAGACGATGCTACAAACAAAATATCTAAGCTGCAGCCCTTTTTGTTTTGGAGAAGATTTTGAAAAGTTTTTCCTACATACTTCTATGTAAAAACGACATTTTTTTACCAATTCAGGGGCCATAATTTTGTCAAAATGAATGGAAGAGTTATGGGGATTGTTGGATAAGGTACAGAATTTGATGTGAAACATAATTTAAAATTTTAATGCAATATCTTGAGTAGTTTTGAAGTTATAAATCTATTGCACAAAAACTTTAAGGTAAATACAAGACAATAAAAGGGCCATAACTTTGTCAAAATGAAAGGAAGAGTTAAGGGGATTGTTGGATAAGGTGCAGAATTTGATGGGAAACATTAGTATATAAAGTTTTAATGCAATAGCTTGAGTAGTTTTAAAGTTATAAATATATTGCACAAAAACTTTAAGGTAAAGACATGACAAAGGGCCATAACTTCGTCAAAATGAAAGAAAGAGTTATGGGGATTGTTGGGTAAGGTGCAGAATTTGATGGGAAACATCAGTATAAAGTTTTAATGTTATAAATCTATTGCACAAAAACTTTAAGGTGAAGCTGGGGACGACGATGCCAATGCCAACGCCGATGCCGTGGTGAGTAGGGTAGCTCTCACTATTCTTCGAATAGTCGAGCTAAAAACTCAGCTAATCTACAGCTCTGCATATCTTAATAGTTACTGTAATGAATCTGTCAAGTTTCATAAAAACAGAACTAGACTTATTATTGACTACATATTTTTATACAAATTCTTTAACTTTGGAGTTCATTACGTGGTCCGAGTATTAACTTTCATACCCCGATCCAACCCCTTCTCCAAGAAGCGAAAACGGGGTTGGCTGGGGTATGAAATAAAACCTTAATTTTAAAAAGTTTGTAGATTGTAAAATTAAGACATTTAATAGGTAATTTTATACGGGTTATCACATTTTTCAGTAAAAAATTTTTTTAAACGTGTTTTTTTGTCGAAATATCCTTTATACAATCCTAATTATAGGCTTTCCCATCGCTTAATGGAATTAAGGCGGGACCATGTAATGTTTAATAATTACAATGCAATACCTTACACTGCCTGTCATTGGTTACATCCCAATACAATGTTACTACTTTCCTAGTCAGTAATCGCTACTCTACGTTGATGACGTAGTACCTTACGGAGGAAAAAACGTGTACAGATATTTTGTTTGTATGGTGTTTTACGTCATTTTCAACACATGTAAGGTTGTATATGATGGTCAATGTTTTTTGTGGTAGAGCCAGACCACCCACTTTTCCTGGGTAGAACCAGTACTGTAGACCTCCCGTCATCCATAAGATCGACACTTCCTCACGTACAAGTTGCGCTCCCAGTGGTATTCGAACCCACAGCGGTGAGAGGGGAGAAGGTTTACAATACAACATCGTTAATCCCCTGGCCACGGAGGCGTTGTGTACAGATATAAGGATGGTAGGGAGATTTTGAACTTTGAGATCCAGTTTCTATTCCTATATTTCTATGACCTATTTCTTGAGTATCTATTGTTAACTCTTACCTGTGTGCCCTCTGTTTGTAAACTTCCCTGAGTTTGTTCAAGTCTTGACAGTCGGCCTTGGTGTCTATAGGACAGGTGTAGGATGAGAAGTCCCTATTCATGTACTCTGTAGACCCCTCTGTCTTGATCCCTGATACAGCATTGGCCATCTGTTTCATCAAGTACCTGCAGACAGACAGCAATATTTGTATGGATAATGACGGACGGTCAGAAATGTATTCCACATTTTTGCAGTTATGAATTGGAAACTATGACAACGGACAAATGGAGACACAGAAAAAGGGAGGAGACATAACTTCTAGTTCTACCGTGCTGTCTGAAGGTAGTGAACTGGAAGCCAATCATAATGAACTGAGAGTTGTTAAAATGGCTCATCAACACATTATTGGTTATTTACAGCCGCCACAGAGATAGGGGTAGGATACTATACATCGGATCCTGAAAACGTGCCCTACTCTTACTTAAAGGAGTTGATGCTTTGAAAAAAGGGCTCTGAAAAAAGCTGAAAGTTATATGACCTATTGAAAATTTGCAAAGAATTACAAATGGAGGTGGCCATCTTGGAATGAAGTCATCGTGCCTTTTCCCAGATGTGGCATATTGACAAAATGTCTTAAAACAAAGAAAATCACTGCAAATGAAAAATAAGCATACAATTTATACATTTTACATCCATATATTTATTTTTAATCAACTTACCGGTATTAATCTAGTATCATTTTGACTTTAAATCTGCTTGTATATATTTAATTACAATTTTGAGTTTTCAACTTTTCTTCATTATCTACCATAGGTTTGAATATATTTATGGTGAAATGTAATCAACAGTTAGTAATATGCAAAACAATTTGCTTAATACAATTAATATTAATGATTTAACAAATTCAATTTATGTAGAAAAACAAATGGGACGCCACAAGTTTTTAAAAAGTCAAGATTGCCGTGTGTCCCTTTAAACACCAAACATAATTTATTGTTAATAAGATTCCACCCTTACTTTGCCGTCTGCAAGTAGAGTACAGTATTTTCCCCCTCCACTGTGACCAGGGCAAGTGACGAGGACATGTTTTCAGCTACACCAGACGACATGAGGTATCCGTGACCTCCACATGACCTTCTGCATACCTCTACCAAACCCGTAGCCATGTCTGTTATAAGGGCCTTCAATCCTGACGACTGGCCATGTAACTAAAATATATAAATAATGCTTAATTGAATTGAATTGGGATTTTACGGCGCACCCACACAAAAAAGGTTATATGGCATCAAACAGGGATGAACATGCCAGGCTCATCCTCCATTTACATCTAGATAAAGTATGGAGAATGGGCCTAGAACCGTCCAACCTGCAGAACTGCAGAGTGGCTGTAAATTCTATTGTAGACACTCATGATGGAGCTATGTTTCCAAAAAAACCTTGAATGAGCATGATAAAAAATGACAAAATAAACAGGAAGGGGGGTCCTACCCCACTGCCTCTAGGGGGTAGCCGATGTACATGTATTTTATTAATTCAATACACTTAATAATAGGTTTGTCAGTTAAAGCCACAAAATACTCATTTTCAACCTTAATTAAAATAAAACAGACTTTGTGTCAAGTATTGTGTATAAAATTTACCGTCAAATTTGCATAAATCATTTGACGTCCCCATTGTACATGTTGTAGTGCTGGGTCAAAACAAGAGGTCAATGACCTTGAAGCTCTACTGATTGATTTTGATTTCAGGAAGTAGTCGCTACAAACTTGTTTTTTGAAAATCTATTTTTAGTCATGGTGGCCATCTTGAATTTCCGGCCGACCTGAAATTTTGCTAGGATCAATTAGACATCAAGAGCAACACTCCTGTAAAGTTTCATGAAAATCCGTCAAGTAGTTTCAGAGGAGTAGTCGCTACAAGTTTTCATTATATAACTCTATGTAAACAAAGATGGCCACTGGCAGCCATGTTTAATGTCGAATCAAAACGATTTTCGACAAGGACCAACCTCATGCCATGCTGATCATTTTAGAAAAAGTCCCATATCAATATCTCTTATAGTTTTCAAGAAGTAGTCGCTACAAACTTATTTTTTAAAAATCTATTTTTAGCCGTTGCGGCCATCTTGAATTTCCGGCCGACCTGAAATTTTGCTAGGATCAATTAGACATCAAGAGCAACATTCCTGTGAAGTTTCATGAAAATCCGTCAAGTAGTTTCAGAGGAGTAGTCACTACAAGTTTTCATTATATAACTCTATGTAAACAAAGATGGCCGCTGGCAGCCATGTTTAACGTCGAATCAAAACGATTTTCGACAAGGACCAACATCATGTCATGCTAATCATTTTAGAAAATGTCCCATATCAATATCACTTATAGTTTTCAAGAAGTAGTCGCTACAAACTTGTATTTTAAAAATCTATTTTTAGCTTTGGTGGCCATCTTGGACTTCACATCAACATGAATTTTTGCTAGGATCAACTAGACTTCATGGGCAACATTTCTGTAAAGTTTTATGAATATCCATCAAGTAGTTTCAGAGGAGTAGTCGCTACAAATAAAAGTTAACGGACGGACGGACAGACGGACGGACGACGGACGCCGCACCACGGCATAAGCTCTGCTGATCTCTGATCAGTAGAGCTAAAAATGTATCGCGATATATTGCGATACAAGAGACTGTATCGCGATACATATCATATTTTCTTGTACAATTGCGTTGATAATTTCAATAGACTTTCCTGGTGTACTTTGATGCAGATGAAATAACGTGATGCAATGTTGGTAACCATGTGTTTGTGAATGAGAAAGATTGCGCATGGCAGTTCTGAGGTTGACTATGTCTACTATCTGTTCTGTATTCAACGTCGAGTAATGTCTTCACAAATGATTTACCAAATGTGTTGTGTTGCCAGAGCACTTGCCCTTAACCTTGCATATTTTACAAAATGCAACATTGCCTAGATCTAGACTAGACTACTATTGTAGCGCTCTTTTTAAACTTTTTAAGCCCAAAGTGATCCCAAACACACGACTTTGCTCTTCTGTTTTTAACATTTCTCAATCGAGTCGGGCATGATCATCTGAGTACATGGTACCCAGCACTAAATATGCGCACATTATGATAACCGAACACCCGATATTATTGGAAGTGCATCTATTTTTGACTATGATGGTACCCACTTGTCAATATGTGCATTTACGATTGGATTACGAACACGGGAACTATAAGAAATTAAAAATAGATTTTAGTTGCAGATTACAATTTACTTTCATAATCAAAACACATGTGTAGAGAAAACCGATACGAACTGGTATGCTAAAAAAAATATCACGGTATTATTTTGAAGTCCGTATCACAATACACCGATAAACCGATAATACTGCGCAGCACTAGTCCCCAGGCAACAACCTAAAGTAGCTTTCCCACCAACACCAGCCAAATTTTGCAACATATGTACACTGATTCTAAACCTACTGATGACAAGGTACATGTATATGTATAACTTACAGACTCAATAAAAGCGAGCCTGCTACTTTTCTCTCTTGTTTGCATTTGTTGCTTCCAAGGGATCATCTTTTCAGTATTTATTGACATTCACACTAGCGTTTGTTTAGTGCTGTGTGGCGGCCGTAAAAAGTTGCCCCTACTACAAATCAGTAGTGTTATTATTTACTGGTCCTTCGGGATCATCAAGCCCATTCTGCACTCCCATTCTGTGTTGCTTTAAAGTAAAATATCGCTTAAGCCGGTGCTAGGAGGCGTGAGAGGTGTTGCATCTTATAATTACCTCTCATGAACAGACTCAATAAAACCGAGTCTGCTACTTTTCTCTCTTGCTTGCATTTGTTGCTTCCAAGGGATCATTTTACATATTTTGAGAATCCAAACTCTATTGATACAACATAAATGGCTTTAACCAGCCCGGCTTAACCCCAAAACTGGAGCGTTGAATTAAAAGTTACCAACTCATAATTCATTTTACGCATATTCAAGCACGAATATTTTAAGAACCCTTAAAAAACAGTTTTGTAGTGTAATTTTGCAATTACTTGGTGGGTTAGTTTCTTTGATTGAAATTTACTCTCCGGTAAAAAGACATCCTGATCTTTAAATATACAATACCAGTAATATAAATATACAATACCAGTAATATAAATATACAATACCAGTAATATAAATAACATTTGGTCCTTCAGGCTACCCGTTTAATGCATATTGGACATATAGTAATTATAATCTATTTTATTGATTACATTGTGTGATTTTCTGATTTATAACACTTGCAAAAACTTCCTCAACTGTTGATTACTGAATATTTATATTCACTTGATGTTTTTTGTTGAAAAAAAAAAGTGCCTAATTTCGAATTAATATCACTTTTAATACACATCCAATGTGTCTTAATAGAAAGACATAGCTACTGCTCATGCAGCCAATCAGTCTCTGTAGAAAATAGCTATACCTCTGTCTATAAATACACTGATGGTAGTTGTCTCCCTTGCATGTTTGGTATCATCACAGGTAGTACTATAGCGACGGGAAAGTAATTTAAATGTAAGAAAATAATTTTAATATAAGAAATGAATCATATTTTTTAAAAACTGCATTAGTGTCGAAAAAAGGCAAATCAATTCTTGAACGCATATTCCCACCTCTGCCAATTTGCCAGTATTGCCCCTCATAATCTCAGTGTATGCCGACTTGTAAGATGACATCATTTCTTCTGCCACAAAGCCAGCTGCATATGCAGTGGCCAGGGCCGGAAATACCTTGTACTGCTGCGACTGGAAATCCAACACTTGCTGCTCTGGTATACTGAAGAAACAAAACAATACAATCGTGAAAACTCGACCAATCCCGTAATTCTTCGGGATCACGCCTCATGTGTACATCGACGCTTCGGTATGTTCAAAATCTTGACATTTTGTTAGCCGGAAGGTATCGGTCCAGAAATAGTGCACTGTTGCTTAGCTGTTGCTATATAAAAATATAGCTGGCTGCCACACATGTTGATGTATGATTGTTTGCAATACAGATGAAGGTTTTATCAATGCTTTCATGTAAATAAACTATAGATGGAGCAATCGGCTAAATGACATTGCAAAACTTTGAAGATAATGTTGATTTTGAAAGCAAATTCGTGTTGGAATCTGACGTGCATCATGCTAGTATGATGTAACCAATAAGGTGATCTTCGATATACATTCAAGCAATGCTTCGAAGAAGTGTACGAGATGGTGCGAATGAATACAGCAGTCACATATTGGTTAAATAATTTTGCTTGAATGCCTATTCCAAATGTATTTCAATGCTTTATATTTTAAGGAGAAGAAAATAATCTGAAATCAAGGTTCAGCCCCTTTTAACAATCCTTCAGACATGCTGCTGACAAGCCTTGGATTGAAATCAGTTATTTTCCCATAAGGCACAACATTTCAGCATACAAAAAAAAAAGAGAATATTACAAGATTACTGGTAAAATATGGCATTCAGGAATGTAAATTGTGCAATCTGTTGTTTATATTTTTGGATCTATGAGATATTTACATTTTTAAATGTAAAATAATCATCATTAAATTCTTTTTCTTTTTGAATTCTTACTGAGAACAGTGTAGAAGTTATGTTTCCACAAAATTGCCCAAAAATGTGTTGCCTAGGGAACATAAATGATTCTCAAGTATTGGGGGAGCCCGCTAACATACCCTTGTTTGAGAGACGTCTGCCTGCGAGTGGCGCTGTAGCGTATTGCAACGCACGCCGCCTGTTTTAGTGAATCCGTTGCCCAACCTACAATATTCACACGCACCAAGATCATCGTGGCATAGTTGGCCTTGTTTCCGGACAGCTGCGTAAACTTGCCATCTCTGGTAACCTGCAGATTAATAAGTCACATGAAGCCTGAGATAGTGGATAGTTTTTAAATTTAAAGAAATTAAACAATTCTCAATTTTCTTTCAAACACTGAAGTCTGTAAATTTTCTGACATATTTTGTTGTATCCATTGCTAAGTTAAAGGAGTTGATGCACTTTTTTCAAACACGGTTTATTTTAAAGGGCTCTGAAAAACTTGAAAAAATATGAAAGAATTATCAAAATGCCATGAAAAATAAAGGAGATATGACCTATTGAAAATTTGCAAGGAAACATAAATGGGGGCAGCCATCTTTGACGGCGACGATATGCACAACTAGGCTTGGTACTGATCATCCCAGCAAAGTTTCGTTGAAATCCGGCCAGGGTTTCAGGAGAACAAATCCGGACAAAATGTGTGCACTAAAACCTTTAAAGGGCCATAACTCTACCAAAAATCATTTAACTGTAACATGGTGATGATATACACAACTAGGTCTGGTACTTATCATCCCTATAAGTTTCGCTGATATCTGGCCGTAAGTAAAGAAGAGACTTATCGACACAAAGTTTGTAAATTAAAACTTTTAAAGGGTCATAACTCCGCCAAGAATCATCCAATTGGAACACGGCGACGATATGCACAACTAGGCTTGATAATGATTAACCTTGCCAAGTTTTGCTGACATCCGGCCAGGGGTTCAGGAGAACTAATCCGGACAAAGTTTGTGTATTAAAACCTATAAAGGGCCATAACTGCACCAAAAATCTTAGTCAGAACACGGTGATAAAATCCACAACTAGGCTTGGTACTGATCATCCCTGCAAAGTTGCGTTGAAATTCAGCCAGGGGTTAAGGAGAACTAATCAGGACAACTTTCATTAAAAATCCGGTCAAATGAAGGCCATATCGTCTTAATGAGGCAAAATACAGCATTTTTAACTCAATCAAGGGCCATAACTCTGGTATTACTAATTTGATTCGTCTGGTTTTCAAAAATCATTTAACTGTAACATGGTGGTGATATACACAACTAGGCCTGGTACTTATCATCCCTATAAGTTTCGCTGAAATCTGGCCATAAGTACAAAAGAGACTAATCGACACAAAGTTTGTAAATTAAAACCTTTAAAGGGTCATTACTCCGCCAAGAATCATCCAATTGGAACACGGCGATGATATGCACAACTAGGCTTGATAATGATTAACCTTGCCAAGTTTTGCTGACATCCGGCCAGGGGTTCAGGAGAACTAATCCGGACAAAGTTTGTGTATTAAAACCTATAAAGGGCCATAACTGCACCAAAAATCTTAGTCAGAACACGGTGATGAAATCCACAACTAGGCTTGGTACTGATCATCCCTGCAAAGTTGCGTTGAAATTCAGCCAGGGGTTAAGGAGAACTAATCAGGACAACTTTCATTGAAAATCCGGTCAAATGAAGGCCATATCGTCTTAATGAGGCAAAATACAGCATTTTTAACTCAATCAAGGGCCATAACTCTGGTATTACTAATTTGATTTGGCTGGTTTTCGAACTTGCCCAAGCTTTCATTGATATTAACAATCTGGTAAAGTTTGGTAAAGATCAAATAATAAATGAAGGTACAAGAGTGTTCACAAGGCAGAATATGGCATTTTTCAGCAAATCAAGGGCAATAACTCCGGTGAAACTAATCCGATCTGATGAGTTTTCGAACCTGTCCGAGCTTTCATTAATAGTAACAATCTATGCAAGTTTGGTAAAGATCAAATAATATATTAAGGTGCTAAATTGGTCAAAAGGCAGAAAATTACATTTTTCAGCAAAACAAGGGCCATAACTCTGGTGATCAAGCCGTTTTCGACTCATCCGAGCTTCCATTGATACAAATACACTGGAACAGTTTGTAAACATCAAATACAAAATGAAGGTGCTAGAGTGTAAACCAGGCTTATCATGGTATTTTTCAGCAAAACAAGGGCCATAACTCTGGTGCTACTAATCCTATCTGGCTGGTTTTCAAACTCATCTGAGCTTTCATTGACCTAAAGATACTGGCAAAGTTTTGTAAAGATCCGATTAATAACGAAGTCTTTATCGCGTAAACAAGACGATAGTTAACGGACGGAGGGACGACGGACAGTAGAGCTAAAAATCACTGCAAATGAAAATGGCATTTTTCAGCAAAACAAGGGCCATAACTCTGGTGCTACTAATCCGATCTGGCTGGTTTTCAAACTCATCTGAGCTTTTATTGACATGAAGATACTGGCAAAGTTTTGTAAAGATCGGATTAATAATGAAGTCTTTATCGCCTAAACAAGACGATAGTTAACGGACGGACGACAGACAGTAGAGCTAAAAATCACTGCAAATGAAAAATAAGCATATAATTTATACATTTTACATCTGTATATTTATTTTCAATCAATTTGCAGTGATTTTCTTTGCTTTAAAAGACATTTTGTCAATATGCCATATATGATAAAAAGGCGCGATGACGTCATGTTCAAAGATGGCTGCCTCCATTTAATGTTCTTTGCAAATTTTCAAAAGGTCACAGCTCCTTTATTTGTCATGATATTTTGATAATTATTTCAGCTATTATTTAAGTTTTTCAGAGCCCTTTTAAATAACTCTGTTTGAAAATAGTGCATCAACTCCTTTAACTAGTCAGTTATGTAACTGATACTGCAACGTATTACTTTGTATCTAGCGCTTAATTAATTAGCGCGGTACATGATATATTTAATGCTATCATTACTAATATTTTTTTGAAAATAAAAGGTTTATGGCAACTGTATAATGTTTATAACCCTTAACCCGCTAAGCACGACTATAATAGCCTTTGCGTCCATTGTAAACCCAGATCAGCCTGCGAGTAACTCTTTGTAACACCCCTTTGTCACATAAATGGAATGGTCTTAATTCAAAGAAAGAACAGTCCATTATATATATGTAGCGGGTTAAGGGTTAAATAGTAGTATAAAAAGCCTATAAAAGTTCGCAACGATGCATCAGGTAAGAAATGACACCATGATGAAGATCACAAGTATTCACAAATATGAGGGACGGTAAAGGGTAATTAGAAGTGGGGTGTTAATAGGGATTTTATGGTATTCAGGTTTTAAACCATATTCCCATGCACTGAGGTACAACAATGTCATACCTTTGCATTTCTCATCATCATATTTTCACGTGGAATTCTCACTTTTTTCAGCATCAGGAAGCCATTGTCTATGTTGTTACCACCTAACTTTGCTCCTATGTCTCCCACCGTTATACCTTTAATAAATGACATACAATGTATAAACAAGACTGGACTGACCTCAATGTGAAATTGTATTAATATCATGAAGCAGATTTCTGGAAATATGAAATACAGATTGATGTTACAGTACGTACACCTTTAAGAAAATAGAGCAAACAACATATTGTCTATACTGTGTACCTGTCATAGGTATGGCAAAAACATCATGCTAACTCTACTGTGTACCTGGTATATTTAGCTAGTGCAAAGCTTTTATAACATACTGCTTACCTGTCATAGAAAGTGCAAACAACATGTTGTCTATATCACATACCTGGCACTGGATTGTGGTCTTCAAGACTTCGCAGCTGTACCATGAACGGGTGCATGCCATACTTCTTATTGTTAATCACCAGCTGGGCCAGGATCAAGGCATGTGTCGAGGACTTGCCCACTGGAAGAACAACATTAGAAATTGGCAGAACTCACGATCACAAATTAATTTCTTCAAGTTGGTAATAGTTGTTTGCATCACAATACGGTAAAATACCAAATGGACTGGAGGCGATCCGGTAGTAATAGGTGGCAATCAAAATACAGATGAAAACCCTCATACCAGTGTTTGAATTAAAAAGTTTGTTTCACTAGCCCGAATTCTTATATACTCAATGAGAACCCGTACATTTTCCTTTAGCCCCACTACATCAAATTTTTTTTTTCTCTAGCCTGAATGACAGTTTACTAGCCCCGAGCTTTGGGCTAGTGGGTTAATTCGAAGACTGCCAAACAGATAAGCTATGTTCCAGATAAGCTTTCAGAACAATGTGTGTTGTAAGCATGAAAACAAAACAAAACATTATGTATTTACATTTACAAATACTTAAAAATAAGTTGACAAAGTGTTAGTTTAAAATATTTACTCTTTAGTCATTACCATAAAACATATTGCGTATTTTCTCTTCTGCTTACTGTAATCTACTGTAAGCATCTACTGGTAAAATTATGCTGGAGGAACTTGATTGTCATTCAATACCCTCAAACTTTAATAAGCATCTATTGATTATGACTGGGCATGCTCTATTTTCCTAAGCTATTACGAGTGTACGCGGGAATTTGATTTTCAGTATTTATTGGCAATTTTTAAAGCGTTTTTGTACGCATTAATTTCATTTCCAATGCATTTTTTGGTGAAAAAATATGCGTAATTACAGAGATACGCATCTTAGCCTCATACATGTAGTATGTTTCAGTTTCATACTATGAAATGCGAATATTCATTATTGTTCGGGGCGCTTTATTCAGCCAAAGATTTTTTTGCAGTAGCCTGACTAATGTAAATAATATGTACATCAGTTATATATCATTAGAGCTGGTATTTTTAGTAGTAAATAAAACTACCTTAGTTTTGAAAAACGGTTGAGAAATAAATATTTTACAGCCCAAATGACTTTCCATGTAAATTCCTTGTTGGTAGGACAGCAGAATATTAAGAAAGTTCAAATAACTTCAGTTAGCCTTCATATTCTTTTATAAAAACTTCCATGGCATCTCAATTTACAAATATCCATTTTTGGATAAAAATTCTATTTTCTTTTATATTTTTTAAAAAAATTTCATGCAGCAGAATTGTGCAATGAAAATGACCCATCAATAACAGCTTTCCACACACGTTTTTTATTTCTCATCTGATTTTGAAAAGATTTACCTTATTTTGGTACTAGATGAATTTTGTCTAAAAAGTCCAAAAACAAGTGCCCAAAACAACAGATATCTTTCATTTAATTACCGTATCTTTTATAAAAATGTTTGGTCTGGAAATCTCGCTATTTTTTGTTGCTAAATCATCAATATTAGTTTAAAAGGGGTTACCCATATATTGCTAACAGTTGTACATATTATTCAAATAAAATGTACTTTAATCAAAAACAAGAATTTATAAAACCCTAAAAGTATCATGTGAATTTCTATCAATGATTAATTATACATCAAAAACGAGCTGAGTCGTCTAATTTTCCACAGTAAACTTTCTCGTTTACAATAATAAACCCTAAAGAACATGCGGCCTAGTTTAGTGCATATGTACATTGAATTTAGAACTGAGAACATTATTACTGTTTCATTCATATTTTTTATTAACACCTTTATTTCTTCCAGGTTCTCTCCAGTCCCTTTAATAAACTGGTGATTTGGGACGACAAAATATCCATCTGCCAAGGATTTCTAACTCTTTCTTCTTGTCTTCCGATATTGCACACAATCAATTCTGATTACTACGACAGCCGCGCTTCTGAGGAAGGGTTTACAGGCTTTTTGTATCACAGATTAACACTAAAGTTCAGCTTCAACATCTTGTGCATAGAGTTTGGCTCTACATGCACACGGGACAGAACACTTTACATCCCCTCCGAAGGATGGCATGCTTTCACAGTACAATGAGTACATGCTGAAATACTGCAATAAAGTACTGAGGGAAAAACACGAGAGGTGACCCCACTGCGAATCAAACCTGGGACTTCTGTATTGAAGGCCAACTTGGCCAAATTAGCTCCTAATTTTGATAGCAAGTTTATATTAAAGAGGCACTACCTATATCTACGCGATTTTTAATGTAAAATATTAAACACTCAATATTACTGCATTTTTATGTATACAAAGCTATTTTATGAGTATTCCAAGAAGAAACATGGTTCATATTCCAGTTCTGTAAATTATTAATTATGATCAAAACAATATCATGAATAAAATGCTGCCCAGCCGTTTATTCCTGCCGGAGAACGACGAGTTTTTACGATTTTCTCGGACATGCGCAATGCGATTACAAACTATTCGGCGCAGTTCCGGTAGCAAACGAATCGATCGGAACTCTTCGCTAATCAGACGAGGTAGTTCCGATTGTAAACGAAAAAGATCAGAAAATCTCCGCAATCGGCTTGTCTAAAACAATTACGAATACAATTTCAAAAATCCGATCTTTTCAATCCTGTTTTTCCCCAGCAAAACGCATATTACATTGGGTGAAATTATTACCATTTACCTTTTTCATAGTCCTCTTTATAATTAAGTAAAGTTTATATCAATTGGTGGACAAAAAGATATAGGTAGAGCCTCTTTAAGTAGATGACTCGCACATACACCTGAAGTAAATGCACAAGAGTGTAAACTACCTGAAATTAATGTGTGTGATTGCTCATAAAACTGCATTTATCTTTCTAAACATTGACAACATAAACTACTTACATCCCCCAGGCCACCACTTCATGGACGACAGTCTTGGGGTGTTCATTACAAACTCATCTTTTTCTACGTCAAAGGTAGCCGTCGTCTCAAGACCAAGTAAATTGGTACCTGTAAGTATTGAATGTTATTTTTATTGCTGAAGGCTGCATAACATCAGTTTCTAACGCACTTGCCAAAAATTCTGCAATATCCGATTGGTTGATGTTTAAGCATTTGCGACTATTAGATAGTACATAACCCGCTGCAAATCCAGTAATGTGACATTCAACCGTAAAAAACATGACATCATTACGTTTTATTTTAATGTGTTTGGGAGGAAAACAGTCAAAAACAATGAAATGTGTTAGAAACTGTCAAACAGGTTAACCAGTATTTAAATTTTCACTTTTGCGACGGTATATCTGTTGTAAAACGGTCACAAATCGTGTTTAATGGCTCCGCCAACAAGTTGCCATTAAACAATATTTGTGACCATTAAAAAACTGATATACAATTACAAAATTCAATATTTCAATAAAGTTAACCCTAAAATAAGCTTACTTTTTGAAGGTTGTATAACAGAAATGGAAACTTACTGCCCGATCAATACAAGCTAAATCAATATCAGAATGTTTCATGCAAATTAAATTGACTGAAATGACTGCAGATATAAATAACATAAAACTCACCATGTCCCAGCTCTGTTTGTGCATAGGTGCCAATAATCTGGTACGAATGAGCGAGAGGCAGCCATTTTGACTTTTGTTGATCAGTGGCAAGCCTCTCAATGCCTGGGATGAACATTGTGTGATGGAGACTAAGCGCAAAATCATAGTTCAATATTCTGAAACACAAAGGAATGGTTTGTTATATTAGTATATAATCTTAGTTTACCATGTAGATAAGCATTGTCGGCGTACAAAAGGGGTAACAAAATAAAATACTACTTAAGCAAGGCTACAAGCCCGTAGCCAACACTGAAACTTTACCGAGGCTAATGCCTTCCTAGCGGAATAAAGGTCATGCCCCTGAAAAAAATTGATTTCTACCTGCAATTTCCTGTGTTTACGTGCATTCCAGTGCCCAATTTTCAGTTTTAAGTTTGGGCAATTAATATACTCAACTAGTGATGTACCGATTAATCAATTGTAACCGCTCATTGGTTACTTAGGCATCCGATTATGATGATCAATTATGAAAGTCTAGAATCGATCATGGGTTAATGTAAAAAAGCACTTTAATTAATGTTCACAATAGAAATTAACATGATTATCCAGCAGACAACACTTGTGAAAATGAGCATAATTATACACAAATAAACCCATTTATATAAATTAGAAATATATTGCTGATAAAATGACACTAGCATAAGAAACAAGACAGGAAAGAATACTTGTTAGTCAGAAATTATTCTAAATCGATGGCCTCTAACTCAGATAAACCTAGTTAGACAGATATTATTCTAAATTAATGGCCTCAAACTCAGATAAACCTAGTTAGTCAGATATTATTCTAAATTAATGGCCTCAAACTCAGATAAACCTAGTTAGTCAGAAATAATTCTAAATTGATGGTCTCATACACAGATAAACCTAGTTAGTCAGAAATTATTCTTAATTTCTAAACTGATGGCCTCAAACTCAGATAAACCTAGTTAGTCAGAAATTATTCTAAATTGATGGCCTCAAACTCAGATAAACCTATACATGTAATACTTCATACTGACTAACCGATTATAACCGATGATTGATCGGTTTCATCCAACTGATTGTAACTGATGATCGATTGTAAATTTCAACCGATTGCCCGTCACTATACTCAACAACTGCCTCGGTGTGCCTGTGCATAGCTACGAGCCTAGGATACCAATCTTTCTAACAAATAAGTTACCAAGTGAGTACAGAATGTATAGACAGATGCCAAGCAAAACATCTGTGCAAGCAATCAGGCATTACCACTACACTTTTCTGCATGATTAGAAATTCTAAACATGTTTTAAATGACCAAGTTCACAGTTCAATGTGTATTGCCACATGCAAATTAGTTTATGTTTTATATACACTTGTATGCATGTAGATATGAGTCAGTAGTTTGGGCAATATATTAATTACGTAGCTTTAATTTCGTCAGTGTACCTTTTCATTTTTAGCTTGACTTTTTGAAAGGTTATTCTACTCATGCAGATAAGGTCTTTACCTATATTATACATTTAAGCAGAATTATTCCCCATTTTTTATTTAGACTTTTAGTTATGTATAACTCAGAAATCTCTTTAAAGAATTCAATGGAACTTCACAGAATATGTTTTCACTGTCATGAAAAGAACTCGCAGAGACAAATGCCTTAATTTTGATATGCAATTAAGCAAAATCATGTCCCCTTTTCAACTTAGTTTCCAAATAAATAATCAAGGCCTTGAAAGTCGAACGTGCTGTCCTCCAAAGCTCTTGTTTGTATTAATATAAAGTTTTATCATTTTTAATTTAATTGGGTACCATGACGACAGCTGTTAATATTAAGTATTATCTTTGCAAGTTTACTGACGTATCTCATTCTCCAAACCTACCATACTATTATATGACAAAATGCATGCATACTTAGATGCCAGTTCATAATCCTCTTCTGACCAGTTTAGTTCTCGCTTAAACTGGAACACCTTTACAGACTTGGCAATGGAAGCTTCATACAGCTCAGACTTTGAAAGGAACGGTCTCTTTTTGAAGGAAAACAGCTCTGCATTCTTTGTAAAAAATAGGTTTTCTGAAATAATTAGATAACAAATATTAAGCATGTTTTATGTGTTTTTATCACATGGCTCCTGTGAGTGTAATAAAATTATTTATCGTAATACACTAGTGTATTATAAATGCAAATGAGGACAAATTACTGTGTTTGTGTACAGTGAAACATTTAGTCCCAATTGTTTGCATGGTATATCATATGATACGTAGACACCTTAAATATTTATCATTATTTAAAATCTTTCTTCATAAAATACATGTTATTGTTTGGGGCGCTTGTTTCAGCCAAAAGTTTTTTTTGGATTTTTCAGACAAAATTCATCTACAACCTAAAGTTGTATATCAGTGAAACAGACATTTTTAGTGGTAAATAAAAAACCTTACTTTTCAAAATCGGTTGAGAAATAAAAACTTCATGTGCGAAAGCTGTTTTTGATGGGTCATTTTCAATGCAAATTCTGCTGCATGAAAAATTAGAAAACATTATTTTTTGAATTTTTATTCAAAAATGGTGTTAAATTGTTGGATATTAGTAAATTAAGACACCCTGAAAGTTTTATAGCAAAATATGAAGGATTACTGAAGTTATTTATAGTTTCGTAATTTTCTGCTGTCCCACCAGCAAGGAATTTACATAGGAAAAGTCCCATCAAAAAATAATTTTGGCTCTAAAATATTTATTTCTAAACCGATTTTCAAAAGTAAAGTAGTTTTATTTAACACTAATAATGCCAGTCAGGCCCTCCTCTGGGCATCACCAATGGCGAAAGAAAAAAGAAAATGGCTCTAAATTTCAAACTTTGGCGAAAGTGTTTGGCGACATCAAAATTGCCAAATTGTTTAATTTCTCTGCTGTAATCGGCCTGTTACAAATAGACCTCAGCACTAATCACCGTGACGAGTGTACATTGAATATAGTCTAAAATAACATAACTAGCCAATTGACACCTACCACGCGCGAACACTTCACATTAAATAAACAAACAAAGCTGATAACCTTTAGTGTTCCGGTAATTAACGTAATCCCTAAATAACAACTGATGACTGTCGTTTTCGCCTCGGGGGTAATCAAGTCTCTCATGCAACACCTTGCAACCATAAAGTATTACACAACTGAATAATATCTAGCCAATCAGGTTCTAACCAATCAAACACAAATCAACACCTCATTAATTTACATATTTTACATGATTGACTAGACCCACGTGACATTTGTTTTGTTTTTGTTCATTCATAATTTCGAGGTGTCTGAATCTGGATTTCACAAAAAAAATGCAAACATTTTACACAAAACACTGGTTTATTAATCAGTTTCCAGGAGGTTTTATGTGTATGTCATTGCAAAAATATGTTTTTAATGTATACGGCAGTTCATCTTTTCAAAATAAATTAAAAAAGACGTAAAGATAAGAGAATGTCATGTCTTTTCGCGGTTCGGGAAATACGAAAAAATGGCAGGTTCTGAACTTGTTACTGATATAAAAGCCTCAAGGCTTACCTATGCATCTTAAACACTCAAATGAAAGCCTTTATGTATGATTCCTGCTGTCATTATGTTCAGCTAGTTGATTTAAGCAAACATGCGATGTAGAAACTTTTCAGATATTGGGTGTTCGAAAACATATATATATATAAATATTTTTTATTAATATTGTTTGGTTTTATTCATTTCATTCCTTAGTGTACCAGCTATAAACCAAATCTCTTATTTTCACATTTAAAATACATTTCTATACATACAGGGCCATTAGAGCCAAATGGCTCCAGTTTCTCCAATTTGGCGCCAACTTTTTTCATTTGGCGCAAGTGGTGGCGCAAGAAAACAAGAGGCCCAAGAGGGCCTGTGAACGCTCTACTGGCTGTTATACCATTGATGAATCGAGTCGTACTACATGGTGTCTAGAGTGTACACAAGGTTTTTCAAGTATTTGACCTAGTGACCTAGTTTTTGACCCCATGGGACCCATTTTCGAACTTGACCAAAATATAATTAAGACAACATTTCGACAAAGTTTCATCAAGATCGGGTCAGAAATATGGCCTCTAGAGTGTACTAGTGACCTAGTTTTTGACCCTGTGTGACCCATTTTCGAACTTTAGCAAGCTATAACTGAGACAAATATTCTGACAAAATTGCATCAAGATCGGGTCAAAAATATGGCCTCTAGTAGAGTGTACACACGGTTTTTCCAAAGTTTGACCTAGTGACCTAGTTTTTAACACCATGTGACCCATTTTTGAACTTGACCAAGATATAATTAAGACAAACATTTTGACAAAGAGTGTACACAAGGTTTTTCCAATATTTGACCTAGTGACCTAGTTTTTAACCCCATGTGACCCATTTTCAAACTTGACCAAGATATAATTAAGACAAACATTCTGACAAAGTTGCATCAAGCTCGGGTCAAAAATATGGCCTCTAGAGTGTACACAAGGTTTTTCCAATATTTGACCTAGTGACCTAGTTTTTAACTTCATGTGACCCATTTCCGAACTTGATCAAGATATAATTAAGATAAACAATTTGACAAAATTTCATCAAGATTGGGTAACAAATATGACCTCTAGAGTGTACACAAGTTTTTTCAAGTATTTGACCTAGTGACCTAGTTTTTGACCCCACATGACCCATTTTTGAACTTGACCGAGATTTCATTGAGACAAACATTCTGACAAAGTTTCATCAAGATCGGGTCAAAAATATGGCCTTTAGAGTGTACACACGGTTTTTCCAAAGTTTGACCTAGTGACCTAGTTTTTAAACCATGTGACCCATTTTTGAACTTGACCAAGATATAATTAAGACAAACATTTTGACAAAGTTTCATCAAGATTGGGTCAGAAATACGGCTTCTAGAGTGTACACAAGGTTTTTCAAGTATTTGACCTAGTGACCTAGTTTTTAACCCCATGTGACCCATTTTCAAACTTGACCAAGATATAATTAAGACAAACATTCTGACAAAGTTGCATCAAGATCGGGTAAAAAATATGGCCTCTAGAGTGTACACACGGTTTTTCCAAAGTTTGACCTAGTGACCTAGTTTTTAACACCATGTGACCCATTTTTGAACTTGACCAAGATATAATTAAGACAAACATTTTGACAAAGAGTGTACACACGGTTTTTCCAATATTTGACCTAGTGACCTAGTTGTTAAAACTATATGACCCATTTTTGAACTTGACCAAGATATAATTAAGACAAACAGTTTGACAAAGTTTCATCAAGATTGGGTCAGAAATACGGCTTCTAGAGTGTACACAATGTTTTTCAAGTATTTGACCTAGTGACCTAGTTTTTAACCCCATGTGACCCATTTTCAAACCTGACCAAGATATAATTAAGACAAACATTCTGACAAAGTTGCATCAAGCTTGGGTCAAAACTATGGCCTCTAGAGTCTACACAAGGTTTTTCCAATATTTGACCTAGTGACCTAGTTTTTGACCCCACATGACCCATTTTCGAACTTGACCGAGATTTCATTGAGACAAACAATTAACATAAACATTCTGACAAAGTTGCATCAAGCTCGGGTCAAAAATATGGCCTCTAGAGTCTACACAAGGTTTTTCCAATATTTGACCTAGTGACCTAGTTTTTAACTTCATGTGACCCATTTTCGAACTTGATCAAGATATAATTAAGATAAACAATTTGACAAAGTTTCATCAAGATTGGGTAACAAATATGACCTCTGGAGTGTACGCAAGTTTTTTAAAGTATTTGACCTAGTGACCTAGTTTTTGACCCCACATGACCCATTTTTGAACTTGACCGAGATTTCATTAAGACAAACATTCTGACAAAGTTTCATCAAGATCAGGTCAAAAATATGGCCTCTAGAGTGTACACACGGTTTTTCCAAAGTTTGACCTAGTGACCTAGTTTTTAAAACCATGTGACCCATTTTTGAACTTGACCAAGATATAATTAAGACAAACATTTTGACAAAGTTTCATCAAGATTGGATCAGAAATACGGCTTCTAGAGTGTACACAAGCTTTTTCAAGTATTTGACCTAGTGACCTAGTTTTTAACCCCATGCAGTGTATTAGCCAGCCAGCCGTGCAGCCGTCTTTTGCACGGCCGTTTTTGAAAAATCGCGGCCAATATTTGAGGGAGTGGGTGGGGTAAAAAAAAAAAAAAAAAAATATTTTTTTTTTTGGCTCAACAACACTTCCAAACTCTTACTTTCTCAATATTGTTATGTTTAGTATACATATATAGAAGAAATATGACCTAAAATGTATTTTTTTTGCCTTTATCTGTAAAAATAAATTACCCCAGAGACACGCACTTGTCGCGAATTGGCGCGTAACGCGTGTTAGCAACTTATTTTGCACACCCTGTTTGCATATTTGCACACCCAGTTCTTGAATTTCTGCCTAATACACTGACCCCATGTGACCCATTTTCAAACTTGACCAAGATATAATTAAGACAAACATTCTGACAAAGTTGCATCAAGCTCGGGTCAAAAATATGGCCTTTAGAGTGTACACAAGGTTTTTCCAATATTTGACCTAGTGACCTAGTTTTTGACCCCACATGACCCATTTTCGAACTTGACCGAGATTTCATTGAGACAAACATTCTGACAAAGTTTCATGATGATTGCATCAGAAATGTGGCCTCTAGAGTGAACACAAGCAAAAGTTAACGGACAACACACCATCCCATAAGCTCTGCTGGCCCTTGGCCAGTAGAGCTAAAAATTGGCCAGAGGAGGCCCTGCCAGTTCTAATGATATATTATTGATGTATGTTTTATTTCAATTGCTGGAGCTACTGCAGAAAAACCTTTGGCTGAAACAAGCGCCCCAAACAATACTAATCTTAAATTTGGCCTATTAGGTGTCGCATTATTTTTAGTGTGAACGCGTAACAGCCTGGTAACGTAGCTGACATCATGTAAAACAACGTCACTTTTCTCTTATAAATTGCTGCCATATACAAGGTAATTTGACAACAATCAAGTGAAACTATCATGGCATACGTGTTTTATGTGATAAATAGAATCTTACATGTATATTCTTGACTGTGTTCACATCCTATCATTTTATCCAACTTGTTTATTAAAATCAATAATACACTGTCATTCATATAAGATCCCCTATTTAATGTTTAATATCATTACTATGATTATTTTTAATACATTAAAGCATATTTTTTCTCACTTAAAATTCCAATGAAAACAAAAAATTCTATTGAATTGATATCCCCCGATGAAGTGTTAATTGTTTTCTGGGTAGAAGCATAGATGGAAAGTAAATACAGATGAAGGAAAAAAAACAAGTTAATTTTTAATGAAGGTGAATCATTGCATGGTACGAAGAAATGAGATATATCAAATACATCAGTTCTAAAGTTTTTTGAAAGTATTTACCTATACACCAGTGATTTATCATTCTGCCGGAACTGTAGACATTATTATAAGAATATGTATATGACCGTGACCTTGAAGACAGATACGGTGTTGGGTTAAACTGCAAGTCATATTGATGAGATAAATATATGTGCCAATTTTTTTTTTGAAATCCGTCCATGCATATGAGAGTTGTGGAGAGGACATGAAATGGACCATATTATATGCGTATAAGAAAGTCTATGACCTTGACCATGAAGATACAGGCTCAGGTGTTAGGGTCTGGAGGTCATCTTGATGAGTTAAGTATTTGTGCTGTGCCAATTTATTTTAAAATCCCTCCATGCAGGTGAGAGCAGCAGACACAAAAAGTGTAACACACAGTCAGATGGACAACATCAAAGCTATATCCCCCTTCATTGGGGATAATCAAATTAATAAAATAATAAAAAATAAAGATATTTTTTTTTGGAGGGGTGAAGGGTGTGGGGGAGGGAGTGGCCAATGGGGTCTTTACGCATTTCTTGATTACATGTATTTGTGTAGTGACTGTCGATGGGGGGTCTATATGACCTTGCGGTCTGGTTCCTGGACTTGTGGGGAACCAGCTTATTCCCGCCAAATGACACCACGTGACCGCCCGCAGACATGTGAGCGCGGTCTGCGAGTAGGAAGCCATACTGACGAGACGCTGACTTACGACAGGACATATAAATAGTGGTTTAACTCTTATCCTGACAAGATCCCAGTGGGAGCTGGCAACAGACGGATAGGAAACACTTTACTGGTGTCAGAAGTGATCTGAATCTGCGCCTGGGAGGATAATTCGAGTGGGAATTCGTCGTCGTGGCGGCGCACCACAGGTGGGTGGGGTGTGTGGGATTGAAAATCTCACCGGGACGACAGTTTTTGGCAGAATTTTCGGCGGCATTCAGTCGCACCTACATTTAAACTGAGTGTTTCTGCCTGAGGTGTTCGGTTTTTTTCCCGGGAGGGTTAAATAAGTTTTTTTCAGTGGGGTGCCAAGGCGACATTGCGCATGTGCGGAATGTTGTAATGTAAACATTGATCCAGGGAAGGATTCCGTTGTTGATCTTGTGGGCAGTGTACCTTGACTGCCAATGACTGGTGATTTATTTATGTTAACAGTTAGTGTCATTTACTTTGATTAATTTATATTGGTAAAATTATGGAGTGCAGACCTGACGGCGTTTAGGCACGGATCTTGGTCAATTATGCATCCACGGGGGATCTGCTGCACATTCCAGGGATGGGTTCAAAGTTGGCATCTGCCATTGTGGCAGTACGGAGGGCACATGGCAACCTCACCCTGGGAATGTGGGAGGCACTCACGGATAATTTGGGGCTGGGGGTGCAGCACATGTTGGATTTCACACCAAAGCCAAGCATGCCCCCAGCAGTAGGAACAGAATTTCATACAGGTCTGGGTGGGGTCGATCACCAAAAAATAGATAGTGGGGAGGATGTAGTGGGTGCATTTGGGAACATAGGAACAGGTGGCTCCCATGCGTGGACACACATGGAGAGCCCGTCCCAGTGGCGGTTGTCACCATGTGCAGATGCCCCCAAAGTGCACTCAACCCCAGAGCCCTCCTTCAGATATTCCGCCTTTGAATCCGGGGATGAGGATATTAAGCCTTCAATGTTTGGGGCTACGGGGCAAATAGGGACCCCACAGTCTCACGGATTTGGAGCAAATAAAAGATAATGCTTAAAATGATAGGCGACCTTGTGGGTTTGAAGGTAGAAGGGGGGCACCCGGCCCAATCAGCTGCCAATTTGGAGAGGGTTGTGGCAATAGTAGAGTCCAGTCCAGTAGTAGCAACAGGGGTTGCCATCACTAAAAGCATGTCCATAAAAAGTGCAGGAGTGGTCCCAAAGGCCTCTAAAAAGGCGAGACACTTGCGGTATGCCTCTCCCCCATCCTCCCCATCATCAAGTGAGGACGGTGACGATGAGAGCTCCGAAGATGAGAAAGCTAGGGGCAAGAAGGGTTGCAAATCATGCGGATTTAGGGTTGGAGACTCGAGCCCGAGGAAGTACAGACTAAAGGGAGTGGTAGAGCAGCTCGTTTTCCATCGCGGGGTGGTAGGACGGGACGTTCACCATCGCGAAGCGACTCGAGCACGGACGATAGTTTGTTTGGGGTTGACCGGAAGCACCTGGTATGCAAGCGGGGAATGTCTTCTGCTTATAAACATGGCAGATGTAGGGAATGGGACCCCATCAAGTCCCTACCCAAGGCCCTCATGTATGATAGAAAGACACAATGGCTGGTGTTCAAACAGCATTTCACCAGTTATGCTAGCATGAAGGGGTGGTCCAAAGCCCAATGCTTAGATTGTCTGTGTTGGTCTTTGACGGGCAAGGCTGCAGAGTACTGTGCTCTTATTAGGGAACGGAATGTCGGCAGATCTATGTCATACCGGCAAGTGCTAGCACAGCTAGAAAGCCAGATTTCAGCAGACTGTGCAGGACCCAGGCTAGTCATTGAAAGACTGGGCTGACAGGGTATTGACATTAGCAAACAAGGCATTTGTGGGTCTGCCAATTACTTACTTGACCCAACGGGCGGTGGTACGGTTCTGTCAGGGACTGGCAGACCGTGAAGCTGGCCATAGGGCCAGGCTCGAGCAGCCGGACCGCACTAAAACCGCTATAGACAGGGTAAGATGGCACCAACACATGACTCAGGCTGTGTATGGAAAGGCCCGTCAAGAACCCAAGGGGGAGCTGGAGTATGATATGGATGACCCTGTGGTTATTTGGGCGGTCCAGGAGCACGAACCTCGTGAGGCCAGTGTCATGGAAGACGCTCTGGCCAAGCTAGAGCAGAAATTGAAAACAATGATGCAGGCTCTCCCTTCGCTCATTGAAGGCCAACAGGGTGAACAGGGGCAACCACACCCGCCCCAGTGGCAACCTGAAAGCCCACCCCCATATCAGAGGCAATCACCGAGATTGGCATGTTTTGGGTGCGGGGAGGCTGGGCATTTCAGGCGGGAGTGTCCACACAGGGAACATGTTGAGAGTAAGTTGGTCATAGCTTTGGTGGGAGGTTTACAGTATGTGGTAGTATCCAAGTCCAGGGGAGGCCCATGACAGTTAGGGCTAAACGCCTGAAAAGGCAAGTTAGCGCTTTGGCGTTTAGCGCTCACTGGTGACACTCTGGGTTCAGGAGTGGGGTGAGGGGTCCCCCCAGGCAGAAGGACCATTATTATAAAGTGGGGGAGTGTAGTGACTGTCGATGGGGGGTCTATATGACCTTGAGGTCAGGTTCCTGGACTTGTGGGGAACCAGCTTATTCCCACCAAATGACACCACGTGACCGCCCGCAGACATGTGGGCGCGGTCTGCGAGTAGGAAGCCATACTGACGAGACGCTGACTTACAACAAGACATATAAATAGTGCTTTAACTCTTATCCTGACAAGATCCTGGTGGGAGCTGGTAACAGTCAGATATGAAACACTTGTAAGTAGAAACACTTTACTTACAAGTGTCAATTCATTACAAAATCCCTGCAAACATGAGAGTTATGGAGAGAGAACACAAAATACGTTATTAAAAGCTCATATAAGAAGTATATGACTTCGAACTCAAAATCTCCTGACAGGCAAGTATGCTAACACCTCAATTATTGCAAGTCTAATATACATTTGGATTCGGATTTAGATTCAGATCCAAATGCACTTTGAAATGTCAACTTTTAGCACTCATGAACATATAAACACCAATATTACGCACCTAGTTCTTTTCTGCGTTTTGTTTTCTCTACACCTCCATCTAGAAAATGTGTCAATTCTTGTGTTTTGAATGTACAAGTGTCTCTCTCTTTCTGTAGATCTGGATTAACTTCATTTTTCCAATCTTTCAGAAATTCTTCTGTCAGTCTGGCCGCCATTTTGAATCAGAGGTAGTCACGTGACATTATCTATGGTCATGTGACAAACCATTATATTCGCTCTGAATCCTATTCGCCTGAAGGCAACGGTCCATAAAGATTTGCGGGAAAACACAGCATAATGAATAATAATAAGACAATAAAAAATCAACACTGCCTGTTAAACCAAGATCTCCTGATTACAATGAGATCGACCTACGTGCAAAAAGCACGATGATGCTGTTTAAAAAGAATAAAAACAATTTAAGGCAGTTTTTTTCTCCATTCTCGGATCAGTCTCTAAATAAAATCCCCCAAACCCGCCACAACAGTGCATAAAAAAGATACGCACTGGTTTATTTGCAAGTGAATTTTGCTGTAACTCATGCAAGCTATAGTTGACACCTTTTTCACAATACATAAATATAGTAAATATACTATTAACATTACAGTACATTCCGAGTACTGCTAATTAATTTTTTACACAAATTAATACATTTCATTAAATGTGTCATGGACTTCTTACAATCATTGCTAATTAGCTTAGCTCCTCCTCTCTATCTGTCAATCATACATTGCAGACTAATGCCTCTCATACCATGCTGGTTAGTTCCTATATTTAGCTTGTGTAGTAAACATCATAACATAACTCCGTGTCTCTCGTTATTATACTATACTAGTATAAACACCCACTCATTAATAATATATATCAGAAGATATCACATCGTGTCAGAGTAAAAGTGACTGATTGGATTATATTCGATCACTGGAATAGTAAAAATAACTGATTGGATTATATTCGATCATTGGAATATTAAAAGTGACTGATTGGATTATATTCGATCATTGGAATATTAAAAGTGACTGATTGGATTATATTCGATCATTGGAATATTATAGTGACTGATTGGATTATGTTCGATCATAGTTGTTAATGAGATGCGAAAATAACTGGATTATATTCCGTGAAAATTAAAATGGCACAGGAATTTAAACCTCCGGAACCTCTTGCTTTTGGCGGAAATGCTAATCTTGCGGAAGACTTCAAGAGATGGCAACACAAATTCGATTATTACCTAATAGCCAGTGGTAAAAACGAGAAGGATAAAAAAAGTGCAGGTTGCAGTACTTCTTACTTGTATTGGAGATGATGGCCTTGAGCTATTTAATAACTTTACCTGGGAAAGCGGTGATGACAGACAAGACATTGCAAAAGTACAAACAAAGTTTAGTGAATACTGCGAATCAAGGAAAAACACTGTGATTGAACAGTGTACATTTTGGAATATTAAACAAAATGACATGTCAATCGATGAATTCATCAATGAACTCAAAACAAAGTCTAAAAACTGCGATTTCAGAGAACAACGAGATTTTATGATCAGGGACAGAATCATATTTGGCATTGGGGATGAACGGCTAAGAGAAAGGCTCCGAAGAGACTCTGAAAGTCCAGGTTTAAACCGTGTCGTCGACCTGTGCAGAGCAGCAGAGTGCAGCAAGAATCAAATCAAAGAGATATAAAATGATCAGAAAATAGATGTTGTACAAAAAGGAACTCATTACAGAAGTTAAGCTAGAAAGCCGGCACAAACTTATAGCGCGCCGAGCAAACAGCAGCATCGCCCCACGAGCTATAATTATATGCACACAAAGCAGCAGCAGCCTATGGCGAACTGTAATAAATGTGGTGGGACACATAACAAATCAGCGTGTTCTGCTTACGGAATGAAATGCAACACGTGTAATCGCTTAAATCATTTCTCAAAGGTATACTTCTACAATAAAGAAAGAGCAGTAAATCATGCAGAATTGCAAGACTCGTCGTCAGATTGTGAGTTTGCAGGAGAACTGAAAATAGCAGCCATGAATGAGGATAAAGGATGGTATTCCTTAGTCAAAATGGGTGACACAGTTGTAAAATGTAAGCTAGACACTGGTGCAGAGGCGAATATCATTCCACAAACTCTCTTCAACAAATTAAAAACGCCAGTTTGAGAAAGACAACAACGAAACTATGAACATTCTCAAACTCTACAATTATGCCACTTGGGAAAACAACATTCAATTGCCAGCTACTAAAGGCAAATTCGAAGGCAAATATTGAAATTGATAAGAGCGTGCCGCCTGTGATGAACGCGCCGAGAAACGTACCGTACACAATTTTGCCTAAACTAAAAAACAAACTAGATGATTTGGTTGAAGATGGTATATTAATACCTGTACAGGAAGCGACGGATTGGGTCAACAGTATTGTAGTGACCGAAAAGAAAAATGGCGATTTAAGAATATGTATAGACCCTCGCGACTTGAATAAGGCAGTCAAAAGGCATCACTTCAAGATTCCAACACTCAAAGATGTTACGTCACAACTTAGTGGGAAGAAAGTGTTCACAATCTTAGCTACCATCAAGTTGAACTCGATGAAGAAAGCTCGTACTTATGTACCTTTCAAACGCCTTTTGGTCGTTATAGATATAGGGCCTACATGTCTACCATTTGGACTGAAATCCAGCAGTGGTCTTTCAACTGAAAAACACTGAGACATTTGGTGACATTGAAGGTGTATTTATGATAGCAGACAACATGATAATCGCCGCAGAAGATGAAACGTGTCACGACGAAATTCTGCAGAAAGTACTGAAAAGGGCTGAACAGAAGAATATTAAGTTTAAAAAGGACTAAATCCAGTTCAAAGTCAACTCAGTAAAATACATGGGAAATATCATCAGCGAAGAAGGACTGAGGCCTGACCCAGATAAAATAAAAGCTATACTGGAAATGCCATCCCCTGAGGATAAGGCAGGTGTACAACGCCTCCTGGGGACAGTGAACTTACTTGCACAATACATTCCCAATATGTCTGAAATTACCGCGCCTCTCAGAAACTTGCTACGCAAGGACAATCGTTTTATATGGGAACATGAACAAAAGAAGTCATTAGAACAAATAAAAACAGTGCTAACAAAATAACCTGTTCTGAGTTTCTATGACGTAACAAAGGAAGTTACAATACAAGCCGATGCCTCTCAAAATGGTATTGGTGCTTGCTTACTGCAAGACGGACATCCCATCGCGTACTCATCAAGAGCACTGACGGAAACTGAAAAGCGGTACGCCATGATAGAGAAGGAATTACTGGCCGTAGTGTTCGCTACATCTAAGTATCATGCGTACATATATGGAAAAAACGTGAATGTACAAAGCGATCATAAACCTTTGGAAAGCATATTGAAGAAACCTCTAAGTGGATCACAGCCACGACTTCAAAGGATGTTATTACAGCTCCAGAAATATGATATAAATCTGATACCCCTGAAAAGTACATGTTTGTAGCTGATACACTGTCACGCGCATATCTAAATGAGACGGATCCGGAAACGATGGAAAATGCTGAGAACTGAACGTCACAGGTTCACTCATTGATGCAAAATCACCCTATGGATGACAATCAAATGAATGAAATTAGGACAGCCACCGCAAATGACGAAACCCTCGTGCTACTGCATAAAACTGTCAACGAAGGATGGCCGCATCATATGAAAAGCCTTCCATTACACTGCGACCATACTGGAATTTCAAAACATCAATACACATTATAGGTAATGTTGGGTTCCTGGACAATCGAGTTATAATTACAGAAGAAATGAGAAGTAAAATGCTGACGCTACTTCATGAAGGTCGCATGGGAATAGTAAAAACAAAAGCCAGAGCCTGTGAGTCTATGTATTGGCCAGGAATGAAACATGACATTGAAAAAGCCTGTTCCACATGTGCGACGTGCAACAAGTATAAAAGGCAAAATCAAAAAGAGGCCCTGAAGCAGCACGAAATACCACAAAGACCATTTCAGAAAGTAGATGTCGACATATTTGAGTACAGAAACAAATACTATGTCTTATGTGTGGACTATTTCAGTAAATTTGTGGAAATTAGAAAACTAAACGGGAAAAACGCCAAATCAGTACAAACGATGCTGTTAGCAATATTTGCTGTGCATGGCATTCCTGAGGAAGTTATTGCAGACAATATGCCGTTTAACAGCAGAGAGTTTAAACACTTTGCAAAAAACAATAACTTAAGAATAACTGTTACGATATACATTGTTTAGGCTTACTGAAAGCATTTTAGGATTAACACTTTACTATTGATATTTCCTGTGTACTACGTCACCAGTGTTCGTGCATTAAACATTCTACATAAAACATGGTGTCAGAAGTTAAACCGGACGATACTTTCAGCAAATGCGGCCTGAATTAAGCATTGTCACCATTAAGAATACAACAGAGAGACAAACGAATGTCTAATCTACGAGATTGTAAAGCAAATCCAGGATCTCTCATGTTTTAAGTGCGGAATTGAGCGTATTATTCCCAGGACTTGTATTCTTTTCCCGCGAAACTTCACGGTTTATTGACGCGCTTCGTAAGATGGCTTCCAGCAAGCTTCCAGTACCTTTTCCAATGGAGGTAAAGGGTGATCTTAGGGATAATTGGAATTTCTTTGAATCTCAATGGAACAATTATGAAGTAGCAACCGGACTAGAGGGAAAAGACGACAATATTCGCGCAGCTACGCTATTGAGTGTTATGGGAAAAGATTGCTACCGAATTTTTCAGCATTTAGACATGCCTGAAGACGACCGCGCAAAGGTGAGTGCAATATTGAAGGCACTAAAGGAACACTTTATACCAAAAACAAACGTTATACATGAACGTTACGTATTCAACACAACAGATCAGTTACAAAACGAAAGTGTAGACGTCTATGTTACCAGACTTAGGGGTCTTTCCAATTCATGTGAATTTGGCGCTCTGCAAAATCAAATGATTCGAGACAGAATAGTGTTAGGCACTAAAGACAGTGGAGCCAGGTCACGGATGCTTCGTGAGCCAGACTTAACACTCGAGAAAGCAGTAGACATGTGTAGAGCGAGTGAGATAGCGGATCACCAAATGAGGAAACTCAGTTCTACAGAAGAGGTGAACTATACGTCAAAACAGAAAGTCACTAAAAATGTTGACAAAAGGAAACAACACAAACTAAGTACTTCAGAACAGAAAGAGCAGAGTATGTGTCGTTACTGTGGTGGAACACACGGCAAGAAAGACTGTCCGGCATATGGAAAAGCGTGTTCAAAATGTAAGAAAAAAAAACATTTCGCGAAAGTCTGCCTACAAAGTTCGAGACCTAAAGTGAACATAGTGGAGGAAACAGACAGTGACGAGTCCATATATACATTGAATGCCTTGACAGATAAACAGTGGTTCTGTTTATCATGTCAAGGCATTCAATGCTATATCATGGACTGTCAATGTCAGATAGACACAGGTGCCTCGTGTAATGTAATTTCAACCAGTGTGCTGTCAAGCATTACAAAGCAAAAGAAGCTGAGAATTACTCCAACAAAAACAAAGCTAAAATTGTATGATGGGGGAACATTAATTCCTGTTGGAAAATGCACCATTAACTGTACCGTAGGTAAAGTGACAGAAACACTTGAATTTCATGTTGTGGAAATTGAAGGCAAAGATACCTCAACATTGTTGTCGGCAGCAGCTAGTGTGAAATTAGGCATAATGACAGTAAATGTCGTAAACAGTGTGTTACAAACACCTGAAACTACACTAACAGAAGAAAATATTCTTCAAGAATATAGTGATGTTTTCAATGGACTTGGATGCCTACCAGGGACCTACAGCATTGAAATAGATAAAACTATGAAACCAGTTCAGCATCAGCCGCGAAGGGTACCGGTCGCGCAGAAAGCAGAAGTCAAGGCAGAAATTGAAAGACTTGTGAACAAAGGAGTCATTACAAAAGTTGTAGAACCTACTGACTGGATTAGTAGTATGGTGGTTGTGAGAAAACCAAATAAACTTCGAGTATGTTTAGATCCTAAAGATCTTAACAAAGCAATAAAGCGTTCTAAGTACATGATGCCAACAATTGATGACATTCTTCCTAAAGTGTCAAAAGCCAAAGTATTCACAGTTCTCGACGCTAAAGATGGATTTTGGCAAGTGAAACTTGAAGAAAAAAGTAGTTACCTAACAACATTCTGGACTCCTTTCGGTCGATACAGGTGGTTACGCCTACCGTTTGGAATTTCATCAGCACCGGAAGAATTTCAGCGCAGACAACATGAAGCGGTAGAAGGACTACAAGGTACAGAAGTTATCGTAGACGATATCTTAGTGTATGGTCAAGGTGAGACCATGGAAGAAGCCATACGAGATCATGATGAGAAACTTGTTAAAGTTCTAGAGCGAGCAAGAGCTGTAGGATTAAAGCTTAACAAGGACAAACTGAAACTTAGACAAACTGAAGTTAGTTACATGGGTCATGTACTCACCTCAAGTGGTGTACGTGCAGATCCAAAGAAGATACAAGCAATATTGGACATGCCAAAGCCAACTGACTTAAAAGGGGTACAACGTTTTCTTGGATTCGTGACATATCTTTCCAAATTCTTACCGCATTTGTCAGAAGCATGTGAACCTTTGCGAAGGTTAACGACAAAAGATACGTTGTGGTATTGGGAATCGCAGCAAGAAGAAGCATTTGCCACTATAAAGAGACTAGTTACTGAACAACCAGTTCTTAGATACTATGATTTGGAAGAGGAAGTAACATTACAGTGTGACGCGAGTGAAGCAGGACTAGGAGCAACATTGCTTCAGAAAGGTCAACCAGTCGCGTTTGCCTCAAGAGCACTGAGCACAGCAGAAAAACATTACGCGCAGATTGAAAAAGAATGTCTAGCCATAGTATTCGCGTGTGAACGGTTTGAACATTACATATATGGTCGTTCTCTAGTCACTGTACATACAGATCACAAACCTCTAGAAACAACCTACAAAAAGCCATTGTTAAACGCGCCAAAGAGACTGCAACGTATGCTCTTAAGACTTCAGAAATACAGTTTATGTCTGCAATACACGAAAGGGACAGAGATGTACATAGCTGATACATTATCCAGAGCGTTCCTACCAATGACACAAACGGACAAAGATAATACTGCTGAAGTTTTTAGCGTTCAAGAGCAGAAACTGCAAGAAGATTTAGCAGCAATTAACTTTGCGGAAACAGTTAACGTGACTGAACAGCGCTTTAAGCAAATTCAAGTACATTCATACCAAGATGAAGCACTACAAACACTTAAGTCGGTTATTCTGTCTG
This sequence comes from Cyrtodaria siliqua, assembly GCA_037043455.1. Classification (NCBI taxonomy): domain Eukaryota; kingdom Metazoa; phylum Mollusca; class Bivalvia; order Adapedonta; family Hiatellidae; genus Cyrtodaria; species Cyrtodaria siliqua. The sequence goes on from JAWPHD010001041.1 coordinate 204,124, forward strand.
GATGGCCAGACTTGAAAGCAGAAGTACCAGTTTTAATTCGTGAATATTGGAACATTCGTGATGAATTATCAGTTCAAGATGGTATGGTTTACAAAGGATGTAGAATAGTAGTGCCAAAGACTCTTCGTAGTGAAATGCTAACCAGAATACATGCAAGCCATATGGGTGTCGAATCCTGTCTCAGGAAATCACGCGATGTACTCTACTGGCCAAATATGAACAATGAAATCAGTGATCACATTGAAAAATGCAGCATATGCAATGAATATAGTTCCAAGCAACAGAAAGAGACTTTAATAACACATGATGTTCCAGACAGGCCTTGGAGCAAAGTTGGAGTGGACATTTTCACGTTAAAGCAGTCTGATTACTTAGTGACAGTCGATTATTACTCAGATTTCTGGGAATTAGACTTGCTACCGGACACAACATCATCTACGATAATAAACTGTCTGAAAGGCCATTTCAGCAGGCATGGTATTCCAGACACTCTCGTATCAGACAATGGACCTCAACTATGTAGTGTTGAATTCAATAAATTCTCTCAACAATGGGAATTTGACCATGTCACGTCTTCACCGTATCACAGTCAGTCAAACGGAAAGGCAGAATCAGCTGTCAAAATCGCGAAAGGGTTGGTGAAGAAAGCGATCAAGAGCAATAGAGACATTTGGAAAACAATTCTCGACTGGAGAAACACTCCGACAGAAACAATGGACAGCAGTCCAGCGCAGCGCCTAATGTCAAGGCGAACAAGACACACATTACCAATTGCGGATGAGCTACTTAAGCCTAAAGTAGTAGAAAACGTACTACAGAAAAAAATGCTGAAACACAAGCTATCCAAGTTTCAGTACGATAAAGGAGCCAAGGACTTGCCAGAGTTGGTTATTGGACAATCAATACGTATGGCGCCTCTACCAAATGATCGAGACAAAAAATGGCGGTTCGGAACCTGTGTGGAACAACATTCACCACGGTCCTATGTCGTCGATGTAAATGGTCATCTATACAGACGCAACCGAAAATACATCAGATCTACATCAGAAGCCATTCCGGAGTCAATAATCGGTGATCAAAGTGTTTTTAATGATCCGTGTAATAGTAATGACCAAAAGTGTGTAGAAAAAGCAGCTAATAGAGCAAACCAAAGTGCTAGTGAATCAAGTGTAAATGCTAGTAAAAATTCAGCCACTAGTGAAAAAGTAAAAGTGAGTGGCAAAAGTTCTCAGTGTAAAGAAAAGATCATTCATGTGGAATCATCGCCCAAACCAGAACCAATAAACAGACATCCTGCGATCAATTCTGAAAATCCATCCAAATCAACCAGGACAAGAGACATAAGGCCTCCAAAGAGATATGAAGATTTTGTTTAAGTACATATGTACTTATGACATAGACTAGTTAAGTTAGAAAACATAGTTAGATACATTTAAGTTGAATTGCTTAAGTCAGTGGTAGTGTTTTCTACACTGTTTTTTTAGTTGCAGTCCTTATGAGTGGTAAAAGTTAATACCATATACATATTGACTTAAACTGTTTTAAGTTCATATTTCTTTTCAATAGTATAAGTTGCCTGATGCATAGTACAAAGTACAATTTTCTTTCATTGTTTTGTAAAGAAAAGGGGATGTTACGATATAAATTGTTTAGGCTTACTGAAAGCATTTTACTATTGATATTTCCTGTGTACTACGTCACCAGTGTTCGTGCATTAAACATTCTACATGAAACAATAACCACAAGTAGCCCGACACACATTCAAAGCAACGGCATTGCAGAACGATTGATTCAAACCGTAAAGAAATTGCTTAAAAAGGCATATAAAAATGGCAAAGACGAAAGCATCGCGCTTCTGGAATACAGAAATACGCCAGTCACAGGTTGTGACTACTCTCCAGCACAATTGTTGTTCAACCGAAGACTTCGGGATAAAATACCAACAACTTCAGCACTACTTGAACCACAAGTGCCAAAAAGATGCTCACCAACAATTACTCATATGCCAGGAGAAACAAAAAATTCTTCTATGATAAAAGGACAAAACTCTTGAAACCCCTGCAGGATGGTGATTCAGTACGCTACTGGAAAAATAAAGTGTGGGAACCTGCAGTCATTGATAGTAAACATTCCACACCAAGGTCATATAACATTACAACAGAAAATGGCTTTAACCTCAGACGTAACAGAGTTCATGTCCAGAAAACATCAGAGCCAACACCTGTGGTGATCATGGACGATGATTACAATGACCCGTCCACTAATGATCATGGAATAACAAACGGCCAACAGAGTCATAACTCAACTGATAACATTCAGCGACAGAACATTATGACAAGATCACTGCGTCCCAGAGATAATATCAGGAAACCAGCCAGATACAGGGATAGTGATTGTGTAGATTGATTATGCATTTAATCTGATGGTAAAGATCAGATAATAAAGGGCTAATGTGCTAGTAACCTCTTAGTGCTGAAACTTGTATGTTTACAGTAAAACCTCAATAGGCAATTAATATCCAACTATTTCCTAAACATTAAGTATGATTAATGTAATCATTTCTATATTAGATATGACTAGAGAACTTATTTGCAGTTTACAGTAAATTTCATATTTGCAAGTATTGGGGATTTCCTGCAAACAAGTCTATATGTAAACTGTTCTTATATTAATTACAAGTTTAACATATTGTAAAAGTGACTTTAGACAATTCAGCGAGATTTAGTGATTAGCTAGTTTAATTAGTACTTGGAACTGCTGCAACATATCAACGCAATTTTGACACTGTGAAATAAATGCGAATGCTTGAGTGTTTTGACATTGAAAAGTTCTGGCACTAAAGACATAAAACTGTGGTTAGATGTTTGCTTGACATGGTCAATTCCACGAAGCAAAGTTCAAATTGGATTTAATGTGAACATTACCTTGATACCAATCTGTGAAGGGATATTCCTATCATTGCTGCCAAAAGAACATTGACAGCTTAACAATATTCATTCTCTTTATGGACTACTCGGAGATTAATTAATCAAGAACATTTGTTTATGTTAATCATTATTCTTTCAAGAAAGTGAGATGTCATGGACTTCTTACACTCATTGATAATTAGCTTAACCCCTCCTCTCTATCTGTCAATCATACATTGCAGGCTAATGCCTCTCATACCATGCTGGTTAGTTCCTATCTTTAGCTTGTGTAGTAAACATCATAACATAACTCCGTGTCTCTCGTTATTATACTATACTAGTATAAACACCCACTCATTAATAATATATATCAGAAGATATCACAAAATGTGGCTGTTGTGACAGTATATAGAGCATTGGGTAGATACTGTAACAGTACTGACCAGTATATAGGGTTTATGTTGTAACAGTACTGACAGTATATAGGTATATGTTGTAACAGTACTGACAGTATATAGGGTTTATGTTGTTACAGTACTGACAGTATATAGGTATATGTTGTAACAGTACTGACAGTATATGGTTTATGTTGTTACAGTACTGACAGTATATAGGTATATGTTGTAACAGTACTGACAGTATATAGGTATATATTGTAATAGTACTGACAGTATATAGGGTATATGATGTAACAGTACTGACAGTATATAGGTATATGTTGTAACAGTACTGACAGTATATAGGGTATAGGTTGTAATAGTACTGACAGTATGTACTAGATCGGGTAGATGTTGTAACAGTGCTGACAGTATATAGGGTATATGTTGTAACAGTACTGACAGTATATAGGGTATATGTTGTAACAGTACTGACAGTATATAGGGTATATGTTGCAACAGTACTGACAGTATATAGTATATCGAGTAGATGTTGTAACAGTGCAGACAGTATATAGGGTATAGGTTGTAACAGTACTGACAGTATATAGGTATATGTTGTAACAGTACTGACAGTATATAGTATATCGAGTAGATGTTGTAACAGTGCATACAGTATATAGGGTATAGGTTGTAACAGTGCTGACAGTATATAGAGTATATGTTGTAACAGTACTGACAGTATATAGTATATCGGATAGATGTTGTAACAGTACTGACAGTATATAGTATATCGAGTAATGTTATAACAGTGCTGACAGTATATAGTATATCGATTATATGTTATAACAGTGCTGACAGTATATAGTATATCGGGTAGATGTTGCAACAGTGCTGACAGTATATAGTATATCGGATAGATGTTATAACGAGTGCTGACAGTATATAGCATATCGGGTAGATGTTGTAACAGTGCTGACAGTATATAGTATATCGGGTAGATGTTATAACTGCTGACAATATATAGTATGTCGGGTAAATGTTGTAACAGTACTGACAGTATATATTATATCGGGTAGATGGTGTAACAGTACTGACAGTATACAGTATGTCGGGTAGATGTTGTAACAGTGCTGACAGTATATAGTATATTGGGTAGATGTTGTAACAGTGCTGACAGTATATAGTATATCGGGTAGATGTTGTAATATATAGTATATCGGGTAGATGTTGTAACAGTGCTGACAGTATATAGTATATCGGGTAGATGTTATAACAGTGCTGACAGTATATAGTATGTCGGGTAGATGTTGTAACAGTGCTGACAGTATATAGTATATCGGGTAGATGGTGTAACAGTACTGACAGTATACAGTATGTCGGGTAGATGTTGTAACAGTGCTGACAGTATATAGTATATCGGGTAGATGTTGTAATATATAGTATATCGGGTAGATGTTGTAACAGTGCTGACAGTATATAGTATATCGGGTAGATGTTATAACAGTGCTGACAGTATATAGTATGTCGGGTAGATGTTGTAACAGTGCTGACAGTATATAGTATATCGGGTAGATGTTGTAACAGTGCTGACAGTATATAGTACATCGGGTAGATGTTATAACAGTGCTGACAGTATATAGTATGTCGGGTAGATGTTGTAACAGTACTGACAGTATATAGTATATCGGGTAGATGGTGTAACAGTGCTGACAGTATATGGTATTTCGGGTAGATGTTGTAACAGTGCTAACAGTATATAGTATATCGGGTAGATGTTGTAACAGTACTGACAATATATAGTAGATCCGGTAGATGTTGTATCAGTAGAGGCATGGGATGTATTAGTAGACACTGTTTATAAAGGTTCAAGGATTGTACAGACTAGATATGTGTACATATACTAGTCAAAATTCCCAAGTACCCAGCTAAGAATATGGCAATCATTGTCTCATTGTTTTGTCACTTTAAATCACCTTGATTTTGGACACACCGTTGAACTGCAACATAACAAGTCTCGATCATTTAGACCTCTCGCGAGACTTCTCGCAGTCAGCTTGAGGGTGTATGGATGATAGAGAGTACAACATAACAAGTTTAAATCGTCTGCTCTGATCGCAAGGACAAACTTTAAAGCTTTCAAGTCGGTGTGCTTTCTTAGAAATAAACAATATAAATTATATAAATTATACAACTGGGTACTTAGGACTTGTGTCAAGTAGCGCATGGGATATTGTTTTTGAGCTGTCTGTCTGTTGGTCACTTTGTCCGACAGTCTGTATGTCACAGGACTATATATAATGAACCCTTGACCGGATTTCAACACAACTTGGTAAGATGATCAGTACCAAGCCTAGCTGCTCATATCGCCTGTTTATTCCGGTCGAATTATTTTTGGCTGACTAATGGCCCGTTGAAGGTTCTCCTCAACCCCTGGCAAGATTTCAAGGAAACTTGGCAGAGATGACCACACCGGGCAGAGATGACCACACCGAACTTAGTTACGCATATATATGACGTGTTCCGGTCGAATGATGTTTGGTGGAGTTTTGGTCATTTAAATGTTTTAATTCACAAACTTTGCCCAGACTACTCTGTACCAAATTTGGCTGAAATCCGGTAAAGGCTTATTAAATAGAACTATTCTAGACAATGTTTGTGTATTAAAACCTTTAAAGGGGCTTAACTCCGCTAACTATTTGACTTATATGCATGATTTCGTTCAGCATATACATGCCAGTTGTAGGACTGGTCGGCCGTCTCAGTTGGGCATTGGGCTCCCCGCTACAAGTAGACACCGTCGTGATGACTGAACGGTTGTTAAACGGGAGAGGTTCAAATTGACTGTGTTAAACGTAACTTTAAGATCCAACACGTTTTACAAACCTTAAACATCCATTTAGCTTTATTAAGAACAGTTATTTGGTCAATTGTCATTGCATTTATAGCATTCATTGCACATTATTTAAACATGTTTATTCGGTGCCTAATATGATACGAAAAGCATTTCTCTGTATTTTTATTAACTTGTCCTTTTGTCATGCAATATTGCGAATAAAGCGTGGCTTGATAAACCTTATAATAATAATAAGCCACGCTTTTCCACAGACGATTGTGTGCGGAAGTCAAAGAATGCCTGGCGAACTTGCAACTTAACTGACTGCAAAACCATCATGTATTGTTCTGACCCAACGCATAAAACCAGTTTAATCTTTAATAAAAATAAAGCAACGTGATAACGTGTTATTATCCTTCGCACGATGGCAGTACAACAAACATTTACTTTGTACAAACAACGCATGGCAACTCCCGACCTAACACATATGGTGGACATCTCAAAGACTGACACCTAACTTCAACAAAATACAGTAGATAACCGTTTTCATCTGCATGACCTCCTTCAAGAAACTCTGGTTCAGCGTCGATACAGTGAAAGTCTCCCTGTTGTGTATGGGTATAATGTCCGGCCATGAGATATCCCCAGTATTCCCTGGTCCATCCGTCATAACAGGTCGTTCGTCCTGGAATCATAATGTGTGAAATACGCCCACTTTCGCACGCGACGCATGGCACTTCCAGGTCGTCGTAACTTGTTCCAAATATGGCATTTGCACGAGCTGAGTTGTGTTCGTATTCAACCCCATACACGAATTCTCCGATGTTATTTTGTGTGTCGTAGTACTTTCCCCAGACTGGTTCGCGTGGGAGGCAAATCATGCTAGGTGAACTTCCGGAATGTGTATAATGCCCACCGGCCGCGAAGCCATCATAAATTGCTTTAGAACCATTCTGTGGACATTCCTTTCTTCCCCAACGAATGTAAGTAGATCCAGACCTTGTCAAGTATGGATTTTAGCTGAGTTTTGTCCTTTCTGTGCTTGTTGTTTTTTCTGAATGATCGCCAGTTGGTCAGTTACTTGTTGCCTGAATTGTTTATTGTCGTCTTCAAGAGTCTTTACTTTTGTCGCCAGTGACTCCAAATCTCTGTTTGTTTTAACGTTGCGTATTTCACTTAGTATCATATCTAGCTTGAAGCCTAGATGCATGTGTTCATTTGATTTCTTTTCAAGACCAGCAATAACCCTGGATAATTCTGATTCAATGTTCGGTTCTGATATTGCGCAGATGGCACCACAAAAAAAAATCAAAATGAATGCAAATATTTCAGTGGTTCTTACATATCCTCCCATTTTGTTACAGCACTGCGTATTAATGTTCGATGGCACTTTTTCAACAAATGAAGTGTGTTGCTCGTAAACACTAAATATATTCTTTGACCATTAACAATCTGATGTCACATGAGTTTATTAAGTATATACGAAGAGAGAACAGTTATGAACTTGAACTTATATATTTCAATTGTGTGTGTTTATAGGCCGTGAGCTAATAAGGTAAACTTTTCCTCAAGAGAATTTTGTAGACCCTAATGTTTTGAAAGCCCAATTTCTATGTAGTATTTTGCAACTTGTCTGCCATCCGAGCGTTGGGGCGTTATCGTGTTACAGTGTGTAGAATACGTTACCTATAAAACAATAATTAATTTTACCGCATTTTGAAGACTAAACAGGTATGGAAGAAAGGGTTTTTATCTTAAAATGTCTTCATTTTTTTATGCTTTTTACACTACAAACTTTCGTTTCACTTGCTTTTTATGCCTTGGATACATGCGTTATTAAGTCTATGTTACCGTAATTTACGTTACTTTGTTAAATTCAGTTTTTTAACCCAAGACATTAAGATCATTTATGATGTTACGTCCGAACAATATTTCAAAACGTACAGATATCACAGGCAAACGTGCCTATGCTTTTAATAATGTTTGGTTCTCGTAATGAGCGTTACATTGTGTGTTTTAAAAGCATTTTCTATTGTCCGCAAGTTAAAAGAAATTAGAACAAATCATCCAATAAACCATTAAAGTTTTATTGCAACTAGTCCTTTAGAAATAAGTGCTTGTAACAACTCTGTTTGAACATTATGTATGTTTTTTTTTAAAATACAAACTTTCGTTTCACTTAATGTTTACACCTTGGATATATGCTTTATTAAGCCTACGTTACCGTAAATTACGTTACCTTGTTGAATGAAGGTGTTTGGTTTAAGAAATTAAGAACATTAAATATTTTATATTCGAAAAATATTTCAAACATTATATGTAATTACAGACATGCGTATGCATGGTGGGAACAATGTTTAGTTCTTGGATTGTCCGTTACATTTTCTTTTGAAAATAATTTTTCCGTGTGTTAAATGTAATCTAGAAAAAGCAGCCAATTAACTGATACAGATGTTACTGCACAATTCCTCTTAGACTGGCTGTCGTCCCAGTGGTTATAATTTTCTTTAATATTTTGCAAACTAAATCAAATTAAAATCTTAAAATCCCAAATATTTCTGAAAAGCTCTGAACCATTATGTTTGAAGCCAATAATTCAAAGGGACTTAATGCAAATCATTTATTTGACGATAGCTTGAGTTGTCTCAAATAGTATAAAGATTAACATGAACAAACATAAGGACTTAGCCAGTCTACATTCCTCTAGGCATCGTCGATGTCAAAGTTTGAACAGACATGAAATTATGTCAACGCTAATATATTTTACCTCATGTATTAAACGTTACGTACGCTACCAATTAAGTTTGCATCATTTTATTTAAATATGATATCTAAGTATCAAGTACAAACATGGATGTGTATGCTCATGTTCCTTTATATGCTGTTTATACTTAGGCAAACATTGAACGAAATGAAATTTGCATATAATTTACACAACTCTTCCGTATTGTTTACGTTACCAAATTCAAAGAAAACATCAAATTATATGCAAACTTTTAACGGCTAATGTATTCATATATTTATCAAATGTAACGAATTCAGCAATGTAAAAAAAATCACAAAATGTATTAAACGTTACATACGTTACTAACAAATATAAATGTATAGCTCTATGAGATAACATGCATTTTCATGGAAATATATTACATCAGTTGAGCTCATGATTCCTCTATTCATCGTTATCACTTTTTTTCAAACTCAGTCAGGTTGTTGGCATCCATAGCTTCTTGCTCATTATCTCTTCCTTCTTCAGTGTCAAGCTCTTTGAACATTATGCCAACAATTTTGACGCAGTATCACCAAATAGTCCAGTCAAATTCAGTAATTTGTCTTCCGTTATTTGTTTCTGCGTCTGGTAGGTCTGGTTAATGTTGGAAAGTATGGAGCCAGAAAAACTCTTGGCAGTGTGCATGTTCAAATGCATGATTATAGAAATATGACACGGCAATAACAAGCTCGAGATGTGGCCTTTGAATTGACGCGAAAACATATTTGACATCCGTGTACTGAAGTTTGTCATATAGGCAGCACACTATCCTCTCCATGCTTTCCGTGCTCTCCGGACTATTTTGAAGATCATCCGAACATTCATGTTGCTGTCTGAGCAATCCAAAATTTGCACAAACTCTGTTCTTTTTAAGAGTCTTGAATGCCTGGCCTCTCCGCACTGGTTGTATCACAGTTTGTGAGGCAATGTAGCGAGGGCAGTAAAGAGCAAATATCAGACCCCTTAACCGATGCAATTTGTTTTTCACAGTCAACATTCTCCTCTTTCTTTTTAATCATCCCAGTGCCAAACACGACATACGGTTGTATTCCTGAAACAAATTGTGTAAGCAGGATCAGTACGTCTGTTTCAGGAGAATGTACCTTGATTATTTCGGGTGTTGGTGAGGATTGACAGTGATATAATCATTCTGATGTCTGCTTCCTCCTTAGAATAATGATAGAAAAGCAGATCTTCCAGGTAACGTAAATTGCCTCGTTTATATCAGGTAACGTAAACTACATTGTCTTTAGGAAATGTTTTATTGCATTTGATTTTGATTTTTAACTTGTTTGATAAATACTATAAAATATATATATTTTGTTGCATGTAAACATTTTGTTTTAGTGTTAACTGTGTTATAGTTTCAAAACACATTAATGATGACGTATTTCGAATGGAGGTCACGCCATTATGCCCCTGTGTTCATTTGGCAACCATACCTCATTTTGTAGCAAATTCCATAAAATATATTCTTCAAAATTCCCCCAGGGTGGCGGTGACGTGGTAACTTACAGTCTAGTTATTGTTAGCTATTATTGTTTGGTAATGAACAGGTTGTAACGTAAACTACAGTATATTTTCATATCTTCATTATGTTGAAAAGATAAGCAATTTATAAATAACATAAATATAGGCAGTATGTGTTCACATGCACATTTTATTGCTCATATTTAACTTTATTGAACGTGTTTTGGAATTGTTATGGTAACGTAATTGTCACGTGCGTTACACACAAACGCCCCAATGCTCAGATGGCCAACAAATATCATTTTGAAGAATTTTGTATGAACTTTCAGAAAATCATACCCTACAAAATGTCCCCAGGTGGGGGGAGTCTATAGCTAGCTCAAGGACTATTAAGTATATAAGTTATGAAAGTACTATTTAAGTGGCCACTGACAATCCCAACTGTAGTGGATCACATGGATAAATACAAGGGCCATTCAATACGATGTATAATACACAAGGGATATCCAATATGTAATAGTGTGTATATATCACACAGGCACGCGCGCTCGGCCCGCCCGCCCGCCCGCCTGCCCGCATGCATACCCGCCCGCCCGCACTCACTCATATTCACATATACATGATCATCTATTTGTTATACTTGCATTGCCAATTAATGCTGCCTTGTTTGTTAGAGAGTATGGCCTGTTGAGGATTTCTTCATTTACACTGTCCCGTTTTATTGGCAGGACGCTCTAGGGTAAGAATGCGGTTTGGTGCACCCTAGAACCTGGGTTAACCCCTAGCGGCCTTTCTGCCACTGACCGTTCCAAGGCATTATCCCTATTGTCAACCCTTTGTGTTTGTGAAGTCACATTATTATATGAGCTTAACACCTGGATAACGTTTAGAGTAATTGTGTCGTTATCGGGCGGGTTACTTTCTTTAACATTGTAATTGTTGTTTGTTTTAATGCTTGTTTTTGGTTGACTGTGCTCTGTGAAAGCTACATTTCCTATGTTTGAACTCAATTCTTATTTTAACCATCCATCATAACAATACTTTCTTCTAGAGACATTATTTGTGATTTGGATTTCACACGTGACGTATGTTTATTTAGACAAATTGACATGAAGGAATAATAAAATTGATAACATATGTGAGCATATAAACATTTATTTGAATATATTATTTATTTGTTATCAACGAAAATCAATTTAACAATACATATGCATAAATCGACCTGTATATATACACTCAAGCAAATAATACAGCAAATAGTATTCCTTCAAAGTTTCATTATTGACAGAGTATGCGTTTGGCTCAAATATGTGAGCAAATTTAGGATGCAAAATTTTGCAAACTATTTACGTTAAATACAGTATTGAACTGGCTCAGTTTTTCAAGGAGAAACTTCAACATTTATGAATTTCTTGTTGTAAGGTGTAAGGTGTAGTGTGATTAAAACATCTACAACATCACAGTTGTGTCCTTTCTCCAATTAACTGCAACTTTATTTTTACAAAACATCTTGGGATTTCTTTGGAATATTATGTGCAATTAAGTGTGCAGTATATACAATATATAGCGGAAATTCCCGTGTTGCGTTTTCATATCTCTTGAGTGTAGATGAAAGTATGGAAAAGCTAGTGGACACATAAGTTATTTCAGGACTATTTTTGTCAATCAACTTTAAAAACAAGATAAAAAATGGACGGGGTATGGCCAAGTGAAATTTTCAACCAAATAAATAGTTTAGGCATGGACAATGCCAAACATTTAGTACATGACAGTAATTCAACACTATTGATGCCACAGCCGGATGAATAAACTCATATATTGACACAAACACTGGATCCAGAAAGGATACTTAATGATAGAGTAATTTTGTTAAAATACAATGTGTAAAATTATAATTTACAGTGCTATAAACAATTAAAAACGCTTAGCTAGCGCTCGAGTATCTATTTTAGCTGGCACACTGATATTGTAATTAAGATATCTATATCATAGATGCAAACTATTTTTAAAACGACAAGCTGTAATAAAAGTGATGTTACATCTGATATCATACACATATCGAACATATTAAGCTAGAATATACGTTTTTATTACATTATTAAATATGGGGTGAATAATTTTGATATCACACAGTTTTTCACAGTTATCAACTAATAAACCGCCATGTAATCTATAAGTTATTGTTACAGGAGATGCGGATGCCTTTCCCTTTGTTTATTGCAAGCGGTTGAATAGTGTTGAGTCTATGGATCGAATAAGATTCGCGTGATTTTCGAGTGTGATCTGACCAATTAGGGTTGTGGTCTATGCAGCAAAGAGAAAAAAAACCTGTAGAGCAGAGATGTTTATGCGACTTGGCGAGTTTGTGTGTGTTTACGTCAGGTCTATGTAGGTTAATCCTTTGCTTTAGAGGTAGTTTTTGACATTGCAGTGCTTGCATGTCATCAGATATATGACATTCCTTGTTTTGCAGTTGGCATGGCATTTTATATTGACTATGGCGCCAGTCGAGGATTGTTTAAAAGTATGCGTGACAGGCATGAGTTTGCGTGTCTGGCATCTAGGCATACCACAAGGACTTGACTGTCAAATGGCGTGTCAGTGGGATTTGGTTTTAATTTTGCTCGTACCAGTATATCCCACAGACATTTGGGTCTTCTGTAAGCAACGATTGGTTTCTCTGAAAATAGTTTCTTGAGCCGCTCGGATGATTCTTTGACTGGCCGGTGGCTCGTTAAAATCCATTTAACGTCAGGTGCGTTTGGGTGGAAGGTATACGTACAAATGGTTTCATTGTGTCAGATGCATCTAGCTTATTTTCATCGTTTCTATTATGCTCTATTGCCCTCGAAATGGCATTTTTTTATCGGAGCATATGCGTCTGATGCGTACTGCTAAACTGTATGGTATATTTTTGGAGCAGAGTTTTGGGTGGCACCTACTCGGCAGTAAGTATTGGTGACTGTCTGTAGGTTTAGTGTATAAATAGACTGTTATTTTGCCGTCCTTTATATGAGACTATGTGTCCAGGAAAACGTGTTCTGCGGTGTTAGACATTTAAGCTGTAAATTTGATAGTGGCGTGAGATTCGTTAGCTTGTTCTAGAAAGTAGTGAAGAGCCATTGCACCATTTCATGTCGATATCGTCTATAAAAAGAAACCATCTGAGGGGTTTTAAGGGTACCGATTGCAGAAGCAGACTTTCAAGTTCGCCCATCAAAATGTTGGCATACGAGGATGCCATTTTCGTGTATTTTGAGGAGCAAATAAAAACGGCCTGCTTTTGGTGGTTCTATTAAGAGATATTCCATATTTTTCTCACTAATGTATCCCATGTCATGCATTTCTGTAACCGTCTCTTCTACTTGTTTAGCAAATTCATTTGTGGGATCATGATCAAGTTGTTCATAGTAAGTGTGATCATTAAGTTGCCTTTCAGCTTCTGATATATACTTATCAGGATCCATCACGAAAACCGCTGAACATTTATCTGCCGGCTTTATTATAATGTCGTCTCTGTTTTTCAAAACATTCAGAGCGTTTTCCTCACTAATGTAACCCATGTCATACATTTCTGTAACCGTCTCTTCTACTTGTTGAGCAATTTCAGCTGTGGGATCATGATCAAGTTGTTCATAGTAAGTGTGATCATTAAATTGCCTTTCAGCTTGTGGTATATACTTATCACGATCCATCACGATAACCGCTTAAAATTTATCTGCTGGCTTTATTATAATGTCGTCTCTGTTTTTCAAAACATTTAGTGCGTTTTTATCAGAGGGCGATAGAGTATTGTGATGCGTTCTCTCAGGCTGAAAGGAAGAAATGTCAGGCTCTACATTGTGAATAAAGGTTTCTAATTACTTTACTTGTTTTGTTGGCTGCCAATTGTTCTTTAGGTTGAAGTGTAACTGTTTATATTGTTCATCATTGTCTGTTGATGGTGTATTTGGTGAACACTGGGGAACTTGAGAATGGTTTAAGATGTCTGACTTATATCATCCGAAACTGAGGAATCCTCGACTGCTCTGGTATTGTGAAATGGTTTTAGGGATTGCGGCCTAAGGCGTCTGCTAAATTGCTTGGCGTCTTCAGTTAAGTTGCCTCGGTCATAACTTACATATTGCTTGGCGTCTTCAGTTAGGTTGCCTCGGTCATAACTTACAAATTGCTTTGAGTCTTCAATTAGGTTGCCGCGGTCATTACTTACAAATTGCTTTGAGTCTTCAATTAGGTTGCCTCGGTCATAACTTACAAATTGCGTTGAGTCTTCAATTAGGTTGCCTCGATCATAACTTACAAATTGCTTTGAGTCTTCAATTAGGTTGCATTAGTCATAACTTACAAATTACTTTGAGTCTTCAGTAAGGTTGCCTCGGTCATAACTTACAAATTGCTTTGAGTCTTCAGTTAAGTTGCCTCGGTCATAACTTACAAATTGCTTTGAGTCTTCAATTAGGTTGCCTCGGTCATAACTTACAAATTGCTTTGAGTCTTCGGTTAAGATGCCTCGGTCATAACTTACAAATTGCTTTGAGTCTTCAATTAGGTTGCATTGGTGATAACTTATAAATTGCTTTGAGTCTTCAATTAGGTTGCCTCGGTCATAGCTTACAAATGGCTTTGAGTCTGCAGTTAAGTTGCCTCGGTCATAACTTACAAATTGCTTGGCGTCTTCAGTTAAGTTGCCTCGTTCATAACCTACAAATTGCTTTGAGCCTTCAATTAGGTTGCCTCGGTCATAACTTACAAATTGCTTGGCGTCTTCAGTTAAGTTGCCTCGGTCATAACTTACAAATTGCTTTGAGTCTTCAATTAGGTTGCCGCGGTCATAACTTACAAATTGCTTTGAGTCTTCAATTAGGTTGCCTCGGTCATAACTTACAAATTGCGTTGAGTCTTCAATTAGGTTGCCTCGATCATAACTTACAAATTGTGTTGAGTCTTCAATTAGGTTGCATTGGTCATAACTTACAAATTACTTTGAGTCTTCAGTTAGGTTGCCTCGGTCATAACTTACAAATTGCTTTGAGTCTTCAATTAGGTTGCCTCGGTCATAACTTACACATTGCCGTGAGTCTTCAGTTAAGTTGCCTCGGTCATAACTTACAATTAGCTTTGAGTCTTCAATTAGGTTGCCTCGGTCATAACTTACAAATTGCTTGGCGTCTTCAGTTAAGTTGCCTCGGTCATAACTTACAAATTGCGTTGAGTCTTCAATTAGTTTGCATTGGCACAACTTATATATATCTTATAAACCAAACTCAAAATCCAAGTCTTTTGGTTTCATGTTGGCTCCCCTCTGCAGGTTTCCCGACTTGGGTAAGTTGAAATCGCTCCCCTGAAGCCATGATAAGTTAATTACTCTCTATCGGTACAGATTTAAACTTTTATACGCACGTTAAAAAGCTCTAATGTTGATAGGAGCATAGTGTAAACTTAAATAAGAGAACTTAATAAATTGCATAAAATACATAGGCCTACATTATTTCAGTAGTTCATTATTCACCAATTAAATTTTTCATTATGCAGTTTGTATTATTTACCTAAATAGGGACAATCACTGTAGTACATTTCAACACACATTTGTATTTTAAATTAGCGTTCAAGATGTTTGTTTTTCTAGTAGAACTCCCTCCCCGGCACTCATATACAAGTGGTTGAAGGACATCGTTGAGAAAGAAAAAACTGGTCGACCACATCTTACGGAATGTATACAATAGTGTTTTCAATAACAAACAGCTATTCAATAACATAAACTTTAGATACTATCTATCAGTATGGTAAAATCTTTAAGTTATACAGAAAACAACGAAAATAGATCTGGCGAAAAGCCATGGAGAATAACCATACATTAAAACAGGAACAGGTCAGGAGGGCAATATTATATTCATATTGCATTTATTATTCATAAAAAATATAAAGATACTATATTGACCATTAAGTTGTAGGCTATTTCAATAATATATATATATGTCTAATAGGTGAAACTTATTTCAATGGAAACCCCATTTATCTGTTAAAATGGCAAACGGCAATTTTGATCTTTATTTAAGAAATAGTGGCTTCTCGTTATTTGTTCTACATACATTGCATTTGTTATTAATATTAATTATAAAAACTGTATAAAGAAAACTGTTTTCGTAAATTACTGACTGTTGATTAATTGCACCAATAATATATTTGTTTGAGGGGGTTTGCAAGCATCTGGCCAAAGCAGAGGGCCCAACTGACCTCACAGGGTTCGCCTTCCCAGTTGGCGAGATCCCCTGGGGAAACTTACCCCGAGTGTTTTTTATGCATGTTACAGTATATTTTAACGGATTATTATATGTGTATATCCTTAATACTGTACTCACACCAAGCTCACATTAGAGTAAACAATGTATAGTGTACTCAGCTGTATTATGTGTAACACTAATATGTGAGGCAGTCGAATGATTTCATTCTGACTGTTGGTTCCTAAAGTATTTAGGCACTCTTCTGTTTTTTTTGGCAAATACAACTAAAACAATAGTTATCAAATAATGTTCATTGACCTAATGCTTATTCTTTTTGAATAATTCATTGGGAACAGTCTGGTAAAAACCAGTTTAAGGACGTATTTTTGAAGTTCAAAGAGATACTGTTAGAAGCTATTCTGTTTAATGAAAATCGGGTACAAACCCCGTGAATAGCTATAATAAACGGGTACTAACCCCGGAAAAACGGGTACTAACCCCGTTTGACAGTAATATATGTACTTCCAAAATAACGCTACGATTTCAAACATTATGTTGATAATGGGGATAGACATATAAAACGTCTGACTTAATATAGCCTGGTACCAACCCAGCGTCAGCTTGTCTATTTAATATAAGTTATTCTTAAGAAAATAAATAATAACAATACAGAAGAGGCAATTTACTTTAATATTAAAAGGCTGACTTAATATAGTCTGGTACCAACCCAGCGTCAAGCCAAATATAACGTAACTTTAATGTGATTAACGACTGACTTACTATTGTCTGGTACCAACCCAGCGTCAGTCTGCCTATTTAGTATAGGCTACTTTTAGCAAAAGAAACAGTAACTATATAGAAAGAAGAGAAAATTAAATTTAATGTGATTACACTGGTGACTTAATATAGTCTGGTACCAACCCAGATCAAGCCAAACATTAAACAATCTTTAATATGATTAAGGACTGATTTGAATATATCTTGGTACCAACCCAACGTGCAGCCGTCTATAATATAAAATATAATCTGGTACCAACCCAGAATCCAACGTATAGAAACGGGGTTTATATAGTATATACGAAACATAAATATTTCTTTTACTAATAATCTGCATCAGAAAGTGACATTATTGCTTTTTGGCAAATACAACTAAAACAATAGTTATCAAATAATATTTATTGACCTAATGCTTATTCATTCTGAATAATTCATTGGGAACAATTTGGTAAAACCCAGATTAAGCACGTATTTTTGAAGTACAAATAGATACTGTTAGAAGCTATTCCGTTTAATGAAAATCGGGTACAAACCCCGTGAATAGCTATACTAAACGGGTACGAACCCCGGAAAAACGGGTACTAACCCCGACTGACAGTA
Organism: Cyrtodaria siliqua; assembly: GCA_037043455.1. Taxonomy (NCBI): domain Eukaryota; kingdom Metazoa; phylum Mollusca; class Bivalvia; order Adapedonta; family Hiatellidae; genus Cyrtodaria; species Cyrtodaria siliqua. The sequence continues at coordinate 222,078 of JAWPHD010001041.1, forward strand.
ATATATGTACTTCCAAAATAACACTGCCACTTCAAACATTATATTGATAAACATTTAAACAGCTGACTTAATATAGTCTGGTACCAACCCAGCGTCAGCTTGCCTATTTAATACAGGCTATTCTTAGGAAAACAAATAATAAATAAAAAGGAGAGGCAATTTACTTTAATGTGGTATAAAGGCTGACTTAATATAGTCTGGTACCAACCCAGCGTCAGTCTTGCCTTTTTAGTATAGGCTATATTTAGGAAATGAAACAGTAACTAGAAAGAAGAGAAAATTAATCTTAATGTGAGTACACGGCTGACTTAATATAGTCTGGTACTAACCCATCGTCAAGCCATATATAACGTATACGATTGACAATATAATATGGTACCAACCCAGATCGCAAACGTATAGAAACGGGATTTAGTTCCGTATAAACGAAACATTAAATATTTCTCTGGCTAATAATATGCACAAGAAAGTGACATTATTAGAGTATACAGTCATTAAAATGTAACGACCACCTTGGTACGTGAGTTACAAAGATACGAAAAATCCAATCCATATGGCAATGATTTTTAAATCATTATAAATAATATATTGAACTAAAAACTCTATAAAAGGAATAGATTGAAGATTTTATAGCAACTGAAGAAGGCCCTCGGGCTGAAAACGTTTTTGCGGCAGGATATTGTTTTCCTGGTAAAATCGTTTATCTATATACAGTGCGTATAGACAGACAGAAATATAATTACATTGTCTGTTATTTGGCTATATAAATAAAAATGAATAGAAACCTAAGTGTGCATAATGCATAACCAAATAATTCACAAAACAGGGGCACACGTAAACACTGGGTGTGAGACATACACCCTTGAGGAATTCCCTAACTAGACATGGGGCCCTTACGAGACATTTTGAAACGTCAACTTTGGTCGCCACCATAACGAAGGAAAAATGAAAAAAATCAACATTTTATTTAATTATATGCACATAGATTTAAGGTAAAAATGATACTGTATTAATACAACGAGAGGCTAATTTCTTATAGAAATTTCAAGATTGCCGTATGTCCGTTTACGTTTGTATTTCATTTATAAAATGGTAAAAACTTAATCAAATAAACAAACTAACCAGCAGGAACTCTTGCACATGCTGAGCTTTGTGTTTGCCGACACGCAGTGAAGACTATTTTACGCAGACACGTGTCAACAATACAATTACATGGTATTCTCGCACAGACTGAGCTTTGATTTTGCCCGTAAACAACACAGAAGCGTCAGTCATCTTAATACTATTACATGATATACGAAATGTAACATTTATTTTTTTGCCTCCTATCTATCTCGCTTGTTTTTGTTGGTTTAAACATATTTTATTTTTTCAATGGTTTACAACATTTCATATATACATAGTACAATCGTATTAGAAGGATTGTTCGTTGCTTCCAAGGGATTTTATTTTCAGTATATATTTTGACATTCACACTAGCGTTCATTTAGTGCAAACAACCTCTTGTGGGCAGGACAGACTCAATACAACCGAATCTGCTATTTTTCTCTTCTGTTTGTGTCTCCTTCTCTCCTTCCCAGTATTTATCAATATGTATATGACTAATCACTATACAACCATCTGTACACATAGGTCAAGTACAATAACTTACGATAGGGAATGGGACCAAAAGTTGAAGTACACGCATACTGTAAAGGGACACATGGCAATCTTGAAGTATTTGGAATGGGTGTCTCGATTTATATATCCAGTATCATTTTTACTTTTAACCTGGTTATATTGAAATAAATCAAATTTTAAGTATTCACTATTTCGTCTTATTATACTATAAGTTTTAATATATTACTGGTGCAATAATATCAAAAAATAATAATATGCAAAAACAAATGGCTTAATACAATTCTTATAATTAACATTAATGATTGAACAAATTCAATTTATGTGGAAAAACTAACGGGACGCCGCTAGTTTTTAAAAAAAATCAAGATTGCCATGTGTCCCTCTAATAATTAATATATTGATTTCAAACTCTGTGCTACATATATGGATGTGAATAAAACATATTTAGGTAAAATACATGTATTGATGACAAGGTGACTTACAAATGAAGCGTTCATTTAAAAGGATGTTTTTGTTCAGTTGTGAAAAAAACAACACACTCCCCTCTAAGTTGGACAAAGTATAGAAAGCCAAATAACCACAATCATGTTTAAAATCCACACGTCAATTTGACTGACATCAAAACTTGTCATTAAAGAGAATATACATCAAAACTTGTCATTAAAGAGAATATTCGCTATCGGCCAAGAAAATATATACTTGTGGTATATGAACACTGAATTATTTAATATTTTATTAAAGAATACAGTCGAATTATAATAACGTTTTGTGTTCGTCTGTACGATTGCAGTACATGTAACATTTACTTTGTACAAACAACACACGGCAACTCCCGACCTAATACATACGGTGGACATCTCAAAGACTGACACCTAACTTCAACAAAATACAGTAGATAACCGTTTTGATCTGTATGGCCTCCTTGAAGGAACTCTGGTTCAGCGTCGATACAATGATAGTCTCCCTGTCGTTTATGTGAATAATGTCCGGCCATGAGATATCCCCAGTATTCCCTGGTCCATCCGTCATAACAGGTCGTTCGTCCTGGAATCATAATGTGTGTAATACGTTCACTCTCGCACGCGACACATGGCACATCCATGTCGTGGTAACTTCTGCCAAATATAGCATTTGAACGAGTAGACTTGTGTTCGTATTCAACTCCATACACGTATTCTCCGACGCTATTGTGTGTGTCATCGTACTTTCCCCAAACTGGTTCGCGTGGGAGGCAAAGCATGCTAGGTGAGCTTCCGGCATGTGTATAATGCCCACCGGCCGCGAAGCCATCATAAATTACTCTAGAACCATTCTGTGGACATACCTTTCTTCCCCACCGAATGTAAATAGATCCAGACCTTGTCAAGTTTGGTCTTTCGGCTGAGTCTTGTCCTTTCTGTGTTTGTTTTCTCTGAATGATCGCCAGTTGGTCAGTTACTTGTTGCCTGAATTGTTTATTGTCGTCTTCAAGAGTCTTTACTTTTGCCGCCAGTGACTCCAAATCTCTGTTTGTTTTAACGTTGCGTATTTCACTTAGTATCATATCTAGCTTGAAGTCTAGATGCATGTGTTCATTTGATTTCTTTTCAAGACCAGCAACAATCCTGGATAATTCTGATTCAATGTTCGGTTCTTCGATTGCACAGATAACACCAAAGAAAACATGATTCCAAGTGAGTAATATCTTAGTAAAAACAACAGTAGTTTTGATTATTCCTCCCATTTTAAACTACAACTTGTATTAATGCTTCACGATAACTGTTCAACAAAGACCATTGCCCAGGAGCTACAACTATATACTTTCTGTATTCTATAACGAAGGTCACAAGTGTTAATTAGGTATATAATAAGAGAGATCAACTTGATATTGAACTTGCTGCTGTCAACTGAGTTAATTAGTTACCTAATTAATATATCACTGAGTACTACATAAGTGTCCACTGCCAGTCACAGCTGCAGGATTTGCGTATGTTCGATACATATAAGGCCAAACAAAATGAATTCTCTGTTTTCACTAACCCGACCGACCCTATTTTTTTCCGCCGACCCTACAGTTTTTTTCACCGTTTTTGTAACAAAAAATGTGTTCGATCGTTTTTGCTCTTTTCTATCTTTCCGCATAATATAAATCTTTCCGGTAATTAGTCGTCCCGATACTTGAAACGCATGTCAATAAAGCGTCTACCGATGCAGGTGTCCACACGGTGTCAGACCGGTCAAAATCAGCCCATTGAACACAATGCAATATAGGCTATATTTGGAGATCAGTCACAAGTTCCACAACATTCGTTCGCTTAAATACACTTTTATTCTGTGTATTAAACACATTTGGCTAGCAAACGGTCCCATATCTGGAATAAAACACCGATTCAGTTTTTCAACATTTCGCGTCATTCATTCACACTATGCGTATTTTGAAATAAACATCTGTCAAAACCACATCTCTACCTAACCTCTGTGCTCATACTCTCCAAAGAAATAATCCTGACAAACACAGTAAAATACTTACTATTCATGACAACAGACATACTACTTTAACCTCAGGTAAGATTTAACAATGAAATAGAAACTAATCTTGGGAAAAACACATGCAAACTAGAAACTTTGGATTCTTTCAAGGAACTATTTCAGCACCCTACGACCCGGAAGTATTTCCTGACTGGTCTGACACCTAAAAGAGTCGCGACATTTGTCAAAAATAGTTATCGAATACATCTAACTGACCAATAAGGTTGACCGAATGGAAAATCAGATGCTTTGGCAAGGACCTATTATCTTTTCAGTTCAATTCCTGCATGCAAAGACCCATTCGGCTAACAGAAATCAAGGATTTTAAGACGCGTTATACAAAACTAGAAAAAATGCCAAAATAAATTAACCGTTTGGTATATTTCCATCAAGTAAAGTTTTCAAACATTGCCTTCTATATACCAAACTAAAATATACACATAATGTGAGGTATAGATATCAAAATCACTCATGCATAAAATTTCTTCATTTTTCATGGAGAAACAGACATTCTGTTAAATTCCAACACTTTTGAGGCACACAATAGACCATAAGGCTGCTTTGGAGCACATTTACATGCACAATGTCAAATAAAATATACAGTTGGGCTATAAAATGCCAGAAAAAAGAGACAAAATTGAAGTAATGACTCAAAAGCTAAGCCTACCCCATATGCCTGTAGCAGTTTTAAAGGCCACTAAAACATTCAAGTCTTGGGCAACAGCAAGACAAACTGAATCACACACCAGAATAGTATATATTTCAGTGGATTATACCATTATCTCTAACAAAATACCAAATTAATGTGTTAAATTACAATTGTATGCCACTGCATAGTGATTTCATCTGAATTAATGAAGAAAAATGGGTGGGATTTACACCATGTTTAACAAAAAACTAAAATAAATGCTAAATTCCACAAATTTCTGTATATTTCAGTTTCAGATTGTCAAATCCATCATCGCGTTCAAAATTTACACATTCTCAGGCTTTCGATACAAAGTAAGACTCCTCCTATAGTCGCGTCATGTCAAAATGTCAGTACCGATACATTTTCAGATTTTAGCCTCATACGGTACCTTAAAATAATAAAATTGCCATTTGTTGTAGGAATTGTGACAGATCTATTACCTTTTGCCACTAATCCACTTAAAGACACTTGAGAGCCTACTTAAAGTGCTTTAGGGCCACTCCAAATCACTAGGACCCCCAAATTCCACCCTAAAACACACACATTCTATTTCAATTGCCAAAAAACATGTTCTGTTGTAAAATTCAAAAATTTAACATCAACTTTTTTTTTCTCACTCAGCTGCAAGCTTCTACAGAAAAAATCAACTGGATTTGGCCATTAATAAGAAAAATGCATTTTGTCCATCTAGGTGTCAGACCGGTCAAAATCAGCCCATTGAACACAATGCAATATAGGCTATATTTGGAGATCAGTCACAAGTTCCACAACATTCGTTCGCTTAAATACACTTTTATTCTGTGTATTAAACACATTTGGCTAGCAAACGGTCCCATATCTGGAATAAAACACCGATTCAGTTTTTCAACATTTCGCGTCATTCATTCACACTATGCGTATTTTGAAATAAACATCTGTCAAAACCACATCTCTACCTAACCTCTGTGCTCATACTCTCCAAAGAAATAATCCTGACAAACACAGTAAAATACTTACTATTCATGACAACAGACATACTACTTTAACCTCAGGTAAGATTTAACAATGAAATAGAAACTAATCTTGGGAAAAACACATGCAAACTAGAAACTTTGGATTCTTTCAAGGAACTATTTCAGCACCCTACGACCCGGAAGTATTTCCTGACTGGTCTGACACCACACGGTGACAATGTTTTTTAGAAAAAATCGTTGTCAGATCTGTCAAATCCCCAAAATCTTACTTGATCTCAAGATCCTCAAGACAAAATACTCCCATGTGTATTGTGAACTGTTAAAAACACTTGCAATAAAGTAATTAAAATGTGTTATACACACATTGAAACAATAAGAAGTTTGAATATTTTGCCTGGCTTAGTATCGGCAGTTTGTCACAACTGAGATCGACAATTATTGACATAAAACTACATTATCCTGCTATTAGGGTTGTGTTTTCTTTCCTCTTTGATAAGAAATACCATTTTTGTCATTCAAAACACATTAATGCATGAAAAAAGTTTGTAATTCATGGTATTTCGATTGAGTGTTTGTGAAATGTTCGAGCCGTAAAAATGCGGTGTCATAGTAGTTCGGATGGTACAAAATTTCGGATATTTTTTTTACATAATCGAATAAGAAAACATGTCCTTTACAAATACATGTTGGTGGAAAGAAAAAAAAAATATGTATAAATACAGATATAAAGTATATTTTTATTCATTATTTAAGGTGTAAGGAGTTCCAGGAATCCTACTTTTAAATGAATTCTAGTCTAGGCTCCTAATTTTTTAACTTGGAGAAAGTGGTGACAAAAAGAAAAATATATCCAGAGGAGGCCCTAATTTTCTATATATGTAAAAGAATATCTATTATTTTGGTTGCTATTTGATAAAGAAATTTTGAGTCATTTAAATCTCAACTTTTTTCGTGATACTGGGGCTTGATCTAGCTCATTTAATATTGAACTTGTTCGAAAGGTTATGGATTTTTTTTTTTTTTAAATATTTTGATGTTTATTTTAGGGTGAAATTAAAAGAGACAACAACTCTTTTTTAAACTTGTATATACTCATTTATAAATTCAATAAAGTATGTTTTAATACAACCTATATTGAAATATATAAAAAAAGTAACCTAAAGTCCTACTATTTTATATCGCGTAGGAAAAAAAAAGAAAAAAAAAAGTTATGCCTACCTACCTACCCTATTTTTTTTTCAAGACGTTAGCGGAAACGAAGTATTAATTTTGTTTGGCCTAATAATATATTAAACATGGGTCGTCCAATAAGTAATGCAAGCAGGCAATACATTATGTATTCATTCGTCCTTTAACCTCAGGCATTACTCATATACACATATCAGTTTTCCAAAGCACACCCCTTTACAAAAGTTGCGATATGGTTTAGCATGCATATATAAAGTCGAGTATATGCAAAATTGTATAGTATAAGCATCTGTTAGGTATGTATGTAACGATAATTGTACACAACATACAGTTTTATATTTTCTATCTTATAACTAGTATTCATTCTTGTAATTATTTTGAACATATATGATCATTTTTGTGTTATACTTATATTGCCTATTAATGTAGGTATAAGGGCCGAACAAGAAATGTAGCTTCCACAGAACACAGTCAACCAAAAGCAAGTATTACAACAAAGAAGAGTTAGAATGTTAATAAGAAAAGGCATGTGATATCTCAAACACAAACAGGTTGACAATAGGTCTACCTCATGGGAACGGTCAGTGGCAAAAATGCCGCTGAGGGTTTAAACCAGATTCTATGGTCCACCAAACTTCACTCTTACCCTAGTTCATTCCAGTAAAACGGGACAGTGTAAATAAAAACGGAACAGTGTAAATAAAGATATCCTCACCTGGTTGTATTCTCTAACAAACATGGCAGAATTTATAGGCAAGATAAGCATATAGTAAGGTTGCCTATTTGATTGAAGGATATACCGGGCGAGGATTTATTTTTATTTACAATGTCCGGCTTTATATGGATGGCAATACATGGTAAGAGTAAGGTTTGGTGCACATCCTAGATCATGTTTCCAATCCGCAGCGGCATTTTTACCACTGACCATTCCAAGGCGGTATCTCAATACTAATATCCATATGCGAAAGACCAATATGTTAAAAAAACCAACCATATAGCAACATGTGTAATAATATAAAGGTGTATGCATCCTTGTTAAAGGTTACAGTACCCTATAGTAAAAGACAGTCTGATTGGCAGAAAAGGTATATTGAAAGTCCCATGCCTAATGCATACATAAGCCTCGTTGTGATTGTGTGTGTGTGTGTGTGTGTGTGATGTGTGAGTGTGTGTGTGTGTGTGTGTGGTTCTAAAGTTTATAGTCCCTCCGCCAACAAACTCAATGGGCCTTAGGGCGCACCGAGATGGGTACAATAGAGTCTGGACTTTACTGATTTGGAAGTATCTATCTACAGTCTTATATACAGTATTTAACATTCGTAATACATTGGTCCCGCGGTATTGCCTATCCACGACTAATTAGTTTAATAACTCGTGGTAATGATTTGTTGATAACCGTTGAATTACTTTCGTTTGTCGTGTAAATATCAAAGGTATCTATTTTATATCCCGTAATGAGCCACATGTCTGTTTTGTTCGTGTCCTAAAATTAATAGGACGTGTGTCCATATTATCATTGAATTATTAGTTGTTATTAGTTTCTATCGAACATATATATTTATATTGACACTTCTACGTTAACTGTACGTAGTTTCATTTAGCACACTATGCGAATTGACACAATTGTTTTAATACAGTCTATGATTTAGTAAAATCTTTCAGTCTATAGCGTTTTCCCTTTATTCCGTAATTTTGACCGAAATGAAAAAGTCCATATTTATGCTTATATAATAATATTCTTTACTATGTTCCTCACATGTTAAGATCTTTAAATACCCGTTCATGTATCGACATCCATTAGTGTTTTTCCGTACTAGAAAACGCACCATACCATTTATAATACACTGATGAGACGTCATCATGTTGAAGCGTGAGGTTACAGGGAAGTATTTTGTTACCCTCTACTAAATGACATATTACTCTTTCTCATGTTTGTATTATTGTAACTCTACTATCAATGTAAGTACCGGTACTGTTGCTTGCATTTAAGATGAAGAGTATTCGAACAACCTGTTTTTTTCTTCTTCAAAACTCTTGTATACACTGTTACACTGTTACACTGTTGCAATAGATGTACCGCTAAGCTGTTGGTACTATATAACTTACTGTATTATGATAGATAGATAGATAGATAGATACTTTATTGACTTAAACTTTTACAGTTTCTCATCATTACATACATAATTTGTAATACATAATTATAATCACATGACAGGTTACACATACTTCTACACACTCACTTATAGTTCAATTTTCAATACTCCTTAATTAATCATAGCTCATATAAATCACACATTTTAATCAATAATCCAAGGATATCAAAAAACAAAAGGAATTATATATAAAATAACAATTTATGTGAGGATGTACTTGAATATATTTTAAGAAATAATATTTGGAATAGAACATCTGACAGTAAACGCCTCTGACAAATATTTACTTAAATTAAAAAGTTCTTTCTTCTTTGAAGATTGTAGAAGTGTTATAAATTAAAACATATTTGGCCTTTGTATGTAATATTTTTTGATATATTTCTTTCTAATATCATTATAAGCTGTACAAATTAAAACAAAGTGAAATTCGTCTTCAATATCAGTTGAATTACATATTTGACAAACTCTTTCATTTCTTTCAATCCTCTGTCTTGCATAACGACCTGTCTCAATTCTTAAGCTATGTGAAGATAAACGTAATTTAGTAAAAACACTTCGTAATCTTTTTGTACATAAAATATTCAGATAGTTTTCATATCCAAAATTATCTTTAACATGTCTATACAAACTTGATAATACTCTATTTTCTTGTAGATCAGTGTTCCATTTTTGAATAAAACAATCCACCAACCTCTGTTTAAAGCTAGATATAAAATGTTGATGGTTCACCCTTAAAGGATCATCCCATATATACATAAAGCCATACGTATTATGTATTCGTTTTAATATTTGTTTACTATTTACGCATGCAACTCGAGTAGTGTGTCCAGTAAGCGATTAGAGACTGTGTTCCGTACCCGTCTGTGTCATTAGGATTAGTAGGGTGTTAGTTGAATTAAATAACACAGTGGTACATATCCTGTCCTAAAACAATATATATGTGTATACGCAATGGTATCTATGCAGTAATAATACATTAATTTGTTTATATGCATTAACTAAAGAGTACGTTCTGTAACTTTTAGAGGTGTATAGCGTAGTCACTCTTGCAATATAACAAGTGTCCTGTCGTTAATGCGTCTCTAAATCTTCGTTATGCTATGCTGCATGTCCTTTTTTAATATTTCTGCTTTTTAGCATGTGTGTCTTTTTAGCATGACTGTTTATTATGTTGTGTTATTAGCAAGCGACTAAAATCGCACGTGCAATATGTTCTGAAGTATTCAACTAGTTATCAACAGTAGCCAATTGGGTTACCTTTACCTCCCGCAAAATGCCACCGTCATCGGAGGGCGTAATGCCTCCCTCAGGTGATACTGTTAAGATTAAGGAGTTCTTGCCTGGGGCAGAATCTGGGTGCCGGAATAATAATATTTGAGGCGGTTTGCAAGCATCTGGCCAAAGCAGTAGTCCCAACTAACCTCAAAGGTTTCGCCTTCCCAGTTGGCGAGATCCCCTGAGGAATCTTACCCCAAGTGTTTTTTATGCATGTTTCAGTATATTTTAACGGATTATTATATGTGTATATCCTTATTACTGTACTCACACCAATCTCACATTAGAGTAGGCGATTATCTCTAAACAATGTATAGTGTACTCAGCTATATTATGTGTAACACTAATATGTGAGGCAGTCTGACTGTTGGTTCCTAAAGTATTTAGGCACTCTTCTGTTTTTTTTTGCAAATACAACTAAAACAATAGTTATCAAATAATGTTCATTGATCTAATGCTTATTCTTTTTGAATAATTCATTGGGAACAGTCTGGTAAAAACCAGTTTAAGGACGTATTTTTGAAGTACAAAGAGATACCGTTCGAAGCTATTCTGTTTAAAGAAAATCGGGTACAAACCCCGTGAATAGCTATAATAAACCGGTTCTAACCCCGGAAAAACGGGTACTAACCCCGATTGACAGTAATATATATACTTCTAAAATAACGCTACGATTTCAAACATTATGTTCATAATGGGGATAGACATATACAACGTCTGACTTAATATAGCATGTTACCAACCCAGCGTCAGTTTGTCTATTTAATATAAGATATTCTTAAGAAAATAAATAATAACAATACAGAAGAGTCAATTTACTTTAATATTAAAAGGCTGACTTAATATAGTCTGGTACCAACCAAGCGTCAAGCCAAATATGACGTAACTTTAATGTGATTAACGACTGACTTAATATAGTCTGGTACCAACCCAGCGTCAGTCTGCCTATTTAGTATAGAATACTTTTAGCAAAAGAAACAGTAACTATATAGAAAGAAGAGAAAATTAAATTTAATGTGATTACACTGGTGACTTAATATAGTCTGGTACCAACCCAGCGTCAAGCCAAACATTAAACAATCTTTAATATGATTAAGGACTGATTTGCATATATCTTGGTACCAACCCAACGTCCAGCCGTCTATAATATAAAATATAATCTGGTACCAACCCAGAATCCAACGTATAGAAACGGGGTTTATCAAGTTCCGTATATACGACACATACATATTTCTCTTGCTAATAATCTGCATCAGAAAGTGACATTATTAGAGTATACAGTCAGTAAAATGTAACTACCATCTTGGCACGTGAGTTACAAATGTACGAAAAATCCGATCCATATGGCAATGATTTTGAAATCTTTATAAATAATATATTGAACTAAAAACGCTAAAAAAGGAATGGGTTGAGATTTTATAACAACTGATGAAGGCTCTCGGGCTGAAAACGTTTTTGCGGCAGGATATTGTTTTCCTGGTAAAAACGTAAACCTATATATAGTGCGTATAGACAGACATAAATATACTTGCATTGTCCGTTAATTGGCTTACATTGGCTATACAAATAAAAATTGATCATAAACCTAAGTGTGCATAGTGCAGAACCAAATAAATTCACAGAAAAGGCATACGTAAAACAGTGGGTGTGAGATATTCACCCGTGATGAATTCTCTAACACTTACGAGACCTTTTGAAACGTCAACTTTGGTCGGACACCCGCATCCCCCACATAACATGGCAGTGGAATGTTTTCATTCTGACTGTTGGTTCCTAAATTATTAGGTACTCTTCTGCTTTTTGGCAAATACAACTAAAACAATAGTTATCAAATAATATTTATTGACCTAATGCTTATTCATTCTGAATAATTCATTGGGAACAATTTGGTAAAAACCAGATTAAGCACGTATTTTTGAAGTACAAATAGATACTGTTAGAAGATATTCTGTTTAATGAAAATCGGGTACAAACCCCGTGAATAGCTATACTAAACGGGTACGAACCCCGAAAAAACGGGTACTAACCCCGACTGACAGTAATATATGTACTTCCAAAATAACACTACCACTTCAAACATTATATTGATAAACATTTAAACAGCTGACTTAATATAGTCTGGTACCATTCCAGCGTCAGCTTGCCTATTTAATATAGGCTATTCTTAGGAAAACAAATAATAAATATAAAGGAGAGGCAATTTACTTTAATGTGGTATAAAGGCTGACTTAATATAGTCTGGTACCAACCCAGCGTCAGTCTTGCCTTTTTAGTATAGGCTATATTTAGGAAATGAAACAGTAACTAGGAAGAAGAGAAAATTAATATTAATGTGAGTACACGGCTGACTAAATATAGTCTGGTACTAACCCAGCGTCAAGCCATACAAACCCAGATCTCAAACGTATAGAAACGGGATTTAGTTCCGTATAAACGACATATTAGATATTTCTCTTGCTAATAATATGCACAAGAAAGTGACATTATTAGAGTATACAGTCAGCAAAATGTAACTACCACCTTGGTACGTGAGTTACAAAGATACGAAAAATCTAATCCAAATGACAATGATTTTTTATATTGAACTAAAAACGCTATAAAAGGAATAGATTGAAGATTTTATAGCAACTGAAGAAGGCCCTCGGGCTGAAAACGTTTTTGCGGCAGGATATTGTTTTCCTGGTAAAATCGTTAACCTATATACAGTGCGTATAGGCAGACAGAAATATACTTGCATTGTCTGTTATTTGGCTATATAAATAAAAATTGAATATAAACCACAGATCTAACAACAAATATTTCTGTGTATAAACCTAAGTGTGCATATTGCATAACCAAATTAATTCACAAAACAGGGGCACACGTAAAACACTGGGTGTGAGACATACACCTGTGAGGAATTCCCTAACTAGGCATGGGACCCTTACGAGACATTTTGAAATGACATTACGAAGGAAACATGAAAACAATCAATATTTTATTTAATTATATGCACATAGATTTAAAGTCAAAATGATACTGTATTAATACAACGAGAGGCTAATTTCTTATAGAAATTTCAAGAATGCCGTGTGTCCGTTTACGTTTGTATTTCATTTATAAAATAGTAAAAACTTAATCAAATAAACAAACTAACCAGCAGGAACTCTTGCACATGCTGAGCTTTGTGTTTGCCGACACGCAGTGAAGACTATTTTACACAGGCACGTGTCAACAATACAATTACATGGTATTCTCGCACAGATTGAGCTTTGATTTTGCCCGTAAACAACACAGAAGCGTTAGTCATCTAAATACTATTACATGATATACGAAACGTAACTTTAGCACGGATTTATTTTTCTGCCTCCTATCTATCTCGCTTGTTTTTGTTGGTTTAAACATATTTTATTTTTTCAATGGTTTACAACATTTCATATATACATAGTACAATCGTATTAGAAGGATTGTTCGTTGCTTCCAAGGGATTTTATTTTCAGTATATATATTGACATTCACACTAGCGTTCATTTAGTGTAAACAACCTCTTGTGGGCAGGACAGACTCAATACAACCGAATCTGTTATTTTTCTCTCCTGTTTGTGTTCGTTGGTTTCAAGGGATCCACTTCCCAGTATTTATCAATATGTATATGACTAATCACTATACAACCATCTGTACACATAGGTCAAGTACAATAACTTACGATAGGGAATGGGACCAAAAGTTGAAGTACACGCATACTTTAAAGGGACACACGGCAATCTTGAAGTATTTGGAATGGGTGTCTCGATTTATATATCCAGTATCATTTTTACTTTTAACCTGGTTATATTGAAATAAATCAAATTTTAAGTATTCACTATTTCGTCTTATTATACTATAAGTTTTAATATATTACTGGTGCAATAATATCAAAAAATAATAATATGCAAAAACAAATGGCTTAATACAATTGTTATAATTAACATTAATGATTGAACAAATTCAATTTATGTGGAAAAACTAACGGGACGCCGCTAGTTTTTAAAAAAATCAAGATTGCCATGTGTCCCTCTAATAATTAATATATTGATTTCAAACTCTGTGCTACATATATGGATGTGAATAAAACATATTTAGGTAAAATACATGTATTGATGACAAGGTGACTTACAAATGAAGCGTTCATTTAAAAGGATGTTTTTGTTCAGTTGTGAAAAAAACAACACACTCCCCTCTAAGTTGGACAAAGTATAGAAAGCCAAATAACCACAATCATGTTTAAAATCCACACGTCAATTTGACTGACATCAAAACTTGTCATTAAAGAGAATATTCGCTATCGGCCAAGAAAATATATACTTGTGGTATATGAACACTGAATTATTTAATATTTTATTAAAGAATACAGTTGAATTATAATAACGTTTTGTGTTCGTCTGTACGATTGCAGTACATGTAACATTTACTTTGTACAAACAACACACGGCAACTCCCGACCTAATACATACGGTGGACATCTCAAAGACTGACATCTAGCTTCAACAAAATATAGTAGATAACCGTTTTGATTATCAAGGCCTCCTTCAAGAAACTCTGGTTCAGCGTCGATACAATGATAGTCTCCCTGTCGTTTATGTGTATAATGTCCGGCCATGAGATATCCCCAGTATTCCCTGGTCCATCCGTCATAACAGGTCGTTCGTCCTGGAATCATAATGTGTGTAATACGCTCACTTTCGCACGCGACACATGGCACATCCATGTCGTGGTAACTTCTGCCAAATATAGCATTTGAACGAGTAGACGCGTGTTCGTATTCAACTCCATACACGTATTCTCCGACGCTATCGTGTGTGTCGTCGTACTTTCCCCAGACTGGTTCGCGTGGGAGGCAAAGCATGCTAGGTGAGCTTCCGGCATGTGTATAATGCCCACCGGCCGCGAAGCCATCATAAATTGCTTTAGAACCATTCTGTGGACATTCCTTTCTTCCCCATCGAATGTAAGTAGATCCAGACCTTGTTAAGTTTGGTCTTTCTGCTGAGTTTTGCTCGTTCTGTGTTTGTTTTCTCTGAATGATCGCCAGTTGGTCAGTTACTTGTTGTCTGAACTGCTTTTCTTGTTTATTGTCGTCTTCAAGAGTCTTTACTTTGCCGCCAGTGACTCCAAATCTCTGTTTGTTTTAACGTTGCGTATTTCACTTAGTATCATATCTAGCTTGAAGTCTAGATGCCTGTGTTCATTTGATTTCTTTTCAAGACCAGCAATAATCCCGGATAATTCTGATTCAATGTTTGGTTCTGCGATTGCACAGATAACACCGAAGAAAACATGATTCCAAGTGAGTAATATCTTAGTAAAAACAACAGTAGTTTTGATTATTCCTCCCATTTTAAACTACAACTTGTATTAATGCTTCACGATAACTGTTCAACAAAGACCATTGCTCAGGAGCTACAACTATATACTTTCTGTATTCTATAACGAATGTCACAAGTGTTAATAAGGTATATAACAGAGGCGGATCCAGGATTTCAGGTTAAGGGTGTGGTGGGTGGTGGGGGGGGGGGGGGGGGGGGGGGGGTGGGGGGGCGTAAGATTTTGGTAAATTTTCGGGTCCGTTTCTAGCCTCATAAAACGGTTGCGGTAGTGCATTGCTAGGGTAAAAAAGTCCGTATTCAAATAAAAGGAATTATCAATGTGTTAATTAAACCACTCATTAGCCATTATGCGTCGAGCGAGCGAAAAAAAATTGTTATCCTGAGGGCGTGCATCGAAATTGTTTGATATTTTATCTACAGTAACATGGACATACATGTATGAATAAAAAAAGTCCGTTTTCAAATAAAAGGATTTAACAATGTGTTAATTAAACCACTCATTAGCCATTATGCGTCGAGCGAGCGAAAAAAAAAATTATACTGAGGGCGCGCATCGAAATTGTTTGATATTTTATCTACAGTAACATGGACATACATGTATGAATAAAAAAAAGTCCGTTTTCAAATAAAAGGATTTCACAATGTGTTAATTAAACCACTCATTAGTCATTATGCGTAGGGCGAGCGAAGCGAGCGAGAATTTTTTTTATACTGAGGGCGTGCATCGAAATTGTTTGATATTTTATCTACAGTAACATGAACATACATGTATGAATAAAAAAGTCCGTTTTAAAATAAAAGGTTTTAACAATTTGTTAATTAAACCACTCATTAGCCATTATGCGAGCTAAGCGAGTGAAAAAAAAAAATACTGAGGGCGTGCATCGAAATTGTTTGATATTTTATCTACAGTTACATGGACATGTATGAATAAAAAAAGTCCGTTTTCAAATAAAAGGATTTAACAATGTGTTAATTAAACCACTCATTAGTCATTATGCGTAGAGCGAGCGAAGCGAGCGAGAACTTTTTTAATACTGAGGGCGTGCATCGAAATTGTTTGATATTATATCTACAGTAACATGGACATACATGTATGAGCCGGGTGCCCCCCCCCCCCCCCCCCCCCCCCCCCCCCCCCCCCCCCCCCCTGGATCCGCTAGTGTATAATAAGAGAGATCAACTTGATATTGAACTTGTTGCTGTCAAATGAGTTAATTAGTTACCTAATTAATATATCACTGAGTACTACATAAGTGTCCACTGCCAATTACAACTGCAGGATTTGCGTATGTTGGATACTTATAATAAATTACAGGAAAATACGTACACTCAAGATAAATACCAGAAAAAGTAAATACGTAATATAACAAACATGGGTCGTCCAAAAAGTAATGCAAGCAGGCAATACATTATGTATGTATTCGTCCTTTAACCTCAGGCATTACTCACACACACATTTCAGTTTTCCAAAGATGCAACACCTGTACAAAAGCTGCGATATGGTTGATTTTTCTATGCATATATAAAGTCCAGTATATGCCAAATTATATACATGTATAAGCATGTGTTAGGTATGTATGTAACGATTATTTGGACACAATACACAGTTATATATTCAAATTTCTATCTACGGATGGCGGGAGGTGTACAGTACTGGTCCTACCCAGGAAAAGTGGGTGGTCTGCCTCCACCACAAAAAATCGACCGTCATATATAACCTAACATGTGTTGAAAATGACGTAAAACACCATACAAACAAACAAACTATCTTAAAACTATTATTAATTCTTGTAATTATTTTGAACATGCATGATCATTTTTGTATTATGCTTATATTGCATATTAATGTAGGTATAAGGGCCGAACAGGAAATGTAGCTTTCACAAAACACAGTCAACCAAAAGCACGTATTACAACAAAGAAGAGTTAGAATGTTAATAAGAAAAGGCATGTGATATCACAAACACAAACAGGTTGACAATAGCACTACCGCATTGGAACGGTCAGTGGCAAAAATGCCGCTGGTTCATTCCAGTAAAACGGGACAGTGTAAATAAAGATACCCTCACCGGGTTATATTCTCTAACAAACTAGGCAGAAGTAATAGGCAAGATAAGCATATAGTAAGTTGAATGATATACCGGGCGAGGATTTATTTACAATGTCCGGTTTGGTAGCGATGGCAATACGTGGTAAGAGTAAGGTTTGGTGCACATCCTAAATCATGTTTCCTATCCATAAGGTTTGGTGCACATCCTAGATCATGTTTCCTATCCATAAGGTTTGGTGCACATCCTAGATCATGTTTCCTATCCATAAGGTTTGGTGCACATCCTAAATCATGTTTCCTATCCATAAGGTTTGGTGCACATCCTAAATCATGTTTCCTATCCATAAGGTTTGGTGCACATCCTAAATCATGTTTCCTATCCATAAGGTTTGGTGCACATCCTAGATCATGTTTCCTATCCATAAGGTTTGGTGCACATCCTAGATCATGCTTCCAATCCATAAGGTTTGGTGCACATCCTAAATCATGTTTCCTATCCATAAGGTTTGGTGCACATCCTAAATCATGTTTCCTATCCATAAGGTTTGGTGCACATCCTAGATCATGTTTCCTATCCATAAGGTTTGGTGCACATCCTAGATCATGTTTCCTATCCATAAGGTTTGGTGCACATCCTAGATCATGCTTCCAATCCATCAGGTTTGGTGCACATCATAGATCATGCTTCCAATCCATAAGGTTTGGTGCACATCCTAGATCATGCTTCCAATCCATAAGGTATGGTGCACATCCTAGATCATGTTTCCTATCCATAAGGTTTGGTGCACATCCTAGATCATGTTTCCTATCCATAAGGTTTGGTGCACATCCTAGATCATGTTTCCTATCCATAAGGTTTGGTGCACATCCTAGATCATGCTTCCAATCCATAAGGTTTGGTGCACATCCTAAATCATGTTTCCTATCCATAAGGTTTGGTGCACATCCTAGATCATGTTTCCTATCCATAAGGTTTGGTGCACATCCTAGATCATGTTTCCTATCCATACAGTTTGGTGCACATCCTAGATCATGCTTCCAATCCATAAGGTTTGGTGCACATCCTAGATCATGTTTCCTATCCATACAGTTTGGTGCACATCCTAGATCATGCTTCCAATCCATCAGGTTTGGTGCACATCATAGATCATGCTTCCAATCCATAAGGTTTGGTGCACATCCTAGATCATGCTTCCAATCCATAAGGTTTGGTGCACATCCTAGATCATGTTTCCTATCCATAAGGTTTGGTGCACATCCTAGATCATGTTTCCTATCCATAAGGTTTGGTGCACATCCTAGATCATGTTTCCTATCCATAAGGTTTGGTGCACATCCTAGATCATGTTTCCTATCCATAAGGTTTGGTGCACATCCTAGATCATGTTTCCTATCCATAAGGTTTGGTGCACATCCTAGATCATGTTTCCTATCCATAAGGTTTGGTGCACATCCTAGATCATGTTTCCTATCCATACAGTTTGGTGCACATCCTAGATCATGCTTCCAATCCATCAGGTTTGGTGCACATCATAGATCATGCTTCCAATCCATAAGGTTTGATGCACATCCTAGATCATGCTTCCAATCCATAAGGTTTGGTGCACATCCTAAATCATGTTTCCTATCCATAAGGTTTGGTGCACTTCCTAGATCATGTTTCCAATCCATAAGGTTTGGTGCACATCCTAGATCATGCTTCCAATCCATAAGGTTTGGTGCACATCATAGATCATGCTTCCAATCCATAAGGTTTGGTGCACATCCTAGATCATGCTTCCAATCCATAAGGTTTGGTGCACATCCTAGATCATGCTTCCAATCCATAAGGTTTGGTGCACATCCTAGATCATGCTTCCAATCCATAAGGTTTGGTGCACATCCTAGATCATGTTTCCAATCCACAGCGGCCTTTTTACCACTGAGCATTCCAAGGCGGTATCCCAATACTAATATTCATATGCGATGGACCAATATTTTTAAGAAACCAACCATATCGCAACATGTGTAATGATATAAAGGTGTGTGCAGCCTTGTTAAAGGTTACAGTACCCTATTGCAATAGACAGTCTGATTGGCAGAACAAATATATGGAAAGTCCCATGCCTAATGCATACATAAGCCCCGTTGTAGTAGCTGGGAAATTCAATTGTGTTTCCTTAAATTTGTGTTTTTATTTCTGATTATTATTTAACATAGGTTTCAGCCATATGCTTTTGTACTATGATATGGCAGAGTAAAAATGAAAGCGTTTGATGTTAATTTGTTTAGGGATTCTCTCACATTGTATCATGTCCTTTGAACACATAAAATTGGCATTAAAAATAGGTCGTCGAATAAAAAGAAGTTCATTTTTACATGTATCTAAGTTGCATCTGTGCAGCAGTGTAAGCAAAAAAGAGAGGCTTTTTTTGTTTACATGTCAGATTGGAAAACTTAAAACAATAAGTCTATGGAAAATGCAATAATGGTCTATGACCTAAACATTCGTACTTAGTTCCCTGGTATTTATCTTGCGTGTAAGTATTTTCATGTGATTTATTATCAGTATCCAACATACGCAAATCATACAGTTGTGATTGGCAGAGGACACTTAGGCTCAATGATGTGCTTACAATCTAAATAATGCACTCAGGTCATTACACCCATACACGGCAGGGAGACTTTCACAGGGCATTACGCCTATACACGACAGGGAGACTTTCACAGGACATTACACCCATACACGACAGGGAGACTTTCACAGGACATTACACCCATACACGACAGGGAGACTTTCACAGGACTTTACACCCATACACGACAGGGAGACTTTCACAGGACATTAAACTCATACACGACAGGGAGACTTTCATTGTATCGACGCTAAATCAGCGGCTTTTTTGCCGCTGACCGTTCCAGTGCGGTAGCTCTGTTGTCAACCATTTTGTGTTTGTGATGTCTTATCTTGCATTTTATTCATCTTTAAAGTTGTTCTTTGTTTCTGTGTGTGTTTATGACTGACTGTCGTCCTTGAATGCTACTTCGATTTGTATATCTGCATTTTCTTGTAGGAGGCTGTATATATGTTTACATTCATTTTGGTAACTTATTGTTTCATTTCGTTCATTGTACATCCATTTTGAGCACAATATGCCCTATTAATGCGAAGACGTGCCGTAAAACACAGTTCGTTCGTTCTTTCTTGTAGGAGGCCGAGATAATCACAACGGTAACCTATTGTTTTCTTTTTAGGTTAGTTGTGACTCTCTGAGATGTCCACCATATGTGTTAGGTTGGGAGTTGCCGTGTGTGGTATGTACAAAGTGAGTGTTACGTGTACTGCAATCGTACGGACGAACACAATATATTTCAACCGTATTACTTAATGTTGAATTGTTCAGTGTTCATATATACCGCGAGTGTATCTTTTCTTGACCTGTTCAAATATTCTGTGTATCGACAAGGTTTAATGTCAGTCATATTGCAATGCAGATTTAAAATATCAGTGTGGTTATTTACTTTGCTTTCTATACTTTGTCCAACTTTTATACTATTTTCGTCAACTTTGATACCATTTCTCGACACATTATTGGTATCGCTTTGGGTACTGACTGTGCACCTCTTGTCGCAGATTTGTGTTTGTATTGCTACAAAAGAGTATTCCAACAGCTAGTCAGGCAAGTAGTCGAAGCCTTTAATAACAACTCCCGGTATCTGGATGCTATATTGAGCGTTGATAAGCCTTTTCTTTTCTGCTATGGAAACAATCAACTCGACAATGCTAATATTCTGATGATGTCGCTTCTTTGCTCGATTTACATCTCTGAACTAAAAATGGAGAAATTATAAGCAATATCAACTTAGACGAGAATAATTCCAACTTAGACGCGGGTGTTCCCCGAGCAACTTCTTACGGAGCTTATGATTATTTCTAGAGCTTGTAGTCAAGTTGAGGACTTTAATATCCGTAACCTGTAAACAACTAAAACGTTAACCTAATCAGAGATGTCGTTAACATAAACTTCGAAAATCCTTTGCAACATTTTATTATCGTAACCCTGATGTACTTTCACAAATACTATCACAGACTGAATTCTATGGTGACGTGCAATCTCTACCCAGTCATTACATGACAATGACTCTGTCAACGTCAAAGAAAGTAGGGCGAACGGTTAGGGCACGTGATTATTCAAAAAAGTTATGTCGATCTATATAAACCCCTTTGCGCGATCCGCAAATATATTCAATATGTTCAATTTGTTTTTCTATGAGTTAAACGTTTTAGTAATTTTCTGTTGTCGAGCTTCGGTTTGAAACGTTTACATATACGTATCGATTGAGGAGACCTAAGTACGTATTATTTCGGTAGCAAAATAGTCCCGATTAAAACTATACTGAAAGGAAAAAGAAACGCATAATGGCTATTTCCTCTATATATTGTATGTTTAATATGCTACTTCTAATCGAATGGTACAGGGCAACATTAGGCCTGTCCTTTCGGAAAAAATGCTTAAACAGCAACGAACATACCAATGGTTACACCTTTAAAGTTTCATTATCGACAGAATGCGCATTTGGCTCAAGCAGGTGAGCAAACTTAGGCTTTAAACGCTGCAATCTCAACATAAGCACAATACTGAAATGGCTTGACCTTTTCATGCGAAATTTCAACATTTATGAATTTCGTGTAACAACGTATACTTTGATTAAAAGGTATACTGCTTGACCTTTGAGTTGTCCTTTATGTAATTAGTTGTACCCCCTTTTTGTACAAAACACGTTGAAATATATCTGTAATATTACATGGAAATTAGGTGTATATAATAGAGTAGTATAGGCATGGATATACTATGGTATAGGCAATGTTTTGATTATGCATTTCTTTTTCCTTTCAGTATATATCGTTTTCAGGCATTATTTGAAATCTTGCAACATCTAATTTGCAGATGTTCTGAAAATTATATTTACACAAAAAATAAATAAGTTTCAGGCAAAAATATTCCAATTTAACAGGTTTGACCAAAATCTTGTAATTTAGTATATGTGAGTGCAAGGAACGATAACTCTGCGTGGAGATTGGATGACGTGATGTACAACTGAGAGTGATGGTAACGTTAGATGTTTGTCTTCAATCTTGTATTGTCGTGCCCTTAAAGGGACACTGTCCGTAAGTAAGCAGATATTGAGCATAACCAAATAACCGTCTGACTTTTATTCAATGAAATGTATACATGAAAAAAAAGAAGCTTTTTTAATTAGTATTTGTAAATAAAGTGGGACCCACCATATTTACTGACTGCCATTAGCGCATTAGGTTTTGACCATAGTATGTATTGCGAAATATGTATAGCCAGGTTGGCTCAGTCAGGAGCGATGTCGGCTACTTCACGCTCACGCTCACTATTATTACCGCGAGTGTAATTTTAGTTTGGACTGCGAGTTCAAACGCCCGAATTGGTTATTCTTTTTTTTGTACCGCGATTGAATTCCGTCAAACAATCTTGCTTTTAGTTAGTAAATATTCAATAATGATTAGTGTGTAATGTTTGCGAACATAATTAGTGTGTGTTTTATAAGCTAAAAGTTACGGATATTGTCCCTTTAATGGTTTCTTATCTTGTTGCTCTGAAACAGGCCGATAGTTTTGAAGTTCTAAAAGGAGACCCTTCTTCTTCAGTAAAGGTTTAATCACAGCACTTTTCCACTCTTTTGTAAACACCCCAGATGATAACGATCTGTTCACAATTTCTGTTACAATCGGTATGAAATATTGCAAATTTTCTTTCAACTTTGGTGTAGGAATGACTTTGATTCTTGAACAAGTTTAATGACGTCATTTTCAGAAAGTAGTTTGAACTCAGTCAAGGCGGTGTAAACCAAAGGCGTGCTTAAAGTTTCAGACTCAATATCAGGGGATGTTTCAATGCTTAAATTATCTAAATTATCTCTCAATTTTATCAGCAATAAACCTCAGAAAATCATTTGCGAGAGTCGCATCATCAGTATATGGTGGAAGTGGATTGTCCTTCCCACGACCGAGTAGGCTTGACGTTACCCCGTATAGCTGTTTCACGTTTCCCTCTGCCTCATCAATTTGAGCCCGATAGTAGTTATTCTTCTCTGCTGATACTGCAGCAGTGTAACTATTTCTGACTTTTTTATAGACATTTTCTGTGAGGTTTGTTTTGTCACTAAAGTAAATATTTTCTATTGATCTTTTATATAGTTTGAGCATTTGAAGTACCCAGAATACCATGGCATATTTAGTCTACAGAATGACAGATAATAGTGCTTTCTTTGAGCGGAGCATGCTTGTCAATTACATCTGCGGTAGCTTTGCTAAAGTCTGTCACCAGATCGTTAACATTCGAGGATCTTTTTTATTAGCAAATGCAATTCTGAAAAGTCACTTTGCAAAGCTTCTTTGGACACAGATTTCCAGTTTCTATTTTTGACAGATTTGACAGTCAATGGAGGCCGATACTGTTCTTCACAACAACTGACAAAACAGTGATCAGGTATAAAGTAGTCTTTACATTACTAGTGATTTAACGGGACTGTAGGCGATCTGGAAGCATTATGGGTGCCAATCCAAATACAACCGTCATAATGTGTCAGATTTATAATCGATGTGCATATGCACTAAATTAGGACTCAGTATTCGCACTATATAATTATGTTTAATGAAATAGTTTGGTCTGTTGAAGGTCTCAACCATTATTGCATTTTCCATAGATTTGCTGTTTAATGTTTTCCCATCAGGCATGCACATGAAACTGATGTATGAAGTTTCTTCTTCTTCTTCTTCTTCTTCTTCTTCTTCTTCTTCTTCTTCTATGACGGTTTCTTCTTCTTTTCCTCCAGTCCATTTAAAATGTATACACTCAAGATTAAAAAACTAAGTTTGCTCACATGCTTGATGTCAATAATGAAACCTTGCATGAATACTATTTGATGTGTTATGTGTTGTTTTAGTCTTATTTTCCGAAAGGAAAGGTCTTACGTATCTATGTACCATTCGATTAACAGCAGCATACTGTACATACAATATATAGCGGAAATTCACGAGTTGCGTTTCTTTTTCGTTACAGCTAGTATATATATCCTAATACATAATGGCAGTTAAAATCTCCAACGTTTTTATTATAAAGTTATACGTAGTTATATTTTCGAAAATTATTGCAATTATTTCTGAGATTGGGGTCCCCGCATGGAATACTTTAAGTTGAGGTAGTACATATGTGCAAGGGGGAATTGACGGAATTCATAACTTGTGATAGGCGGGACACGTGATGAAAAAATGCTGTCTCCTACCACAGTGGCACAATGGAGTTGACAGGAGGGGCTATAACAACAGCGAGTGATTTGAACCCTACTGCAATGGAGGGATATGGAGAGTCAGTAAGGCCAAGAAAAGTAATAGTCGTGTTTCAGGTTCCCAACCGACCCTATATATTTGTCCCGCTCTAACCTTTTTTCCCTGTTTAAAAAAAAAACGGGAAAAAATCAAACAAATCGATCTCTTGTGGCGCGATGATGACGATATTGTTTTCGTTCTGTATTCGTCAATGATTTATTCCGACGGAAATACTGCAATTGGTGTATCTCGGATGTTTACGCAAGACTGCTCCACATAGACTACTGTCAGTAGTCACTACACGTGACCAAACTGGAAGGCATTCATTGGTGAAACATGATCGGACGAGACCCGTCATCCAATTTGTTTTCGTCTATTAATAGATTGTGTATTGAAATTGTGTATGCGAATTTATTTGAGATGAAATCTGTTGAAGCTGACATATAAAAAACTTAGTTTGATTTATTGTGAAGCGTAATTGATTGTAAAAAGAAAATGGAATGTAACTGTATTACTGTATTACCCTGTTTGAATGACATATAATGGATACAAAGAGTTTTACTTTCACTCTGGATTTAGACCCTGCACATACAAAGTAAAAAAAATACTCCTTATGTTTTTTTCCTCAAAAATATCCTAGGCTTACAGAAACAAACACCACCCTAGGAAAGCTTTACATCAAACCACGAACTCCTAAAAAATCTACAAAATATCCCCATGGAATTATATATAAATATGTATATATATATGTATATAAAATCTCAGAAATACCTCCCTGTGTATTTTTTCTCTACTCCCAGCCAACACACCTCGCAAATCCCTTACTTCATTACCTCATGCGCTTACCTAAAAATCACCTCCAATAGAAAACAGTTCTTGACAAGAGGGGGAGTGGGGAGCGGAGGGACTGGGGTCTGTAAGTATGCAATGGTGCTTTTTGGCGTATATCTGACAGAGAACTTGTGTGGTATTTGAAGAAATATTTTTTTGGCCAAATTTGAGAATTTACATTTCACAAAAGTGAATTACTTACACTGTAAAATAAAATAAACAAATGTTGACCCCGAACCCCATCTGGCTTCAGTTTTTATAGCATTTTTGGACTGTTTTTCTTCATTATTATTTTTTTTCATTTTTCAAATTGATGTCTAGACCCGGGCCTATATGACCAAATAGTACACCTCCACTTCCCCAACATCACCTTTCAAAAATGTTTCATTCCTTACTGGGTGGTGTTACTTATGAGAGTTTATAATGATGATGTCGACATGATTTAAAATAAAATTGGATTAAAGGGACATTATACCATACAATCTAAATTAAAGGGACATATTCCAATATTATTTGGACTTTATTCTAAAATCAGATTTTAAAGAAATACGGGATCATAATTTATGTGTATTCTGCAAGTAAATATTTTTCGTTGTACAATTTGAAATTTAAATAGTTGTTGCTGGTTTTGCACTTTCTTGTTACTGTTTACCAGTAACAGGTGGGAACGAATATTGCGTGAAGATCGCAGTTAGACCAACACTGTTGACCCTGGGGGTACTGACTTAAGACAGAACCCGGTATAATACTAATCCGAGCCTTCTCTGACCATAAAAGCCTTTTTTATTTTATTTTTTTTATTTATTTTTGTGTTTGGCGTTTACGATATTTCATCTGGCTGGTGCAGATGAAATATCAAAATCGTAAAAAGGGCTGGTAAGGTCAGAGAAGGCTCGGATTAGTATAATACCAACAATGGGACTACCCTGAAACATGTTGCTCCTAGGTTAGGAATTAAACATTTTTCTATTTCTCTGGGTACTCCCGTTGCTGTCCCATCGCCACCCAGGTGGGTGGGTGAAATAAATTATTATAAGAGCATATTTGCTTTTGTGTGCATCCACCCAGTTATTACTAATATCCTACAACTTTTTCACAGGTACGAACATTCTAAAAAATCTAAAAGAGCACACAAATGGAAAGGGTGGGGAAGGTAGTAGGGTTGGGGTGGGTGTAATAACACTCAGAATAACGTTTCACCTAAATGATTCCAAAAAAAAAGCCTCCGCAAACTCGATAGAATGCGTATAAAGGCTACAATATTACTGTCACCGGTTCTGTATGTATTTTTCATAGCAACACAATAAAAAAAAGTCACAAATGTATTCTTCGGCTCACCTGACGAATTTTTATAAAATTGAAATATTAAAAGTAAAAAAAACAAGTAATTTTATTTCATTGTATGTTTTACAATGTTGATGATTTTCTGCTATGTTTTGTTTTATTTTAACATGTATACAATATACATTATGTCATATCTCATCTCTTATCTATTTTACCCCACACAAACTACTTAATTGGCGTATAACACACATATTGATAATTCCATTTTAAGTACTTTTTAGACAACATGTCAAGATTACCATCGGCCGCTCAATTATTGCTTGGTATATATGTGTTTGATAATACTATTCGGAGAAAATGATGTGATGAATGAAAACTGTGATATATGTGTATGAATTGACTACTGGGACCTACTGCTGTGGCTTTTGTGAGTCAGATGACACGGCTGTGGCAGTCGGTTCAGAATCATTTGCTCAATATTTTAACATTGTGAACAGTCATATGTATATTTATGTTGTATTGTCTCTTGTAATTCTAAAAAGAATAGTACAGTTGTATTTGTATGAATTGTTGTAGATAATATTGTACTGTGTCGAGAATTAATAGAAGATATTACATGAGTACTCATGCATTATTGAATTTATTAAACGAGTTGGCAAACTGATATAATGCGAGGCTCTGCTAACGACTTTGATAAATTCAATAATGAATGAGAACGAATGTTAGATTCTATTTATTATCGTATATATACGCATTTTTGGCCCGCAATATGCACACAATTACCCTACAATAAGCTCTCGAAAATTGAGCCATATCATAAATGCGGTCCGATACGCCCAAGTTAGTAGTTTGTCATTGACTTCAAGGAGTTGGACGGTCTATATTAGAAGTTTTATTCTGAGTAGAATCTATAGTCCGACAAAACTGAATACCAGCCAGACTTGATGAAATCAGTCCAGGCCATCATCAACTGGTATTTAATCGAGAAGAGGTACCTTTAGATAAGGAGTTTCAGCATTCAAGGGGCGTACTGATAGCCAAAAGGAATGCTCTGAAACAGCAAGAAAAAGAAATAAAGAAATCGAAATAGGAATGGAATGGACGTATTGAAAAAGAAAAAAAGAGAGAATAAACTACAAACAATATACTATAATACTTCATATGCCTTTCTACCTGAGACCTGAGACCTGAGACATAATAGTATCTATGCTTAGCTACCCGAAATAAAATACTTTATATGATTTATATCTGAGATAATAATGTTTTATATGAATTACTAATTAGAAATAATACTTTATAGGATTTGCTGCCTGACATAATAGTATCTATGCTTAGCTACCCGAACTAAAATACTTTATAAGATTTGCTACCTGAGATAATAATGTTTTATATGAATTACTAATTAGATATAATACTTTATAGGATTTGCTGCCTGAAATATACATCCTTTTATGCTTTGCTACCTGAGATATAATACTTTACAAGCTCTGCTATCTGAGATATAAATAGTTTATATGCCTTGCTACTTGAGATATAATACTTCATATAATACTTTACTTGATTTGATACCTGAAATATAATACTTCATATGATTTGCTGCCTGAAATATACATACTTTACATGCTTTGATACCTGAAATATAATACTTCATATGATTTGCTGCCTGAAATATAATACTTTATATGCGTTGCTACCTGACATAAACTTACTTTACATGCTTTGATACCTGCAATATAATACTTTATATGATTTGCTATCTGAAATATAATATTGTACATGCTTTGATACTGAAATATAATACTTTATATGCTTTGATACTGAAATATACTTACTTTATATGCTTTGATACTGAAATATAATACTTTATATGCTTTGATACTGAAATATAATACTTTACATGCTTTGATACTGAAATATAATACTTTATATGCTTTGATACTGAAATATAATACTTTATATGCTTTGCTACCTGAAATATACTTACTTTACATGCTTTGATACCAGCAATATAATACTTTATATGCTTTGCTATCTGAAATATACTTACTTTACATGCTTTGATACCAGCAATATAATACTTTATATGCTTTGCTACCTGAAATATACTTACTTTATATGCTTTGATACTGAAATATAAAACTTTATATGCTTTGATACTGAAATATAATACTTTACATGCTTTGATACTGAAATATAATACTTTACATGCTTTGATACTGAAAAATAATACTTTATATGCTTTGCTACCTGAAATATACTTACTTTACATGCTTTGATACCAGCAATATAATACTTTATATGCTTTGATACCTGAAATATAATACTTTATATGCTTTGCTACCTGAAATATACATGCCTTACATGTTTTGATACCTGAAATATAATACTTTATAAGCTCTGATACATGAAATATAATACTTCATATGATTTGCTATCTGAAATATACATACTTTACATGCTTTGATACCTGAAATATAATACTTTACATGCTTTGATACTGAAATATAATACTTTATATGCTTTGCTACCTGAAATATACTTACTTTACATGCTTTGCTACCTGAAATATAATACTTTATATGCTTTGCTACCTGAAATATACATACTTTATATGCTTTGCTACCTATATATAATACTTTACATGCTTTGATACTGAAATATAATACTTTATATGCTTTGCTACCTGAAATATACATACTTTACATGCTTTGATACATGAAATATACATACTTTACATGCTTTGATACCTGAAATATACATACTTTACATGCTTTGATACATGAAATATAATACTTTACATGCTTTGAAACCTGAAATATACATACTTTACATGCTTTGATACCTGAAATATACTTACTTTACAAGCTTTGATACCTGAAATATAATACTTTACATGCTTTGCTACCTGAAATATACTTACTTTACATGCTTTGATACCTGAAATATAATACTTTACATGCTTTGATACTGAAATATAATACTTTATATGCTTTGCTACCGGAAATATAATACTTTATATGCTTTGCTACCTGAGACACAATATTTTTATATGATTTGTTTTTTTCCACTATTTATTTTGTAAAGGTCTTTTTAAACTGAACTTATCATACGAAAATTAACATGCATATTTTACTTTCTGCAGATTTCTTTTGAGATAATTATGCACTACGTTTTGAGATATAATTTGCTTTAGGTGAAGTTTGTTGCCCGAGTTATTAGGATAGTGATAATTTTTGAGATACATGCATAATAGTACATTGATCTTTAAAATGTATCTACTTATCATACTTATGCTATCTTTGCCATTCATATGCTTTATTTTGTTCTATAGCTATCTGCTAAGATATGAAAATGCACTCTATGTTTTGATAGAATTACTTTATATAAGTTTGCGGCTTGAGATAAGCTGAATTGTTTTGTTTTTTTTTTAGATTTTGTTTGGATAATAATATTATCTTAATAATTATGCAATTTTTCCTGAGTTATATTTACTAATATGGTTTGTGTAACGTTTTATGAGATACTTAGATGCAATACTCCCTTTATATTATATGCTTACTTATATGTGTTGCTTCCTGAGATATACTATAGTGCCTGATATACTTTGGAGTTAGCTACTAAATATATACTAATAAGGTATTACTACCATTATTACCAAAAACACCACACTAGAGTATAATTATTTAGTTTATGTTAAAAATACATTTTTTAAAGAACTATTTTTCACAGAATGCAATCATACTGTTTTGTTAATTTTGCACTTCTCTTTTTTACAACTGCTGATTGCTGTCTCATTACGTCAACACTTATCACTAGTATAAACATATTGTCAGTTAATTGTCAGGGTCTTGATGCAGTCGAAAAACGTATTGATGTTTTTAACTGCCTAAAAAGTAAAAATGGTCACATATATTGCCTTCAGGATATTCACTCTACTAGAGCATCTGAACATTTTACTCGTACACAGTGGGGGAATGATTGCCTTTTTAGTTCTGGAACTGCAAACGCAAGAGGCGTGGCGATACTTTTTAACAAACACTTAGATTATAGTTGAAAATAATCGTTTTACTTATCAATCAATAATGATTCCCCCAGTTTTTATGATACTATTTTGCCAAAATATGAACAATTTAAAAACAGTACCCTAATCATGTGTGGAGACTTTAATTTCGTTCAAGATCCAATCCTAGATTACACTAATTACAAAAGCGTAAATAACAAAAAGGCGCGAGAATGGGTTCTAGATATTAAATGTGAATATAACCTCATTGATCCTTTCAGAGAATTACACCCACATCTAAAACGGTATACTTGGAAACAAAAAACTCCTTTAAAACAAGCCAGACTCGACTTTTTCCTAGTTTCAGAAAATATGTTTTCTTCAATAGAAAGTTGTACCATTGAATCCAGTTACCACTCAGACCATTCACTGATAGTTCTAAAATTGAATTTCACTCAATTTATACCTGGTAAACCCCTTTGGAGACAAAATAATTCTCTTTTTAGTGATATTGAATATTTAAACGCAATCAATAAAAAAATTCAGGACATTAAACTACAGTATGCAGTCCCAATTTACAATATGGAGAACATTCATAATATCCCCAATAATGAATTACATTTTTTAATTTATGTTAAACTATTTCTCGAAACACTACTCATGGAATTATGGGGTATTCTAGTTACAAGAAAAAAATGACAGATAAAAGAGAAAAAAAATTGATTGCTGAGATAGAAACATTAGAAAATAACCTGACTTTAAATAATCTAGAAACATATAAAAATGAATTAAGAATATTAAGAAAACAAAAAATGAATGGCTACCTAATCAGATCAAGGGCAAATATTATTGAGAACGATGAAAAACCAACCTCACTTTTTTTTTGCAATTTAGAATTCAAAGATAATTCCCAAAATAGAAAAAGAAAATAGAGAAATCATACAGATCAACATGAAATTTTAAATGAGACTAAAACTTATTACGAACATTTTTATACTAGCAAAGACAATGAACTAGAAAACGTAAATTTAGAAAAGGATTTGAAAGAATTCGATATACCTAAACTTACAGACAGTGAATCAATTAATCTTGAAAGCCTTATATCTATTGAAGAAGCCTTGACAACACTTAAAACAATAGTGGAGTGCGTGGTCCAGTGGTAGAGCGCCGAACTCCAGATCGAGAGGTGGTGGGTTCGATCCTCGCTGCGGCCACGTTATTTATCCTTGAGCAAGATAATTAATCCACATTGCTTAGTACTGGTTCTACCCAGGAAGCCATCGAGAGTGATTAATCTAAGTTGCAAGAACTTGTTTCGCAATGGATGTAAATATAAATATGTTTAAACTACTTAAAAAAATGAAAAATAGCCGTAGCCCAGGTTCAGATGGTTTCGGTGCCGATTTCTTTACAGTATTTTGGCGAAGAATAGGACATTTTATAGTACGATCTTTAAATTATGGATTCATTAAGGGAGAACTAGCAATAACTCAAATAGAAGGAATAATAACTGTTATACCAAAAGAAAATAAATCAAGACTGCATGTAAAAAACTATAGGCCAATCTCCCTTCTTAATTGTACATATAAAATTGCCTCAGGATCTATTGCAAATAGAAAATAGATTTAAATCAACACTTATTAAGCTGATAAATAATGATCAATCAGGTTTTATCTCAGGAAGATACTTAGGAGAAAATACCAGACTTATATATGATGTTATGCAATACGCAGAAGAAAATAATCCGTCGGGTTTAATTCTTTTGATTGACTTTGAAAAGGCTTTCGACTCTCATCTTGGGCCTTTATATTTAAAGTAGTTAATTTTTTCAACTTCGGAGAACGTTTTATATCATGGATAAAGGTTTTATATAAAAATGCCAAATTGGCTGTAAATCAATGGGAAAACTTGTCATCGTTTTTCAACATTGGAAGGGACAGCCGTCAGGGGGACCCCTTATCACCTTATATTTTTATTATGTGCGCTGAAATACTGGCGATTAGGATAAGGAATAATAATAAGATTAAAGGTATTACTATAGAGAATGTAGAAATTAAACTTTCGCAATATGCAGATGATACATCTGTCCTTTTGGATGGATCTGATACATCCCTGAATGAAACACTATCAGAATTAAATAAATATTCTAAATATTCTGGTTTAAACTTAAATTTTGACAAAAATTGTGGTATGGATAGGGAAGAAAAAATACAGTTCAGATACAATCAAAGCAAAATGGAAACTTACCTGGGTAAAAGATAATTTTAAGCTACTAGGAATACATTTTAATGTCAACTTAGGTAAAATGATAGAATTAAACTATAATGATAAGATTTTAAAAATCCAAAATACAGTAAAGATATGGAAGCGAAGATATTTAACGCCACTTGGTAAAATCACAGTTATAAAAACACTGTTACTTCCTATTTTAAATCATATATTTATATCTCTTCCAAACCCAAATGAAAACATAATCGCAAACATTAATAACATATTTTATGATTTTTTATGGGAAGGGCCTGCAAAAAAAACAAAAAAAAACAGTTATAGCTAAACAATATTCTGAGGGTGGTCTCAAAATGATAAATCTGAAAGCTTTCAAACTTAGTCTTAAATCAACCTGGTTAAGAAGACTCATAACTAATGAGGGGACTTGGAAGCAGCTTGTTGAAAACCTAATAGACATTAAAAAATAAACATCTTTCGGTAAAGATTACTGTGAAACATTAATAAAAAAATGAAAAACAGTTTCTGGATTGAAGTGCTGAACTTATTGAGTATAGTATGCCTAACTCATCAGAAGAATTTGGGTCAACCCCACTATTCTATAATAATAATATTCTGATTGGCTCTAAGCCTTTCTTTAATAAAATATGGTATAGGAATGGCATCAGGTTTATAAATGACCTTATCAAGGAAAAAGGTGATTTTTACTCTTTAACTGAGCTTGAAGAAAATACTGGTATTAAAACAAATTTTCTAATTTATGAAGGCGTTGGTAGCTGCTATTAAAACATTTAAGAAAAGGTTGCAACATTTTACAATTAAAAAAATAGAAAACCCAATACTACCTGCGAATATTAAACCACTCATCAAAAACAAGAAAGGTGGCACTGATATGTACTTTATTCTTAACAGAAATAATGAAAGTCCAACATCAAAAGCTAAATGGGAACAGATTTATGATATTAATACAGAAGCATGGAAAAACATTTATTCATCCCCTTTCAAAATAACTACTAGCACAATACTACAATGGTTTCAAAATAAAAAAGCAGGAAACCCTTATTGTCACTACTGCCACCAGGACGAGAATATTGTCCATATGTTGTGGACCTGCCCTTCAACTCAGACCTTTTTAACACAGATAAATACACTCTGCTTATCAAAAAATATAATTCTGAAGCTATAAGAGCATGCATTTATTTTTAACATATTTAAACAATCAACTGTAGAGCTACAAATTATCTTAGAAATTAAATATTACATATTTTCTTCAAAACGACTGAAAACAACGCTCTCTGTAACTCCAATGATATACAGACTTCGTTATTTATACAAAACGCATAAACAAATCGCAATCAGAAACAATCAACTGGAAAGTTTTGAAAATACATGGAGCAATTTTAAAACCATTTTAGATTAATCTAGCATACCTTTTTTTCCATCCACCCCTATAAATGCTTACAATGAACCAAGACACTGACAGTTGTGTATATATGTGTATATATGTATATATATATGTATATATATGTGTGTGTATGTATATGTATGTATATACATGTATATATTAACTATATAAATATTGTTTATTAAACAGTAATTTATACAACTTTATAATTAGATGGGCTAGTGGACGGCAATCAAAATGTGGTTTAACTCTTCTTTTTTTTAACATCTCTCCTGCCTCAACCATCTAATACATGTATCTATTCTGTATTACTCTTATATCATTTTATGATGCTGAATTGTAAATATATATGTATGTGTTTAGTCAATGAAAATTACATGCTGTAAAATATTGTAAGGTGTGGCAAGGGATGGTCCTCCCCGACCCTTGCTTCACCTAGTGACGGGGAGATTAAACGGGTCCTCAAAAGACGGCTAAAAAAACACAAAAAAAAAGAAAAAAAGAAAGATTAAAAACAATAAATTTAAGTTAAAACTACATGTCCTGTTGTTTTCGTTCATTCATTTTTGCTTTTTTTATTTTATAAATTAATTCGGTAAATCTAACAGTTTAATATCTTTTTTTATATAAAATCCCAATGAAAATGCGTATATATATGATAAAAAGATTAAAACATGGGTGATGCTTTATTGTCCGTCATATCGGCCCTCGACCAATATCGACCCTCAGGCTAAAGCCTTCGGGCCGATATTGGGGTCTCGGGCCGATATGACGGACAATAACGCACCACCCATGTATTAATCTCTAAGTATTCATATGTAACACAGTGGTTTAAATCTCAGGTGTAGCCTCTGGGTTCAGAGGTCAAGGTCAACATGTCAAATTCACCAAAATGAAAACAACAGCCATATTTCCAATATGTTAATGAAGTTGCTTTGCAGTTTCATTGTTTGCATGCTATCTGAACTCATTCTACGCCAGTTGATATTTGACACAATGTGTACATGACTGCGAGGTGCGGATATTTGAGATGGGCCACATCGACTTTGCTCTAGTGTACACTGTCCCATTTTATCGGGATGACAATAGAGTAAGAGTGAGGGTTGGTGCACCTTATAACCTCGTTTAACCCACAGCGGCTTTTTCTGCCACTGACCATCCGCTATTGTCAACCCATTTATGTTTATGAGTTGCTTGCAGGCTGATCTGGGTTTACAATGGACGCAAAGGCTATTATAGTTGTGCTTAGCGGGTTAAGGGTTAATTGTTTCTTGTTTTAAATGTGTATTTTTGGTTGACTTTGTTGTAGACTTTGTTTCCTGTTCGACTTTTATACATATCTTTATAGCTGTAAAGAGGGTTACTGAGAGGAACAATAATACGTTAAAATCTCATGAGCTAGTAAGCTTTTGTTAAGAAACAGCATAAACCATGTACATTATAAAAAATAGGATAGGGGAGATATATTTATTACAACTAAAGTCTTTACACTGTGGTATAGTTTTCGTTGTCTCCCGTGTGAAGCATAAGGATCTATTTCTATTGTATTTGCGGCGAGGGCGGGGAGAGAATAAGTATAGTTAACTGTAAGTTGTCCGTCTGTTCCGCGTGTCGCAAACTCGCCTACTTCTTAAAAACCTACTTACACCGAACTTGGTGTGCAAGATCACTAATAAGTAGAGATGTGTAGGAAGCAAATTACAGGATTTATTGCCCTTTTTAACTTTAGTCAAATATTAATAGTGGAAAAACATGTGTCGCCAACTACTCAAAAACTTGTAAGAGCTTATCAGACCAAACTAGATGTGCAATATCAATACCATGTAACCATGCACATGAAATAATGGCTGATAATTCCTGATAAAAACTACAGGAATTATGTCCTTTATAATCATAAAGTCAAGTTTTAATATTGTAAAATGTTGTGTCGCCTACTTCTCACAAACTATATAAACTAATAACTACTGAAAAGTAGCAGACTCGGTTTTATTGAGTCTGTTCATGAGAGATAATGTACAGTGCAACACCAATCACCCTCCTAGCACCGGCTTAAGCGATATTCTACTTTAAAGCCACACAGATTGGGCTTGATGATCCTAAATGACCAGTTAGTAATAACACTACTTTTTTACGGCCGCCACACTGCACTAAACAAGGCCGCCACACAGCACTAAACAAACGCTAGTTCGAATGTCAATAGATACTGAAAAGAAGATCCCTTGGATGCAACAAACACAAACAAGAGATACAAGAAGCAGATATGTTTTATTGAGTCTGTTCATGAGAGGTAACGTTAAGTGCAACACCTCTCACGCACGCCTCCTAGCACTGGCTTAAGCGATATCTAGCGAGTATTGATGTGTAGGAACCAAGGGCAGATAAATCAGACTTACAAGTCATTGCCCTTTATAGTTTTAAGTCAAGTCGTAATATAGTAACATGTTGTGTCGCATACCACTCTAAAACTATAAAGCTAACCCGACCAAACTAGTTGTGAAAGATCAATGCCATGTAACCATGTGTAGAAAGCAAGGGCAGATATATCTGATAAAAATGACAGGAGTTATTGCCATTTATTATTTCCTGAATTGTCTTAATATTGTACTATGCATATTTCAAAGTGTGGGATTGTTAAAGTAATTCCGTATGTTGTCGTTCACTTGCTACACACTGGCAACCAGTAGTCCAGTAGTGTGTTCATGTGGTCTTAAACGTGTACCTGAAAAAGTACATAAAGGCGGGAAATAACAATTCACTGAATTTGCTTGCTTGTTAAGTTATGGTCCTTTTTATTTTGAAACAATTATATTTAAGTAACAGACTTCCAAGAGAAGTAATCATATCTACTCAACAAAATAAGTTATGTGTGGCATTGGTTTTAATGTGAAGTGTATGTCGTATAATGCTTGGGAAATAAGGAGGTACAAGCTCATAGCTGCATGGTATTCCGGAGCTGCATTTTTACAGTAACCGAAGATAGAAGTTGATGATTCTCTTTTGTCACATAACATGGGGTGAGGGAGTGTAATAACACTATTCAATATTTTCGGTTGCATAACATAACATTAATGACGTCATGGACGTCACGTTAATGTACGTTTACTGACGTAATGTGACGTTATAACTTATGTAATAAATAGAATCTAACATACATTCGTTCTCATTCATTATTGAATTTATTAAACTCGTTAGCAAACATGATATAATGCTCGGCTCTTATATCATTTTTGCTAATGAGTTTAATAAATTCAATAATGAATGAGTACTCATGTAAGATCCTCTTTTATCACATACCATATCTTCTGCGAGTGTTATAAAGCCATGGCTTATTTAACGTATTACAACGCAAACAATCGTTTTGCAATGTTTCAACGCAAAAAAAAAGACATTCGTTGTGTTCAATACATCCACACATATACTAGTAGTTGACAGTTATAATATGTCATCATAAGTACCACTGGGATTATTTAGAACCACGTGTCATTGAAATACTATCTCCGTTGTGTTGCAATCGTGTACTTGTAAATTCGGATGATGTTATAACATGGTTTATTTTATTTAGAAATGATGTCTAATACGCACTAGATGGATAAATGATGTCTAAAACGCACTAGATGGATAAATGGACTATTCTAAGGACAAAATTCCACGTAAAAAAAAAAAAAATAACTTTGAATAAAATTGTACCAGATTTTTCGGATATAAACCGTACACTTTCTGCCATATAAGCATTCTTTCTGATATAACCTTCACATCAATATTGTTGAATTACTGTCATGTACTATATGGCTGACTTTGCTCATGCCTAAAATATGGATTTGATTGAAAATTTCACTTGACCATCCCCCATCCATTTTTAATTTTTTTTTTTTTTAAAAGATGGCCGACGAAAAGTTCTTATGTTATAACCCTCGCAGCTGGTGTATTATAGAAAACATCGTGATAATAGCAATTTCACGAAAATAACTCATTTTGCAAATGTTCGGTTCCATAATTCGAAAACAGAGTTGTTTTCGTTAAATTGTGTACGTAAATTCCCCGCAATGGAATATACT
Organism: Cyrtodaria siliqua; assembly: GCA_037043455.1. NCBI lineage: Eukaryota > Metazoa > Mollusca > Bivalvia > Adapedonta > Hiatellidae > Cyrtodaria > Cyrtodaria siliqua. Next base: position 261,004 of record JAWPHD010001041.1, read on the forward strand.
GGAATATACATTTGGTTATGCCGGTAAGTTTCTTGTTCATTTCAGTATGTATCCGAAATCTGATTAACCTCTGTACAGTGATATAATATCAATAAAAACAATAAAAAAATGCCTCATGTAAATTATTTTAATAATTTTTAATACATAACATATGTACATATATAAAACTAAAATAAAACAAAGAAAAGTCTAAAGAACATAATGAATGCATTAGTAACATGCATTTACTTGGCACTTAGAACAAAGCAAAAATGCTTATGGTAGATAGATATTTTATTCAAACATAAGGCATTACGCCCAACAGTTCACATGCAAATAGTACATACATATAAACATGTATATGAAATACACACAATATTTTCCAGTTAATGACAATTTGTCTAATTTCATAGGTCAGTTTCAAGATCATCTGTATATGTTACTAGTTAAAAAGTATTTGACAACTATTAAGTATATAAGTGTTTAATATATATTTTTAAATTAATGTTCCTAAGTACTGATCAGAACACATTTATATCTGTGGACATAAATGGAGAAAAGTGATATTTATTTATAAAACATGTCGTCTCTTCTTTTAAAACTTTTACAAATGAAAACGGACAGTTTCTTTAATAAACTCTTGTTTTCTGTTGTCATAAGTTCAATAAATTTTGGTATGTTTGGTCGTTTCCAAAAATATTTGTTAACATATTCTTTTCTAATAGCTTGCTTATGTAAGCATGCATAACATACCTAGTTGTATTTAAAGTATCGTTCATGATAACTTGTTTTACAGACTGATTTCAAATACGCATAATATCTAAACAGAATCATACTATTTTAATATAGAATGGTTCTTATACAGTCAAATCGTGAGAAACATAGAATAACAACATTAAATCATAACATTTTAACAGAAAATAGTTCTTATACAGTAAACAAGTGAGAAACATGTGTTAATAATATTATAGCATACGATTTAAAAAAAAGAAAAGAGTCCGTTAACAGTCAACACGGAGAATGGTTGTTCTTATATATCACAGACTGGTTCTTATACAGTCAAAGTAGTATACGATTTTAATACAGAATGGTTCTGATACAGTCAACATAGTATACAATTTTAATACAGACTGGTTCTTATACAGTCAAAATATTATACGATTTTAATACAGAACGGTTCTTATACAGTCAAAATATTATACCATTTTAATACAGAATGGTTCTTATACCAACTTGAATTATACAAATTTTAACCAGGGCAATGAGTAAGTATACTTACTCCCTGTTTTAACGTAGAATGGTTCTGTTACAATCAAAAGATAACACAGAGAATTGTTCTTATGCAGTCAAAAGATTATACGATTTAACACTGAATGGTTCTTATATAGTCAAAAGGTGAGAAACATATGTTAAAAGCATTGAAATATACGAGTTTAGCAGATAATGGAGTGTATTTCATTTACGATTTTCCGCCTGTTGTACATGATCCACTTGTGTGATGTTCTGGCGGAAGAAAATATAATGGTAACGCCGATGTATTCCGCATCATTTTGCTTTATCGGTCACTTCCTGATAAAGAAGCACACATATGTCGAGAGCAATGACCAGACTGAACAAAAGCATGCGTTTATCATTCGTATTTGAGCACAACTCCATTTGGATCAGTGCATCATTTGCATGTATCTCTTTCTAACTTAAAATATGTGTACAGTATGCATTAAACATGCACACAGAACACACAGTTTCTTTTATATTTGATCATATATCGAAAACGTAAATACATCTAGAATAAAGCTATAGCGTAAACACTTGGTGTAAAGTATGCTTAAGTGAAGCATTAACGACATATTGATTGATATCCGTGTTATCCTATTAGACCGCCACCTCTGCCTCCCCGGCGACCGCGACCTCCCAAACCCCCGACACCACCTACTCCCCCGATAACTCCAACGCCGACGCCGACACCTCCCAAGCCGACACCTCCCAGGCCGACACCTCCTAAGCCACCGCCTAAGCCACCTCCCAAGCCGACACCTCCCAAGCTACCTCCCAGGCCGACACCTCCCAAGCCACCTCCCAGGCCGACACCTCCTAAGCCACCTCCCAAGCCGACACCTCCTAAGCCACCTCCCAAGCCGACGCCACCCAAGTCACCTCCGAGGCCGACACCTCCCAAGCCGACACCTCCCAAGCCACCTCCCAAGCCGACACCTCCTATGCCGACACCGCCGAAACCACCCCAGCCACATGATCCAGTCAGCCGGCAGATTTGTCGCCGCAAACGCCTCTGTCGTCTGCCTTGTCGACGCTGTAGCCGACATAGGTTTATCGGACATTGATAACAATGTCGTCCTAGACCAAGGTTGATAACTGGCTTGTATCTACATTGTGGTCGTATAAACCGCCGTGTGCATATTGCTCGGGGACAATATCCTATACCCCCAATGCCGAGTCCTCCAAGGGTGGCACCCACGCCGCCTACTGCTCCGCCAATGAATTGGCCTCGATATACGCCTAAATCTCCAGGAAGGCCTCCGCCAAGGCTAAGGCCACCAAGACCAAGGCCAATTTGACCTGCAATTTATATGAAACATAAATTTGAAATATTTGACATGAAAGTTCATATTTCAATTTATAGAATGTTAAAATGCATTTACCTACATTGTTAGTCATGGAAGTCACTTATTTCATTGGTAGCCTTAAAAAAAAAAAAATTGGCGGACATGTACGGCCGAAAAAAAATAAGTAGACAGTAGATTAAAGAGATACACGGCACTCTTGAGTTTTTTTAAAAAACTGGCGGCGTCTCGTTAGTTTTTCTACGGAACTTGTATTTTAATCATTATTATTTGCTTAAACTTATAAGAACAGCAACATTTCGAAAAAGTTGTTTTTCAAAAGAAAAAAACAAAGTCGTCAAACTGAAATCTGTACTGAAAATGAACCTTATTTTGGCCCAAGGGGATTTCGGTATAATGAAATAAATATCACATTCTTGAGAGGGTGATAGTCATATCCACAGGGTGAATATTCTTACTATCACGAATGCGTTATTCAAACACTTGAACACTACTTAGAGATTGTTGCCCTGGCACAATTATGGTACAAACATAAATGATGATAATATGCCTCAACAAATGTTACAAACGTTTCAATCTAGAAACTGGCAGTTATATAAATAATACAGTTATATTGTATATTTCACTTAAACGTGAGTGTAATTTCTGAACAATTATTCTTAATCAGTTTATAACACATATGACCTGACCTGATAAAAGATTTTGAGCTCAATATTGTATTTGCATGTATTTTTGAATATACAAGACAAGTTAAGTTTCATTGGCAATGTCTGGACTGTGTATCAATAGTTTTAGAAAAGAGAAGCATTGACAAAAAATAATCATGTTAAGTAATGAATAGGCGACGAGTAAGAACATGTGCTTATTGAAACTCATATAAGCGGATTACGATGTAAATGCACCAACCAGGAGGACTATAACATTTCATATCCACCAATCAGTAGAGCGATTTAATTTAAAATGCACCAACCAGAACGACGATTTCAATTCTGAACATACAGCCGAATGATAATAAAGACAGTAATTAAAAAGCGCAAAGGATTTGTTTGTTTGAATGGGATTTTACGTCATATTTAGCACATTTTAGGCGATTTTATTACGGTCGAATTGTTTGTGGTAGAGACAGACCACCCCATTTTCCTGGGTAGAACCAGTACTGTATACCTCCCGTCATCCTGGGTAGAACCAGTACTGTATACCTCCCGTCATCCTGGGTAGAACCAGTACTGTATACCTTCCACCATTCTGGGTAGAACCAATACTGTATACCTCCCGCCATCCGTAAGAATCGACATTTTTTCAGTTACAAGTTGAGCTCCCAGTGGGATTCGAACCCGCAGCGGTGAGAGTCGAGAAGGTGTACGATGCAACGTCGTTAACCCCTCGACCACGGACGCGCAAAGCAAAAGTGTAACTAAGCACTCACTATACTGGACAAACGAGTTGTGACCTACTTCTTATTTTGATTGACAATTTATTTCAATTCGGTCAAACACCATTGGTATTGGGATATGATGAGAAAGATGCATTTAAGTGTATTTCAAAAGTACTCCTTTAACGAAGCTGATCTGGGTAAAACGAAAACAAGTTCGTGCGTATATATTTTAACTTGTAACGTTTTGCAATTTTAAATCCACCCATTTACGTGACAGAAAAAGTAATTTCCGTGATAAATTGCAACCGAATGCGGTCTGCGGATCGATTGATCGGAACTTTCTCTTCGATTTCCGTAACAGTTAAACACTGCATGTTACGGAAATTGACGAGGCAGTTCCGATTGCGACTTGGCATATAACGTGTCCTTACTGAAGAAATATACTGTATAGTAAGGCATGCGTTATAGTCAACCTTGTATCCTCATGGGTCTTATTACCTTTTGGAATTTTGCTGAATAAAATATTATTTTATGTAGCTTAACTCGACATACATATTAAAAAAACACATCTGGATCTATTTGTGTACTGTGTATATAAAATGTGAGTAAAATGTGAAATCATTTTTCTCGTGCTTTAAATAGAAAGAGAACCCGTGCCATACTTCAGATATGATCTATATTCCCACTACAGGCCAGAAACACTGCAGCAGAGAACTAAAGTAATGTCTTACCGTTTGTTACATGCAATACGATCGCCAAGAATCCCAAAATAGCTAGGTTCTTCATGGTAAAGTTTCTATAAGTGCTATATCCAAACACTATAACAGAAAGCACGAGTAGAAGTGGTTGGTTGTGTAGGGCTGTTGTACATATTTATAGCAAATATAAAATATGTTGACCATTCATTATACATGACATACATGTCGCCAGTGCATGGCCTCATTACGTTAGTATATGCGTAGGAAAAAAATAGTGATTCGTCTATCCCCTAGCCTGACGTAGGTACAACGCTATTTAATTGTGTTTTTTTCGTCGTATCCATCTCATTAACTGGTCACTGTTTGACATTTGACCGACCTATTCTATTTTTACTACAAACGTTTGTTGGTATTGTTGTGTTTGCAATCATCCTTAAGCAGCTTTCGCACATAGACAATGTTGACATCAGTTTTACAGTGTCTATAACGTAATTATGGGCCTATACATACGTTCGTATGTCTGTCAGCAATTTCCGAATATAGAACAACGATGACCATTTATATAAGTTAGAGAATATATAAGTTAGAGAATATATGTTATTCACTTCTTTGCACTAGGTCGGAGACTATGATTTTGAGACATTGTATTAAATATACTCAGTTGCAAAAGAAACTGGAAACTTTGAAAATGTTGCTTTACACCTTACCATCTTTATCAAGCGACAGTCCCTTAATGATTCGACATATTGAAAAAAAAATGACAACATGATATTGGCAATGGAATGATAACAATTTTGGTACCAAACATGGCATATTCATTTTGGAATTTGTCAATTTAATTCTAAAAAACGTTATACAATTAAATCTAAACAAAACTCTTTTGCAACTGAGTAGTAAACATTTAGAAAACAGGTAACCCAATAATTTGGTATTTATTGGTAATCTATATATAATATAATATAGTATTTATTGGTAATCTTTATATAATATAATATAGCATATAGCATAATGTTGTTTTCCGAAGATCTTCCAGCCCTATTGACTTCATTACCGTTGGAACAGACTTCATTACCGTTGGAAGTCCTATTGACTTCATTACCGTTGGACAGACTTCATTACCGTTGGACAGACTTCATTACCGTTGGACAGACTTCATTACCGTTGGAAGATCATAAGAAAACTTCAGTATAGCATAATGTTGTTTCCCGCAGATCTTCCGGTCCTATTGACTTCATTACCGTTGGAACATGATCATAAGAAAACTTCAATATTATTCAAACTTTGTTTTCGAAAAATTTACTTCTTCTGTTACAGAACTGTGCTTGCTAAACATCATAGTATACATGTCAGTCAGTATATGGCTCAATCCGGATAAAACGGTGGAGATTCTATCGTGGTAGTTGACTTGTACGTACATATGTATATAATTTAATGAATGCACCGATTTACATACTACTGTCATCGACTAAAAATATGGGTGTTATTGTATTCATGGAACACATTTCTGGCTAAATAAAACACTAGCGTTCCCCTAAAATGATAAATAGAACAATAATGTTCATCTACATCGCCATATGACAATAGTGTTCACCTGAATCGCCATATGACAATAGTGTTCACCTGAATCGCCATATGACAATAGTGTTCACCTGAATCGCCATATGACAATAGTGCTCACCTGAATCGCCATATGACAATAGTGTTCATCTACATCGCCACATGACAATAGTGTTCACCTGAATCGCGATATGACAATAGTGTTCACCTGAATCGCCATATGACAATAGTGTTCACTTGAATCGTCATAGGATAATAGTGTACACCTACATTGCCATATGACTATAGTGTTCACCTGAATCGCCATATGCCACTAGTGTTAACCTGCTTTGTCATATGACAATCACCAAACTCCAATCACCTGCATCGCCATATGACAATAGTGTTCGCCTGCACTGCCATAAGACAATAGTGTTCACCTGAATCGCCACATGGCAATAGTGTTCACGTGAATCGCCATATGGCAATAGTGTTCACCTGAATCGCCATGTGGCAATAGTGTTCATCTACATCGCCATATGACAATAGTGTTCATCTGAATCGCCATATGACACTAGTGTTCACCTGAATCGCCATATAACAATAGTGTTCACCTGAATCGCCATATGACAATAGTGTTCACTTGAATCGTCATATGATAATAGTGTACACCTACATTGCCATAAGACAATAGTGTTCATCTGAATCGCCATATGACAATAGTGTTCACCTGAATCGCCATATGACAATAGTGTTCACCTGAATCGCCATATAACAATAGTGTTCACCTGAATCGCCATATGACAATAGTGTTCACCTGAATCGCCATATAACAATAGTGTTCACCTGAATCGCCATATGACAATAGTGTTCACATGAATCGCCATATGACAATAGTGTTCACCTACATTGCCATATGACAATAGTGTTCACCTGAATCGCCATATGACAAAAGTGTACTACCTACATTGCAATATGACTATAGTGTTCACCTGAATCGCCATATGACACTAGTATTAACCTGCATTGTCATATGACAATCACCTGCATCGCCATATGGCAATAGTGTTCGCCTGCATTGTCATAAGACAATAGTGTTCACCTGAATCGCCACATGACAATAGTGTTCACCTGAATCGACATATGGCAAAAGTGTTCACGTGAATCAATCGCCATATGGCAATAGTGTTCACCTAAATCACCACGTGGCAAAGGTGTTCACCATAATCGTCATATGGCAATATTGTTCGTCTGAATCACCATGTGGCAATAGTGTTCACCTGAATCGTCATGTGACAATAGTGTTTCCCTGAATGAATCGCCATGTGAAAATAGTGTTTACCTGAATCGCCATATGGCAATAGTGTTCACCTGAATCTCCATATGGCAATAAGTTCACACTATTTAAGTTCTATGTACGCCTTTTAAGTTTATTTAAAATTCACTTGGGATTAATGCTTTTATTAATACTCACTAAATCTTAAAGATCACACGTTATTAATGGACGGTCAGCCAAGAAGGAGTTAATGGAGACTTTTATAAAGTCTATATCTCATTGTATGAAGGTGAAATATTAGTCTTCTAATATGAAATTCCAGTTCCTTCACAAAATCTAGTTTCAGCAATCTCTTCGGCAGCAGCACAGAATAGTCAATCAAGATTTGCACTTTCTTCGATGGCGAATCAAAGTATACATCCGCACAATTTTCTTTTAGAACACTCTCTATTCTTCTAATAATAGGATCCCTTGTATATTGCAAGGGAGGACAGTTTAAAAGAAAATGTTCAACCGTTTCGTCGTCTGTGTTACACAACGGACACACTGGAGATATGGCGTTCTGATTGAATCTACTTCTATTAACTTGCAGGATGTAAGTACCTGTGAGCAGTCGCAATATTGCAGGAATTTTCGTTATTTGAATAGGCTTTGAAAGAGTGAAATGCAGGTACCAACTTTCAAAACGGTCACGAAAAATGTATATTCACGAAAAAATAAGAAATTTTCAGAAAAGGTAGAACTGGTAATGATCTTCGACTCCTGACAATTCAACAATATTTAAGAATATACAATTTTGTGACCGTTTTGAAACATTGGCAATTTCGAAGAAGACAATTTTTTTTTCGATCTTCGCATTTGTACCGCGATGTTCGACTATGATATCTCTATAAAACCTGTCAACACGATTGTTTGGTGAATCTCCGACATAATAATTTACTTCTGATATGATTTATTGTCTCTGTCATCTAGTCTAAGCTTTAAACTAGTTTTTTTTCAAAAAGAGTACTATAAAATCCGCGCATCTGCACGTGCTCGCGAAATGGGAACTACGTTGCCTCCAACCCCAATTATTTATGTTTGAGTTATGCGGTTCAGGCACGTGAAATGATTCAGCTGCGCCCCTACTGAATATTCTGATGCTATCGCTTCTTTGGTCGATTTACATCTCTGAACTAAAAATGGAGAAATTATAAGCAATATCTATAATAAGAGAGATCGTTTCAATTTTGACATTGTTAATTATTCCAACTTAGACGAAAATTATTCCAACTTAGACGCGGGTGTTCCCCGAGCAACTTCTTATGGAGTTTATGATTATTTCTAGAGCTTGTAGTCAAGTTGAGGAGTTTAATATTCGTAACCTGTAAACAACTAAAACGTCAACCTAATCAGAGATGTCGTTAACACAAACTTCGAAAATCCTTTGCAACGTTTTATTATCGTAACCCTGATGTACTTTCACAAATACTATCACAGACTGAATTCTATGGTGACGTGATGTAGAACTAACCTCTGAGAGTGATGGTAACGTTTGGTGTTTGTCTTCAATCTTGTCTTGTCGTGCCCTTAAATGGTTTCTTATCTTGTTGCTCTGACTTTTGTCTAGTCATTTGAGAACATTTTAGACAACCATTTTATAGAAGAACATATTTTACCATTGGTGTACGAGTATATCCGTAACGTCAGTACTCGTTAACTGATGTGTTCGGGTTTCAACACATAAAAAAACTTGCTAGTTCGTTTGAATAATATAATTAAATACTTGCAAGCAAATGATCGCAAACCTTGCTGCTAGGTGATAATAATAGTGGAGCGCTGCGATTTAGTAGTGGTAGAGCGTTGGGCGCAGGATCGAAAAGGCGTGGGTTTGATCCCCGCCATGACCATATGTGTTGTGTCCCTGAGAGCAAGACACTTTATCCGGATCTACACAGGAAGACATCGCGAGTGATTAAAATAAGTTCGGAGAGTTTTCGTTACAATCGATATACTAAAACAAGTAAGTTTGAGCTAATAACAAAGGTACCTGAACTCGTCAATGGCTGTGTTTAATAGTCCACCAGCACATTACAGAGCTTTACATATGAAAAAAGGAATAGCATCATCTGATTCCTGTCTCAGATCGTACTCACAAAATTGTTGACATCCCACATAATGAGCATTTTCGGTTGAAACATAGTTTATTCGTTATATGTGCAACTTCTGCATATGTACGATGACAATAAATACGAAAGAACATTGGTACGGAAACATAATGGTTTTTAAGTTTCTTTCATTTAACACTGAAATGGCAGACATTTGTCACACATAACTGGTGATTTAACGGGACTGGGGGTGATCTGGAAGGTGATTTAACGGGACTGGGGGTGATCTGGAAGGTGATTTAACGGGACTGGGGGTGATCTGGAAGGTGATTTAACGGGACTGGGGGTGATCTGGAAGGTGATTTAACGGGACTGGGGGTGATCTGGAAGGTGATTTAACGGGACTGGGGGTGATCTGGAAGGTGATTTAACGGGACTGGGGGTGATCTGGAAGCATTATGGGTGCCAATCCAAATCCAAATCCAACCATCATAATGTGTCAGATTCATAATCGATGCGCATATGCACTAAATAAGGACCCAGTATTCGCACTATATAATTATTTTTAATGAAATAGTTTGGTCTGTGGAAGGTCTCGACCATTATTGCAATTTCCATAGACTTGCTGTTTAATGTTTGTCCCATCAGGCATACATACACTATGAAATTTTCTTCTTCTTCTTCTTCTTCTTCTTCTTCTTTTTATTGACACCAATTACTCTTCAATATCGCCTCAAGTCCATTTAAATTTATACACTCAAGATCAAAAAACGCAGACAAGTTGGAAAAAAGAAAGAAATTCAAGTTAATATATATATATTAACTTTATTCAGCATTAAACATTCAGTACAACGTTTATAGCCTACACACAATACATATTCAATACATATTAAATACAGTGACAACATCAAAAACATGGCATACAAAATCTACATTGAAGTTTACAGAGAAGCGTTATAGCTTCTTTTTTTTTTCTTTTTTTTTCTTTCCTTCCCTTTTTTTTTTTCTTACATGGAGAAAAGGTTGAAATGTAGTAAAGAAATTTAAACTTGCATTTCATTTCGAAGTTTAAATTCATAATAAACATATTTTGATAAGTTTATAATTGTTCTGTTCGAGTTATTAGACATTAACGCATCAAATTTGTTTAACGTGGGCCATCTGCAAAAGTAAGGTTTAAAATATTTCTGTCTTAAGTGTCTATATATTGGACATACAAGCAAAAAATGGTATTCGTTTTCTACTATATTTTGGGTACAATGTATACATTTCCTATTTTCTCGCGGGATATTTAGATATCTACCATTTTCAATGGCTAAATTGTGAGAGGAGAGTCGAAATCTACCCAGTGCTATTCGGAATTTGTTATCATCTAATAGGTTCAAATATTTTTCCATATCAAAACTGTGTTTATAGCGGCAGTATGATTCTAACCTGTTAGAGTTATTGATATTTGAATACCAACTTTGATGATATGAGTCAATCAAGCGTTGTTTTATTAATTCAAATGGAATATCTGCTTCAAATTGATATAACCAAACATCAGAAAATCCAAGGTTGTCAAGGATATCTTTAATTTGATATGCCCAATTGGAACCGTTATAATTATTATGATTATCAACATCGTTTTTCAACATTATATATATATTTTTTGGCCAATATATTTTCATTAAGATGTAATATTTTTAACCAATATCTGAGCATATTAAGTTTCCTCTTTATAATGAGTGGTACTCGACCTAATTCACCGTATAAACCTGTGAGACTGGTAGACTTCTTGACCCCTAAAATTCTTCTACAAAATTTCGTATGGATAATTTCAATATCTTTAGCCTCGTGCATTCCCCAAACTTCTGAGCTATAGTTTAATACAGAGGCAACTAGTGTGTCGAAAAGTCTACATTTTTCTGATATTGGTAAGTTTATTTGACTAAATATGGAAAATAAATTATGCAATGCGAATGAAGCATGTTGTGCCAACCTCTTTTGCGTTCTTAACCAATTTCCATTTTTGAAGAAAAAAATGCCCAGATACTTGAACGAGGTGACAACTTCTATTATGCTATCATGAAGGTAGAAATTATATTGTGAATGACGACCTCTTTCAAATATCATTATTTTAGTTTTTTCTGTATTTATCTTTAGGCCCCAGGTCCTACAATATACTTGAATGTCATTTAGTAACGACTGTAAAGAAGATGGGGACGAAGCAAATACAACCGCATCATCGGCATATAACAGCATAAATAAGCTCAGATTGTCAGTACAAAATATGTCATCAAGGTCTGAATTTACATTTTCTGAGATTTCATTAATGAACATCATAAATAGGATGGGCGAACTTGGGTCCCCTTGCTTTAGGCCGACATATGAACTTATGGGTTCTGATAATGTTGATTTATATCTAATGCGCGATTTGACAACAGTATACATTGATTTAAGTGCTCTAACAATTTTTGAGCTTACATTTTCTAAAATCAATTTATGCCATAACATTGATCTTTCTATTTTATCATATACTAGATAATGATAATACTAAAATAAAAATATGTATAAGCAATCGGTACGGCGACACTGGGTAAGGTTGAATCATCATCTAAATAGGCCGTCTATACTGAAGCGAAAAAGAAGCGCAACTCGGGAATTTCCGCTATATGTTGTATATACTGCACACTTAATTCCACATAATATTCCAAAGAAATCCCAAGATATTTTGTAAAAAACAAAGTTGCAGTTAGTTAGAGAAAATACACAACTGTGATGTTGCAGACGTTTTAATCAAAGTACACTTGTAACAAGAAATTCATCAATGTTGAAGTTCCTCTTTGAAAAATTGAGCCATTGTACTGTATTTAACGTAAAGAGTTTGCAAAATGTTGCATCCTAAGTTTGCTCACATGCTTGATGTCAATAATGAAACTTTGAAGGAATACTGTTTGCTGTGTTATGTGTTGTGTTAGTCTTTTTTCAGTGTTACGTAGCCATGTACCATTCGATTAACAGCAGTATATTATACATGCAATATATAGCGGAAATTACCGAGTTGCGTTTCTTTTTCGTTACAGTATATACATTTTAATACATAATGTCAGTTAAAATCTCTAACGTTGTATTATAAAGTTATACATAGTTATATTTTTTCGAAAATTAATGCAATTATTTCGTAACTGTGATTGGGGTCATCGCATGCAACATTTAAAGTTGAGGTATTACATATGGACAAGCGGGAATTGACGGAATTCATAACTTCTAAACGAATACTGTGATGATGACAAAATGCTGTCTGTTCTCAATACTACCACAGTGGCACAATGGATGGTTTAGTGAACTGCAATTTGTTCTGAGACGTGTGTGGGGGATTTGGACTTATACGTTACCTGAGTATTAAATACTTCGAGGGCGAGGTGCTTGTTTTGATGCTCGATAGCTATACCTGAAAGTTCTCCGGCCATGTTTTGTTTCATGAACATGTTTATGTTTATTTAAATCGAAATCAATACACAACAATAGATATTTACAATTCACACATTGCAATATTTGTAAAAAGCGAGAATACGATTTTATTTGATGATGTAGAAAACTTTGAACAGGTAAATTAATCCACAGGTAAATGTATTTATCAATTATCTGGCAATAGTTGTGCAGCTATACAATTCAGATTTACCTCATTTCCCCGTGCAGTCACGCAGTGGTAAAAGTAGTATCTACGTCATGCAAATAATACTTATTTTTACTTACAACTTAGTAGCGGTTTTCAATATACGTTTTTCTCCGAGACTATCAAGTTCATATCATGTTTAAGAGTTAAATTTGTTAACAAAAAGGGTGGCCATTCATCTGTAAGATTTCGATCCGTGTGTCCTTTTAAACTTAAAATAAAAAATATGTATGCTCTTTATTGCTTTATTTTATGTTTTGTTTTATTTTACCATGTAAATGTAGGCAGTATACAATATACGTTATGTCATATCTCATTTCTTATCTATTATTTCCCCACTCAAAAAAACTACTTAATTGGCCTGTGTTTCACTCCTTAATTGTCCTGTGTTTCACTACTTAATTGTCCTGTGTTTTACTACTTAATTGCCCTGTGTAAACAGGCCAATTAAGTAGTGAAACACAGGCCCCGGGTTCAATCCTCCGTGGTGCCACTGAGTTTCGTCGGTATGTTCTTGGGAAGAGACACTTTCTCTTAGCCTCATCCGCCGGATGGGGGCGTAAACCAGGCGACGTAAACCGGGCGGTCCCGTCTATCCTCCGAGCACGTTAAAGAACCATAAGAATATATTCGATAATAAGAGTTGGGCACGGTTCCCAGATTCCTATGTATCCTTCCCCTCTCTCTGGGGCGGCTCTAAATAACCTATACTGTGTTGATGAGCCGTTAAACACCATTCAATTCCATATACAATTTGCAGAATGGGCCTAGAACCTTTTCACCAGCAGGACTGCAGAGTTTCTGCAGACTAGATCTTGAACGTTGGCATTTAGTCAACAGTAGTATACATATATGACAAACAGAAACTCAGTGGCACCACAGAGGATTGAACCCGGGGCATCCGGTTACACCACGCAATCCCTCTATATTGTATATGGAGAGTGGGTCTTGAGTGTTTCATTCCTGTTGACGCCATATAACATTGTTGTGTTGGTGCTCCATAAAACCTCATTTTAATTCAATTCAAGCTCTAGTTAAGTTATGTTATGTCTAGTGGATACATATATCGTTGTAGTTCAACATACTTCTCGCACATGTCAAAATGTGCATACTGAGAGCATATGCCTACTGTGTTACCTGTGTTACCTGTACACAGAACAGTGTACACGCTTGTCAATTCTTCTCCGATGGGAATATTAATTACCTTTTACAAAGTTTTACAGTTAAACATTAATTAAACATTAATTACAGTCACCATACCTGTTTGTCCTTTAAAGGGACGTTTAGTAATTTAGGACGCCTAAGGCAATTATGAAAACATAGTATATAAATTATACTACACATTTATATGTGTAAATTGTTGTATTACATGTGTTTTGTAATTAATGTTTCTAAACTTGTTTCCTTTAAAGTTTTTTTAAAGTTAATTCATCATATTTGTTTTTGTTGTAAATAATGCCATCATTATTAGATGAGAAATTATTTATAACGACGTTGAGAAGTCGGTGCTAATCAGTACACTCCAGATTTGAACTGGGTTGTTATCTGATTTTTTAATATATATTTTTAAGATTCAGTAGCCTTTGCGATTCTCTAACTCACATATTAATATTTTCATTTTAAGTACTTTTTAGATAACATGTCAAGATTATCATCGGCCGCTCAATTATTACTAGGTATATATGTGTTTGATAATAATATTATGAGAAAATGATGTGATAAATTAAAACTGTGATATATGTGTATGAATTGACTACTGGGACCTACTGCTGTGGCTGATGACACGGCTGTGGCAGTCGGTTCAGAATCATTTGCTCAATATTTTAAGTTGTGAACAGTCATATGAATATTTGTCTCTTGTAATTCTAAAAAGAATAGTACAGTTGTATTTTATGAATTGTTGTAGTTAATATTGTACTGTGACGAGAATTAATAGAAGATCTTACATGAGTACTCATTCATTATTGAATTTATTAAACGAGTTGGCAAACTGATATAATGCGAGGCTCTTGCCGAGCATTATATCATCTTCCCGAGCATTATATCATTTTTGCTAACGAGTTTAATAAATTTAATAATGAATGAGAACGAATGTTAGATTATATTTATTACATAACTTATAACGTCACATTTTTGACGTCCATGACGTCATTAACGTTATGTTATACCACTTGTGGAATATGGAAAATATTGAATGGTGTTATTACACTCCCACACCACATGTTATGTAATAAAATAAACTATTTAACAATATATTCTTAATACTTAACATTGCTAGTGTCTTACAAGTTAAACTGACTTTGAACACAATGTGTTTTATATTAAACAGGTTTTTATAACTGTACATTGATGAAAGTCAAATAAATAGAAACGCCGAGGGATTCCGCATTGATTTGCTCTATTGGTCATTACCCAATAAAGCAATGTTTAATAGGTCACCCCTTTATTAGGCAGAAAAGTGCAAAATTGGTCTAAAAGTCATAAACATGTTAATTTCGAACTTAAAACTACCTTTTTTTAAATCTCTTTATTTACCTACGAATATTCAAAATAACACATTATTTCATTATAATAAATCAGGGCCCTGTATTTTAATTTTCATCCAAGAATAAATGGAGCATACTAGATTGTCAAAATTATTTATCTTTATGAAGTAAGCTTAAAGGGCATGTAGCGACACAGCCAAGCCATCTTTAATATTGAGAGGTTTGAAAAACATAAATAAGTTTGAAAGAATTATCAAAATCGGATGATAAAGACAGAAGATATGATCATTTGAAGCTTCTATTGAAACGGATATGGAAGCCGCTATTTTGAGAGCTGTGACATCACAGTTCCAAATGATCATATATATATGAAAATTTACTGATTTATAGAGAAAACATGACAGCAACTCTATGAAAAATATGTATACTTCATGACAATAATGCTTTATATAACAGTAAAGGATTTTGCATTCTTTAGTGATTTTCTTTGCTTTAAATGATATTTACCAATATTCCATATACGGTAATTTGAAACTATGACATCATAGTTCTAAAAATGGCGTCTCGCCTACCCATTTTAGAACAACATTCTAATGGTCATATATTTTTTGTTTATCATCCGATTTGGATAATTCTTTCACCTTGTGTCAAGTTTTTCAGAACTCCCAATAACAGTCTCGTTTGGCTGTGTCTTCGCTTTAACGTTTGACTTTTCTTTATAAAACAACTTGTCGGTTCCATGTTCGAGGGGTTAACGACGTTGCGTTGTAAACCTTCTGGCCTCTCACCGCTGCGGGTTCGAATCCCACAAGTGAGAAAGTGTCGATTCTTACTGATGGCGGGAGGTATACAGTACAGGTTAAACTCTGGACAAATGGGGAGGTCTGCCTCTACCTAAAAAATATCGACCGTCATAAAAGGGTCTAAAATGTGCTAAAAATGACGTAAAACACCATTCAAACATACAAAATCAGCTTGGCACTTGATCATCGACTTTGCAAACTTAAAAACAGTTAATGACAGCGTATGATTTAAATGTGTCACATTTTACATCAATATATAGTTATGACCTGTCAGTCATATATGTCATTAACATATATACTCACCAAAAAAAAGAAGAAAAGTACCCACTTTTTTCTGGTTTACCCATAGGCGTAGTTTAGCTTGAACAGCGCTTTAATTAAACAATGTTTGATGTTTTTAAGCATACTTCACTGAGAACTAAATATTTCTTTAATCAGTTCAAATATTGTCAAGCAATACTTTTTTATGGATGCTATGGAAGCTTTAAGGGATGATTTTTTGACACTCAAAAGCTTTTACCTACACAATCGGTGTTGTGTTTTTCTGTGATTTTTTTTTCGAAAACAACGTATAGAGAATATTCTCTTGGACAAATTGAGGTAATGTTTGTAGATGAATGTGTTTTTTTAACAAAAATGCATGGTTTAATAAAAAAAGGGGGATAACTCACTTGTGTACTGAACTTTTCAAAAAAAATGTTTTGTTTGGACTATTGGTGGTGATCGATCTATTTTTACTCAGTATAGTATCAACACCTATATGGCCAATATACCTCTGTGGTTGACTATTTATTTTAGCTACAATTTCTGTTCAATTAAGCATATTAATATACCTATAAACATTTCTATTTACTAATTTTAATAAAAGTATAAAGAATATTGTATAAGCATATGAACTGTGTGGTCCTGAAACTAGGAGCATACACCGCAACTATGTATTAACTTTCAGATTCTAAAAGTCGGTCCTCGCTCAATTGTGCTGTGCCATTTACGGGATTCCAGTATGGCCCATTAGGCGGAGGGACCTACACAAACCTTAGAATTACACACACTGCCGACAGTCCCTTTAAAAAGTTGTTCATTATGACAGGAGAACAAAACATCGTGATTAATGTTCCCATCATTTCAGCTTTGTTTCGTGGCGACCTTAATCAACAGAGCGTAAAACGGCCATATTGACTGTCTGGTGCATGTTTGTTTTTAAGATTGAAAATAGGCAATACCAGTAACAGGAGGGAGATTACTATTTTATTTTATTTCGACGATGAGGTGAAATGTGTGTTAATTATTAAATGCAATAGTGTGTTGTAATATGCCCGCCAGGAGAATGTTAAGTAAAAGACTGTGCGTGTTCGTCATAGTGGTACTTCCGATATTGATTATACCTGCCATTATGATTTTAAAAATGGCTGACAAGGGACATGATGTCGAACTCTTTTTACCACCTCAGCAGGCACCGCCAGTAGAACAACGGTTAATCAGAATGTCTTCTAACGTATCTGTTGGTAAGTATCTATCTATGCTGTGATATATTGTTTATTATATAGAGTTTAATTAATATTGTTGAAGTGATACGGGAAATAATTCCCGAGTGAGAAAGATTCTTGCGATATAGAAACGAGTGCGTTTTCGCACAAGTTTCTATATCGCAAGAATATTTCTCGCGAGTGAATTATTTCCCATATCACGACAAAAATGTTAATTAAACTATATAATATATATTCTGTGATGAATTTCTTTTCAATCGTCTTTTGACACAAGTATTCCTTCTTCTGTCACTCCTTTGGCGACAGCGCGGAGTAATATCATGACGTCAATTCGTGACGTAATATCGTGACGTCTATCGTTTAGTTCATAACATTTGGCTACTGTGCTATCTTGCACACTAGGCGAGATAGCACAGTAGAGGAAGGGATATGTTATAGATTTTCTCAAACTGGGATATTTCTATAATTCATCACAGAATATATAATATATATATTTTAATACCTGCTGTTTTGTACAGTGCATATGAACGGTATTTTTGCTTAAATGGGGTACGTCAAGCCTTTTTTTAGAAGAATCAAACACTTTTAAAAATTGTTCCAGTTCATGAGGCCAAAAAAAATAAGTTGTTTGTTTCCGCTAACATTCCCAAAAAAAATAGGGTAGGTAGGTAGGCATAACTTTTTTTTTTTCGATAACTTTTTTTTTATTTAAGAGGCAAATTTTGTGCTATAGGTATGTGAACTGACAGCATTGTACACAGTTTATCATTGACAAGGCATGTTTGTGCTACACATAGTACATGTATCAACCTACAGCATTGTACACAGTTTATCATTGACAAGGCAAGTTTTGTGCTATACATAGTATCAACCTACAGCATTGTACAAAGTTTATCATTGACAAGGCAAGTTTTGTGTTATACATAGTATCATCCTACAGCATTGTACAAAGTTTATCATTGACAAGGCATGTTTGTGCTACACATAGTATCAACCTACAGCATTGTACACAGTTTATCATTGACAAGGCAAGTTTTGTGCTATACATAGTATCAACCTACAGCATTGTACAATTTCATTGAAAATGCAAACTTTAAGCTTTAAGATGCAGGACCGGTATCTCGAGATGAAATTTATATTAAATATTACCTATTAACAAAATACCTTTGTGCTTTCTTCTGAGGGTAAACCTTTCCCTCTGCCATAAGTACTTGAAAGGCATCAACAGCCTTGTTTGTCGCCTCAGCCTTGTTTGTCGCCTCAGTGTGTATGTGCTGTATATCTTCGCATATAAACTTCACCCACTTTAAGTTAAACATGGGCACAGTACAGCCCAATGTGAGTTTGTTTTCCATCTGAAATTTAGCATTTTATATGTAAAATATGTATACAGTTCACTGTATCTAAACAAAACATACTATACATGTACATAACATTTAGTACAATGTATTAGTTACAATGTAAACAACTCGAATAAAACCGAAAATAAAACATTCATGTACTGTTGCAGGTCTCAAAAGATATTTTCAAGGCCACTCGCGTTGCAGGTCAAATGCCAGGGCCTCAACATCCACTCGCTATAAAACCTGACCGATTCCATTTAACAATAGAAGCATCTACCATGGATCAAGTGCAACTGGCAGAGATTGACATTATAAATTTGCATATTACCCTGTAATATCTTTGAAACTGTGACCTTTTCCACTTTTGTTTTTGACAGTGTTGACTGGGTTCATTTAGCAATTTGTAACGACAAGGTGGCAGGAGTTTTACACTCGTTGGAACTGACAAAAACACTCACAAACTGCTGGAGGGGCGAGTGGATTTTTCGAGACCTGACAGTTGTGACAGAATTTCAAGTGCCTGTTGTATTTTGATGGTAAAAAATGACAACATGAATTTAAATGCATGCTATCATTTTTTACCATTAAAAATACTAGTGAAAACTTGATTTCACACAGTTTTAATACCATCAAACATCATGGTGTTTCAGAGCAAAATTTTCTTGATAAATATTTACTTCTGTACTTTTTTATCTTACAATTAACAGCTATTATAAAGGATTTAAATTTATCGACAAAAAAGGAAATGTGACAAAACCTCGTAAGAATTTTCTCCATTGATGTTGGTGGAAACCAGGGTCTTCACAAGGTTGATGGCTTGAGGATGATATGAAAGAAATAGTTCGTAGAATGTCCAAGAGAGTAGACACACTGAATTTTTTTGTATAGGCTTGTTATTGTGAGGGCAGATGCCCAAATTCACGGCCAAAATACACGTTGGCCGATCCGTGGAGGCTGCCATATTGGATCGACTGCTGACGATAAAAAACGAGGACAACCAAATGAATACGTTTTTCGTACTCATTTATTTCGTTCCGTCTACGTTTCGCAAACATTTTCTTTCGTACCCAAAAATTTTCGTACCAAAATCGGAAAAAAAAGTTTAGGGTCGGGGGATAAAATTAGGGTCGGTCGGGTTAGTGGAAACAAACAACTTTTTTTTTTACGCCTGATACATTTGTGATATCAAACTATGGTATCAGCATCGTGTTTTGTTCCTGTCTAAGGGTTAACGTCGCTTTTAACAATCTTTTAGTCATATCAAGACGCTGTCTTCGTGTAGCAGTAAGCTCAGTGTTCAACTTTATAGTGCTGCCACACTGGAATACTACATAGTAGAAAAAAATTCATGATACACCACTACCCTTCCCACCCACCCACCCCCTCACACCCACTACCCGCCAGTCACATTAAACTGTCACCGGTCCGGCCAGTCCTAGAACTACAAAACACATGCTAAAAAACCCAAGTTGCGTCCAATGGGACAGCATATCGTATTGTGATAAAGAAACATATCTGTGACATTAAGTGTCGTTCTTAAGCTCCTTCATTACGTTTAGTCCCTTTAAAATAGAATCATTATTTGTTAAACCTAAGTCACACACCTACATCCCAACTAAAAGCCCGATGTTATCCAATTTAAGTGGATCCTACTTACATTCTACATGTCACCTATCTAGCATGCATACATGATTTCGCGGATGGGCTCAACAGACAGTAATTTATTCACGAGTACGACTGAAACAAACACGCCTTTCATCGAGTGAAAAACTATGAACAAACTGTAAATCTAAATTATATATATGTCTACTTGGACCAATTTTGTGATGACGGCTATAGTTCCGACCAAATTTGTTTACATTTCTTAAATTCTATAAATACTGTGATGAGTTTATTGTTTTTGAGCAGAAATAGAAAATACGACCTAATATTCAGGATGTTTATGTGTCACATAGAGAACTGAATTTAATAAATTAATTATTTCCAGCGGGTTTAATTTTCCCAGATCAATACCTGGTGGCAGGCCCGTTGTTTCGATGTGTTTCAAGTCCCCAAGCACCAGGGTTTGATCTCGCACAATATAAACCCGCTGGAAATATTTTATTTCTTATCTGACATGGAGTTTTATGTATCATGACATTTTGTCTAGAGATTTCACAAAATACAGACAAATTCTCACAGCTTACATTTTATGCATATCTCTCAACATCAAACGAGAAGAATATACATCTTCATCTTATTAAAATGTATTGTTGGAAAGTAGCGTCGCTTAAAATAATGCATTTCATTGCCTTGTTGTTTTACATCTGATGTTTTTGACGTCTCAACGGTAAACGTGTTTTATGGCGTTTAAAATGACGTCTTAATGGTTGACGTACATGACTTCAGAGGTATTGTATAGCTTTTTTAAGACCTCCCCAATAACCAATCAACACTGAGTATTTTAATAAGCCAAGTTAGATTCTTGTGTTACGATTAAATTCTTGTTTTACGACTCATCAACACCTGAACACATCGTTTAGGTTATTCCGAGTCGCCCCATAGAGAAGGGAAGGATTAGAGGTGTTGCACTTTACATTAGCCCCTCATGAACCAGGGCCGTAGCGTTTCTATTTTCCAACATAATCACGGATGTGGGAGTGGGCAGCACAATATCCCTCTACCTTCACTTTTGAATCATTTTTTATTTTTTAGACTTACTGTGTTTATTTATTTTCGATTTTTCAATGTTACTCACGTGAGTATTCGAGTACTGTATGCCACGCTACGCCGCTGTGAACAGACTCAATAAAACCGGGTCTGCTACTTTTATCTCTTGTTTGTTGCTTCCCATGGGATCTCCTTTTCAGTATTTATTAATACGGATCCGTAAACCCTTTCCTACTCTTATTATCCAATATATGCCTATGGTACTGGAACGTGCTCGGAGGATGGACTCCAATACACGGGACCGTCCGGTTTACGTCCTCATGCGATGGACGTGGCTAAGAGAAATGTCTTACCGGGACACACCGAAGTAACCCAGTGGCAGAGTGGGGCTCGAACCCTTGATATCCGGATCCAGAGTAGAACTGTTCACTGGGCCACCTTGGCTGATACTGAACGTCAAACCAACAAATATTGAGGCCCTTCCAGGAGGGGGATCCATCTTACCTTGTTCCCTGAAAATATGACCCAATGTTCCCTTGTTCCCCAGAATATTTTGCTTTGTTAAACATTTTGCAATGTTCCCTTGTTCCCCATAATATTACCAATAACAGACAATGTTCCCTTGTTCCCCAAAAATAAATTGTCATGTTTCCTTGTTCCCCAAACCCCTGGGAGACACTCAGTATTCCTTTTAATAGTTACACTGTTGTGATATTAAAAAAAATAATGTCTTACTAGACATTGCAGTTTAATCAATCATCTAATCCACTGTTATGCAAATTAAAACATATATTTCCTCACTACACCGCACATTCTTGGGATTTATTTAACTTAACTAATAACATTAATTTATGTATGTAGATATTCGCCAATAATGCAATATCCGACTGCAAGTTGTCATATTTACACGCCTGTCTACTTCCTGAGCGATTACATTCTGTTGTAAACTATTTTGCTTGTATGCATTTATTGAATGTTATCGGTTTTGTTCACACTGAAAGAGAATAAAGAGAATAGAACATTCGCCGTTCTGCTTAAAACTCCATTCAAGATTTTTTTTTAAATGTTCAAGTTCATAATGTCTTAACAGATTACTATAAGCGTTTGAATTATTTTCTTTACTTAATAACAGGTTATTATAAATATGGCTGACAACACATATCTATTTTGTCAAGTTAATTTATTAATGTGGTTTAAAAATTGTTAAACTCCTCTTTAGGTGTCGCTAGAGGCTTTCATGGATTTGGCAACTTACTCCTAATCTATATTATTAGTTCAAACTTATTTATTTTACATCAATTGTAAAGAAAGCTCTATGACATTATTTAAATCTCGATGTCTTATTGTGAAAAGCCAGTACTAAGCAAATGCAGGTAAAGAGTCTTGCTTAGGGACACAACACATATGGTCATGGCGGGGATCGAACACATAATGTCAATACCACAGAAGGGTAGTTTACATATTTATATTTTACATAGATCTACTATAGTTATTTTCGTCCTTTCAGCTAAACCAATTCCAAAAGCGAAGCCTAAAAAATGTTTCGACTCTATTTGGTCCGGCTCCTGTCACGATGCTTGCCATTCCTATAGCAAGTTGGCGAAAAAAGTTCAACGAAAACAACACGTATTAAAGTGCGAGAAGTCCAGAACGTCTCTGAAAACAACTTATACAACGAAAGAAAAATACGTATATAAGGTTCCATTCCAGGACGCATGCCTTCGCAAGATTGTCGACTGGTACTGCCATGACGGTAAAATAGTGCCAAACATCGTGCATTATGTGTGGTTTGGAAAAGTGGAGTTTACGCTTGTACATTTCCTCAGCTTTCTGAGCGTGCATAAACTGCAGAACCCGTGTTTAATAATGGTACATGCGGACAAGATGCCGAAGGGGCCTCTCTGGAGCTACTTCCTGAAGATTTCGTCAAAGGTCATACATGTACAAAGGAAACAGCCGAAGAAAATATTCAGCAAAAAGTTGGCATCCATTGAGCACAGGGCGGATATAGCTAAATTAGAAGCTTTAAAGGGTATGTGATGTATTTTTTTTTTACATATGCTCTATGATGATGTGTGTTACAAACTTCGTGAGATCCTTGGTCATAATCACTTTCATACAGTCCTTATCAAACGTGTTAACAAGTTTATTAAAAGAGGTTATGCCCTATCATTTATCAACGCACTGCATGTTTAGTGGTTGACACATTTACAGTTTGCCACTGTTTTCTTCGTTGATTGTGGACCCTATGAGGACCTTTACCTAGATCCTCAAAGGACGTTAGCGTTTGATGTTTGTCTTAAATCTGGTCTCGTACTATTAATAGTTTATTCTCTTGTGACTTCTGCCAACTCACTGAGTATTTGCTTTGTGACGTTATAAGCTTTTGTTTTTATAATTATATATACATGACCATGTGTGCTATATTGACTGTTAATGCTGCCTTGTTGTTAGAGAATATTACCTGGCGAGGATATCTTTATTTGCACTCCCGTTTTATTGGGACGGCAATAAGGTAAGAGTGAGGTTTGGTGCACCCTAGAACCTGGTTTAAACGCCAGCGGCCTTTTTGCCACTGACCGTTTCAAGACGGTAGCCCTGTTGTCAACCCGTTTCTGTTTGGGATGCCATTTGCTTGTTTTTTAATTAACATTATAATTATTGTACGTTTCAATGTGTGCTTTTGGTTGACTGTGTTCTGTGAAAGCTACTTTCCCTGTTCGACTTTTATACCTACTGTTATTGAATTTTGTCAAACAACTCTGACACATTAATTTAAAAACAATCAAATATTGGTGGCTTTGAGTTCCGCTCAGCCGGGAGCTAGAGGGCTTGAACGATAGCAAACATTTACCATTACCGTTCATGAACAGTCTCAGTCAAACCAAGACTGCAATATATTGGTATATTGATCGTGTTCAACGATTTCCAAATTTCCCTTTTCATACTCTTTGTAATGTGTTGTCTTATATCTGCAGAATACGGGGGGATATATCTAGATACTGATCAAGTCCTCTTGAAGTCGATTGATGTATTTCGTAACAATGACGTCACCATAGGAAAAGAATACGGAGACTCTACTTCCGGTTCCCTGATTATAGCTAAGAAAAACGCCGCATTCTTGAAGTTATGGAGTGAGAGTTACAGATCCTACGCTCGTATTGACGGCAACAAGCATTCGAACCAAATTCCATACAAATTGGCAAAGAAACATAAGGATTTAGTCACCTTGGTTGGAGAGATCTTTACCTCGCCGAATACCAACACTCATGCAATGAATCCATATACAAAGAATATTAACTGGTCACATCAATATGGAATACATCTACATTTGAAACTGCATGCTAGCATGTTTGGTGACAAGTTCAACTTAGACACAATACGGACAATGGACACTATGGCAGGTGCGGTTGCCAGATACATAGTGTATGGAACCACAGATTCATGTGCTGCCTAAACATTAACTAACAGTGGATTTTATTTAACCGTCAATGTCACGGTTAGTTACCTAAACATTAACTAACAGTGGATTTTATTTAACCGTCAATGGCACGGTTAGTTACCTAAACATTAACTAACAGTGGATTTTATTTAATGGCACGGTTAGTTACCTAAACATTAACTAACAGTTGATTTTATTTAACCGTCAATGTCACGTTTGGTTGAGTGAAGTAGCATTATTTCAGAAGAGCAATGTTTATGACTTTAACACTTCTGCTGACCTTACTGCTAGACATGTGGCCTGCTACATTACGAAGGGAGTGACATTGGACTATATACAAAACGTTTTGTACATATTTACTAGACATGCTTGCATATGTACGTAATGGCCCAAAAAGATGTAAGCTTCAAATGGAATTATTTACTATTACTATCTATGTATGTGATACGTTTCTATACAACTCTTCGGTGTAGTGACTTTCACTGGCGTGTGTGGATTAAAACAGAACTAAACATTGATGTAAATCTAAACGAAGAGGTGATGCACTAGAACTGTGCTACATGTGTGAAGCAACATCAACTTTAATACCGCTTCAGGAATTCCAGGTTATAGATACTGCTAGTGTCTGCTATACACTGCTATATATGTTATTCTACCAAGCACCGACTATATATATATATATATATATATATATATATATAAGGGTGAGAAAATACATACATCTACAAAATACCTTTCAAAAAGCACTGGATCCCCGAGGGGATACGAAAATGTTGGAATAAATTAATAGATGGGGAAAAAAAACATTTATACAGTGTTATAGTTTACAAAAACTCAAGCGCTTTCGGCTAACGCCTTCATCAGGAGTACACAAACACGAAAATAACAAATACAAAACAAAAAACACTAAAATACACGTCAGTTTAAACAAAACTCTTTGAGAAACAACTTATCGTTTGGCAGTGTTGCAGAAACTGTTTTCTTTGAATAGACACTCTGGAGCCAAATGTGATACTAATAAAAGAACATATCTGGTTGGATGAGGGAAGAACTGTACCCTGACATTTAGTTATGAAGAGAGAGTAAAAATGTGAAAAAGATAACACAAGCCCTACCTCAAAAGCTTAAACCTAAAATCGATACTGCAGGATAAAGTATAAAGCAACTCCAAAGCTAGTGAAAACAATGACTAAGGCTAAACAAATTAAATTAAATAAATGGAGATATTTTGATCAAGGGAAGTAACAAAAGTACTAATAATAGAACATTGCTGGTTGGATTAAAGTGAAATTGTACGCTGACATTTATTATTAGTTATGAAGAGAGAGTATGTGAGTGAATAACCCTACTTCTATACATAAGACAAAGAATCGATACTGCAGGATATAGCAAAAACAACTCCAAAGTTAATTGAATAAGGCTAAAATAATATATAAATGGAGAAAATTGGATCAAGGGAAGTAATAAAAACTGGAGTATGTGTGTTTACATTTATATATATATATTCTGTAAGATGTATCTAGTCCCCTTTGTTGATTCCTACTGGATGTTTTGTGTTTAAGCGTCTTATCCAGTACGTTTCACGCAATTTACGTTCTGCGTCGGTCCAATTTGGATTGTGTTCGATGCATGTCAGAGACAAGTCGTTGAACGTGTGGCCTTCTGAACTGAAGTGTTCGGCCGCTGGCGACCTAGCAAACCTACGTAATTTACAATCGGAGCGATGGAGGTTAAATCGGAGGTTCAACGCCTGCTTTGTTTCACCGACATACTGTTTTTTGCAAATCAAGCACGTCATTAAGTAGATGACGTTTGCGGATTTGCAGTTTGTGACACTTTTGATTGTGTTTTTGGCACCGAGTGAAGATAAGAAATAATTTGCGGGAGACATGTATTTACAAGTCTGACATCTCGATGTATGGCAAGGGCCTGACTGTCCTGTGGTCTGAGTATTGGAGTCGGGTTTCAACTTGGCTGCAACAAGGATGTCGCGTAGACTTTTAGGTCTCCTGTACGCCATAATGGGTTTTCTAGGCAGCATTTTGTTCAGACGTTCTGACTCCTCTATGTGTGACCAGTGTTTATTAATAATCTGTTTCACATTGGGAAGGTCAGGGTGGTATGTAAGCACGAAAGGTAAAGTTTGCTCTGAACTGTTTGTCTTCGACTGGTATTCAAGGAGTTCTTTTCTGTTGAGGTTCCGTGCTTTGTCTATTGCATTGACAATGTCTGTCTTGCAGTAACCTCGCCTTGTAAGGTGCTCCGAAAGTTCGCTTGCTCTGATTTCGAATGTATTGGTGTTTGAACATATTCGTCTGATACGAAGTGCAAGACTGAACGGTATGTTCTTGCAGCAGTGTTTAGGGTGGCAACTGTTTGGCAGAAGGTACTGGTGTGTGTCCGTGGGTTTGGAGTAGAGGTCAACAATAATTACATTGTTCTCTATATGTGAAACTGTGTCTAGGAACACGTGTTTCTCATTGGAAACCTCTGCTGTGAATTTGATTGAGGGATGGAATGCATTGACCTTGTCTATAAAGGCTTGTAACGTGTCTGGTCCATGACACCATTGCATATCAACATCGTCAATGAAACGTAACCACGACAAAGGTTTCAGTGGTACAGATAGGAGGAGTTGTTCTTCCAGTCTGCCCATAAATACATTTGCATATGAAGGTGCCATTTTTGTCCCCATGGCGGTGCCCTGAACCTGGAGGTAGTTTTTCCCATTAAATTCGAAATTGTTGCACTTGAGGATAAGCGTAAGGAGCCTAACAAGTATGCTGGTGGGTGGATCTTTATGAACTCTACGATCCCATGCCTCCTTACAAGCCAAAATACCTTCTTCGTGAGGAATGTTGGTGTAGAGGGATGTAACATCCAATGATACAAGTTGAGTGCTTTCCGGGACTGATATGTTGGACTCTAGTCTCCGAAGATAGTCTGTGGTGTCTTTGATGTATGACGATAGAGATACAACATGGGGTCTCAGGTGAAAGTCTATAAATTCTGATATTTTTTCTGTGGGATGATCGTTTGCCGATACTATTGGTCGACCGGGATTACCTGGTTTGTGAATCTTTGGTAAAAGATACAATCTGCCTGCTTTCGGGTTAGGAACTAAGAGGTAGTCCATAGTGGCCTGACTAATATGACCTTGTTCAAACAGTTCTGTTACAGCATTGGTCACTTCGGCAGCAAACTCTAAGGTTGGGTCATGGTCAAGAGACGTGTAGAAGGTTGAGTTATTCAACTGTCTTTCCGCTTCGGATACATACTGGTCTCTATCCATAACGACCACTGCTGAACCTTTGTCCGCAGGTTTGATTATGATATCTGTTCTCTTTTTTAGTGAGTTGAGCGCAATTTGTTCTGCTCTAGATATGTTTTGATGGTGTGAGTTAGGTGGCTGGAATGCTGTGATATCTGCCTCTACATTTTGAATGAACGCTTCGAGTTTACCTGACTGTCTGGGTGGTTGCCAGTCACTTCGGAGTTTAAATTTCTTATACCTCTCAGTTTCTTGTGTGGTGTTTATGTCTGGTTGAGTATCTGGCTGTGTGCTCATAGATGTATTCGAATGGGGTGTCTGGTCCGGCTGCGAAGTGGTATTATGAGGTGTGACACTGTTGTCATGCCCGAAATCGGGTTTTTCAAAATGAGATTTGAGTCTCAGCCTTCTGCTAAACACTTTAGTGTCTTCTATAAGGCTGCCTCTGTCATAACGTTTGGGGCGTGGGCAGAAGTTCAAACCTTTCACCAAAAGGGATTCCTCGGACTTAGTGAGCTGTGTACTGGAAAGATTAATTACTACATGTGATTTGACAGACTTTCCCTCACCGCCGTTGGCAGATGTATATCTAGAGCGTTTATATTTCCGTTTACGTGCGCGTTTGATAGCTGGTGCGTTTGCAGTTGGAGGCCTGTCATTGGCTGCGGTTAAACCCAATACATTCAGTTTCTTACGTCTGATATATTCTAGTTTTTTACTTACTGAATCAAACGTTTGCTGTTGCTTAGTCTTAATGTCTCGGAAAGTGAGGTGGTCAACGTTTGATTCAGTAAGTAAAAAACTAGAATATATCAGACGTAAGAAACTGAATGTATTGGGTTTAACCGCAGCCAATGACAGGCCTCCAACTGCAAACGCACCAGCTATCAAACGCGCACGTAAACGGAAATATAAACGCTCTAGATATACATCTGCCAACGGCGGTGAGGGAAAGTCTGTCAAATCACATGTAGTAATTAATCTTTCCAGTACACAGCTCACTAAGTCCGAGGAATCCCTTTTGGTGAAAGGTTTGAACTTCTGCCCACGCTCCAAACGTTATGACAGAGGCAGCCTTATAGAAGACACTAAAGTGTTTAGCAGAAGGCTGAGACTCAAATCTCATTTTGAAAAACCCGATTTCGGGCATGACAACAGTGTCACACCTCATAATACCACTTCGCAGCCGGACCAGACACCCCATTCGAATACATCTATGAGCACACAGCCAGATACTCAACCAGACATAAACACCACACAAGAAACTGAGAGGTATAAGAAATTTAAACTCCGAAGTGACTGGCAACCACCCAGACAGTCAGGTAAACTCGAAGCGTTCATTCAAAATGTAGAGGCAGATATCACAGCATTCCAGCCACCTAACTCACACCATCAAAACATATCTAGAGCAGAACAAATTGCGCTCAACTCACTAAAAAAGAGAACAGATATCATAATCAAACCTGCGGACAAAGGTTCAGCAGTGGTCGTTATGGATAGAGACCAGTATGTATCCGAAGCGGAAAGACAGTTGAATAACTCAACCTTCTACACGTCTCTTGACCATGACCCAACCTTAGAGTTTGCTGCCGAAGTGACCAATGCTGTAACAGAACTGTTTGAACAAGGTCATATTAGTCAGGCCAATATGGACTACCTCTTAGTTCCTAACCCCAAAGCAGGCAGATTTTATCTTTTACCAAAGATTCACAAACCAGGTAATCCCGGTCGACCAATAGTATCGGCAAACGATCATCCCACAGAAAAAATATCAGAATTTATAGACTTTCACCTGAGACCCCATGTTGTATCTCTATCGTCATACATCAAAGACACCACAGACTATCTTCGGAGACTAGAGTCCAACATATCAGTCCCGGAAAGCACTCAACTTGTATCATTGGATGTTACATCCCTCTACACCAACATTCCTCACGAAGAAGGTATTTTGGCTTGTAAGGAGGCATGGGATCGTAGAGTTCATAAAGATCCACCCACCAGCAACAATTTCGAATTTAATGGGAAAAACTACCTCCAGACTCAGGGCACCGCCATGGGGACAAAAATGGCACCTTCATATGCAAATGTGTTTATGGGCAGACTGGAAGAACAACTCCTCCTATCTGTACCACTGAAACCTTTGTCGTGGTTACGTTTCATTGACGATGTTGATATGCAATGGTGTCATGGACCAGACACGTTACAAGCCTTTATAGACAAGGTCAATGCATTCCATCCCTCAATCAAATTCACAGCAGAGGTTTCCAATGAGAAACACGTGTTCCTAGACACAGTTTCACATATAGAGAACAATGTAATTATTGTTGACCTCTACTCCAAACCCACGGACACACACCAGTACCTTCTGCCAAACAGTTGCCACCCTAAACACTGCTGCAAGAACATACCGTTCAGTCTTGCACTTCGTATCAGACGAATATGTTCAAACACCAATACATTCGAAATCAGAGCAAGCGAACTTTCGGAGCACCTTACAAGGCGAGGTTACTGCAAGACAGACATTGTCAATGCAATAGACAAAGCACGGAACCTCAACAGAAAAGAACTCCTTGAATACCAGTCGAAGACAAACAGTTCAGAGCAAACTTTACCTTTCGTGCTTACATACCACCCTGACCTTCCCAATGTGAAACAGATTATTAATAAACACTGGTCACACATAGAGGAGTCAGAACGTCTGAACAAAATGCTGCCTAGAAAACCCATTATGGCGTACAGGAGACCTAAAAGTCTACGCGACATCCTTGTTGCAGCCAAGTTGAAACCCGACTCCAATACTCAGACCACAGGACAGTCAGGCCCTTGCCATACATCGAGATGTCAGACTTGTAAATACATGTCTCCCGCAAATTATTTCTTATCTTCACTCGGTGCCAAAAACACAATCAAAAGTGTCACAAACTGCAAATCCGCAAACGTCATCTACTTAATGACGTGCTTGATTTGCAAAAAACAGTATGTCGGTGAAACAAAGCAGGCGTTGAACCTCCGATTTAACCTCCATCGCTCCGATTGTAAATTACGTAGGTTTGCTAGGTCGCCAGCGGCCGAACACTTCAGTTCAGAAGGCCACACGTTCAACGACTTGTCTCTGACATGCATCGAACACAATCCAAATTGGACCGACGCAGAACGTAAATTGCGTGAAACGTACTGGATAAGACGCTTAAACACAAAACATCCAGTAGGAATCAACAAAGGGGACTAGATACATCTTACAGAATATATATATATAAATGTAAACACACATACTCCAGTTTTTATTACTTCCCTTGATCCAATTTTCTCCATTGATATATTATTTTAGCCTTATTCAATTAACTTTGGAGTTGTTTTTGCTATATCCTGCAGTATCGATTCTTTGTCTTATGTATAGAAGTAGGGTTATTCACTCACATACTCTCTCTTCATAACTAATAATAAATGTCAGCGTACAATTTCACTTTAATCCAACCAG
This sequence comes from Cyrtodaria siliqua, assembly GCA_037043455.1. Taxonomy (NCBI): domain Eukaryota; kingdom Metazoa; phylum Mollusca; class Bivalvia; order Adapedonta; family Hiatellidae; genus Cyrtodaria; species Cyrtodaria siliqua. The sequence goes on from JAWPHD010001041.1 coordinate 293,151, forward strand.
CAATGTTCTATTATTAGTACTTTTGTTACTTCCCTTGATCAAAATATCTCCATTTATTTAATTTAATTTGTTTAGCCTTAGTCATTGTTTTCACTAGCTTTGGAGTTGCTTTATACTTTATCCTGCAGTATCGATTTTAGGTTTAAGCTTTTGAGGTAGGGCTTGTGTTATCTTTTTCACATTTTTACTCTCTCTTCATAACTAAATGTCAGGGTACAGTTCTTCCCTCATCCAACCAGATATGTTCTTTTATTAGTATCACATTTGGCTCCAGAGTGTCTATTCAAAGAAAACAGTTTCTGCAACACTGCCAAACGATAAGTTGTTTCTCAAAGAGTTTTGTTTAAACTGCCGTGTATTTTAGTGTTTTTTGTTTTGTATTTGTTATTTTCGTGTTTGTGTACTCCTGATGAAGGCGTTAGCCGAAAGCGCTTGAGTTTTTGTAAACTATAGCACTGTATAAATGTTTTTTTTCCCCATCTATATATATATATATATATATATATATATATCCAGACCCAATACTATTGTTCGAAGAGAGTTGCATCCCCTACACCATCAAATTATCTTGTGAATGGACGTATGATACTGATAAGAGATTATCATAATTCGTATTTTGGCCCAACAGTCGCTTTATATATCATATGGAGAGTTATGCCATATAAAGCGACTGTTGGGCCAATATATATATACTAAAATATACGTTTAGTTGTTGGGAAAACTGAATGACACACACTATCTATTTAAAACACAAGACAAACACTTTTTTTTAATAACCGATAATAAAAGAAACGAATTTTCATAGAGTCAAATGCTTTTTGTATATTATGTATTACTCTTATTATATTAAATGATGTATTATCATAGATGTGTAATGGATGAGTTTAATAAAACATGGCAGAAACATTGTTGCGTATACGGAGTTTTTAAACAAATTCATGCTTTAAATATCCCAAAGAGAGAGAGAGAGAGAGAGAGAGAGAGAGAGAGAGTGTGTGTGCGTGCGCGTGTGTGATCCAAACATTATTTTTTAGTTATATTTCTCAGACACTGGATCCAGACAGGATGCTTAATGACAGTAATTTTGTTAAACAATTTTACAATGCTATAAAATACAAAAACAAATCCTAGCCAGCTTGTTCTAACATAATTTATTACAAACATTTAAACGATTAAAACATATCTAACTTATTTCGTAGAAATGCATTTATTTCCCCCCAAGACTGTCTACTGTCTATTGTTATCCCATAAAACAATCTCCAACAGGCTATATTCTTTAAACAACTAGACATCATTAATAGTCAATACAAGTAAGTACAAAGATGATCATGTATATATGAATATAAAAAATAAAAGCAGTGAGAGTACTCATTTACTTGGCAGAAGTCAGAGAAGCAAAATAATACACCATTAAAGAGGTACTACCTATATCTTCGTGATTTTTAATGTAAAATATTAAATACTCAATATTACTGCATTTATATGTATACAAAGCTATTTTATGAGTATTATAAAAAGAAACATGGTTCATATTCCTGTTCTGTAAGTTATTAATTATGATCAAAACAATATCTTGAATAAAATGCTGCCCTGCCGTTTATTCCTGCCGGAGAACTACGTGTTTTTACGATTTTCTCGGACATGCGCAATGCGATTCAGTTGAACGAAAACAAACTATCCGATAGTAAACGAATAAGATCGGAAAATTTCCGCAATCGGCTTGTCTAAAACAATTACGAATACAATTTCAAAAATCTGATCTTTTAAATTCTGTTTTTTCCCAGCAAAACGCATATTACATGGGGTGAAATTATTGCCATTTACCCTTTTCATAGTCCTCTTTATGATTAAGTAAAGTTTATATCAATTGGTGGACAAAAAGATATAGGTAGAGCCTCTGGGCAAGATAATACAATATTGAAGACAACAATGAGACGCTAGTAGCCTTTTCAGTGTTAAGGTAGACGTCACAGAAAAGAGTATGAGAGTGGACCTTTGGAAACTCAATATTCATGAAAGCAATAGTACAGAATTTTAACCATCCTGAAGATGGCATGCATATGGCGGTGGACATGCTACTTTTAATGTCATAATTCCACGTCCAGCGGCGTATGGTCACAGTATCTAACACAATTCTAAGAAGAAGATTGTTTAGCACTGTTTGGTTGATAGTTTTCATATGTATCTTTAAAAGTATCTGTATCATTCAAATATCCTCCGTGATCCAGTGTAAAGGTCAAGTTGTATGTCACAAACATGAATGTCAGGTCCACCACAATTTATTAACATCGAAATACAACTATAAAGAATAGAACCTTTCACGCTTTTGCACCGGTGAATATGAGCACAAGATGCACTGGTTCTAGCAAGTACAAGTTTTACGAATGTAAAACAATGCATGTGTTTAATTTCATAGATTATATGTGCACAACACATGAAAAGTGCTTACTGTTTCAATACTTTTCTTTTGGCTAAAATGTATGTATGTTTGAACAATTGGTAAATGTGTGTATTTTCATTGCTTTGTATTACTTGCATTTGTCACATTGTATGTTATAAAAGCATCAGTGCACCATCCTTTTATTACACAGTTCTATGGATCCGGATGCTTGACTTTTCTATTACCCTGTATACAACTGCGACTGTGGCGCCTGTATTGTTTCCACAGACGTCATTTTTGAACTGCGCTGTACACTCTAGATGTCGTCCAATATTCGCTTTATGCCTAAAGACTGTAAAATAGCAAATCATGCATATGTTTTTCAAGAATATAATGTTATCTTTGCACTGTTTTGCATACTCGAAAATGTTATGCAAGCATGTGTTTTCTAATATCAAAACAGCAAGACGATGAGAATACTATTTCCACATAAAGTTAATATTTTCAAAATTAAGAAGGCTTCGTTTACATTTATCTTTCAACGTAGGTATATTACGCTGTGTATGAAATGTCGGAAAGAACACAACATCTGTATTTATTATTTGTTCATCTTATTTACTTTCTGTGACATGTAACACATTAAAATAATAATAATAATAAAAAATAAAACGCTAAACACTTACAAGTGTGTCTGTTTTATTGTGCACCATACTGTACACTTGTTCCTAAATTTAAAAAGAAACAAAGCAGACCCAAATAAATGCAGCGAAACTTATTAATAATAATAGTACGCTCCCGAAGGGCGGCATATAGTAGTCGCACCGTCCGTCAGTCAGTCCGTCAGTCCGTCCGTCCGTTCCAATCGTGTCCGGTCAATAACTCTGATATTCCTGGACGTATTTTCAAATAACTTGGCACAAGTGCTCACCACAACATGACGACGTGTCGCGCACAAAATCCAGGTCCGTGGCTCCAAAGTCAAGGTCACACTTAGAGGTCAGAGATAAAAAAGAAGTGCTTTCATGTCCGGTTAATAACTCTGACATTCGTGGATGGATTTTCAAATAACTTGGCGCAAGTGCTCACCACAACAAGACGACGTGTCATGCGCAAAATTCAGATCCGTGGCTCCAAGGTCAAGGTCACACTTAGCGGTCAAAGGTCAAAACCACTTCGGGGACATTTGTCACTTACAGTGACATTTCCTGTATAAGCTTCATTTCTGTCGACAGTCGTGGCGTATAATACGATATACTTTATTATATACATTAGGCCATAGGCCCTTAAGTACACGTATTTACAAATAATACAGTAGCGTTTTCGTAATAAGTTGTTAGTTGTTACAATCACATGGTAATTTTCTGAAAAACTGTTAAATACTCGTACATACTAATTTGTAATTTATGATACATGCTATGGTTATGCTGTATATGCTATATGCTATAGATATGCCGTTTAATGATCTATAAAACAATTTTAAATGTAAATATAATAAAATGCAAACTTATATTCATTCAAAATACGTACTAGCTTTTGGTTGGCAGCCAACAGATTTCTACGATTATGTGTCAGTTCTTCCGTGTTCGATTGCTAGAAAAAATGAATAAATGAATGAATGGTGTTTTACGGCACGCCGCCAAACAAAAAGGTCATACTGTGCGCAGAACTGACGAATAATGAAATAATAAGTTATTAAACAATAAGGTAAAGTATATAGGTAGACATATTTATAAATACCAGATGGTATGGAAAAAGGACTAATTATATATATGCACATTACGATGTTATTACGGATATATCGACAATAAAACACGTTTAAAAACAGTTTTTACTGAAAAAAAGCTACAACCTGTTTAGTTTAAACATATTTTATTCATTGTATTTACAAGTTAAGCAGATATACAATAACAACAAATAAAGGATTGGAACGGAAGCGTAATGCTTATTAAGTTCCTTTCCTTACAATGTTTACAATTACCTATCAAATGATTTAATTGTACAATATGTAAACTTTTTAATCCGAAATTAAGGTTTTATTTCATACCCCAGCCAACCCCGTTTTCGCTTCTTGGAAAAGGGGTTGGATGGGGTATGCAAGTTAATACTCGGACCACGTAATGAGATAAACCTGATCCCGTCCACGGGGGGTGTAAAACAATAATGATTTCTTTCAAGAAATCTAAAATAACGAAATTAGTTTTATCAAACAACTCTTTCATACGGGTAGCTTGGTAGTGCCATCAAAGTCTACACAATCTAATGATATATGCATCTAATGATATATGCCTGACCCTTCTGGTGCAAAACAAGGTATACATTCCGGCAAAGGCTCACCTTGTAATAAATACGAATGAGTATAACGGGTGTGCCTCATTCGCTAAAAAAACGGGCTAAAATAACTTATATTTCATATAATAAATACACCAAAATAATCATGTTTTATGCATGAAAGAAAAGAATTCAGTTGTGTAGACAGTGCACAAACATGTTATTTATGTAATATTTAGCATATTTAACATGTAGAAGTATATATAGAGCAATTGTTTAAAGCGTAGTAGAGCATGACGTCAAGTAAAACAGATATGTATTCGTTTCATAAGACCCATTTTGTAATAAGATCCATGTATATAAAACAATGAATATACATAAAACTACACGAATGCAAAAAATCAATGTCATAATGAACAGCGCTATAATTACGTAAACGCGTATTAATAAATATAAATTATTAAATAGAAATTTTTAAATTTGTTTTCTGGCTTAAATAAGCAAGTGTGAGTTAAACATGTGTTCTGCACATACACTTATAATTGTATGTACGGTTTAAGTTTTCATATAGTTGCTAAAGATTTTAACTGGTATTGTAGCATGGTCACTGAAAAGTCTCTTTGTAATAGCACAGGTGTAAATCGTTTAATTGAAAATAACACCTGTCAGCATAAATGGTGTACTGCAACTACCAGTTATTGGAAGTTAGAGTATGGCAGGGAGCTGAAACTGACATGCTACAACACAAATAGAGTATGGTTTCATCTCGTCGGTTAATTTAAACACCTCGATGGGCTACGCCCATCTCAATGTTTAAATTAACTAACTCAATGAGACCATACTCTATCTATTACATATTGATAATATACAGTATTACACCAGGCAATGTTTACTGATCCATCTTTAGTTACGTTCAAATATATGTTGTTATTTTGCCTCATAATATATGGTAGTTAATATACTATTTCCTCAATTAGCGTTGTAGTTCAGTGGATAGAACACCGGATTTGAAATCCGAAGGTCCTGTGTTCGAGCGCCGAAAGAAGCTAACTTTCTTTTTCTGTAAAAAATACTGTTGCCTGTGTATAGATACGATGTGTGTGCACTGGTCGATGTATATACAGTAAATGATTTTCTGCGCAATATTTTCTCGCTTAAATACCCGCTTTCGACATGAGCTGGTGAACATGAAGTTTCAAATAAAGACACGCCTACAAAGAAGAAATCGATTGATATAGGGACTCAGTAGCTTTAAAGAAACTTGAGACAATTACGATGTCGTTTTAAAACCCATCGATATGTATTGACGAATATATTAAATACTGGAGATATCGGTGTTGTTCCCAAGTAACGGCACTGTATATTGGCTATTTGTTCACTCATTGACGTAATAAAAAGTCATATTCTACTTGATAATATAACATTACAAAATAATAAGTATACCACTTTAGTTTTTCTTTTTTTTTCTTTACAAAAGTACTTTGTAGTCAACGCCTTAAAACAATATGAGTTCTTATTTATTATGTATATACCAACACTTGACTATTGACCTACTTATGGTTTGAACATGTTGCTCTGATGTAGATGTAATTGCTAATGATGCAAATGTTTTAGGTGGCACTTATTAGCCGGGAAATTGAGAAACGTTGTCATTAAGATGAATAAACTTGGTCAAGGTCATTCATACTGACCTATTTATGGTTTGAAATTGTTGCTTTCATTTACGTGTAAATGCTTATGATGTTAATGCCTTAAGTTAATAGTTGTATGACAGTTATTGTGATAAATGGGCAAAATAAACAAAGTAGGAGGTCATTCACATTGACATACTGATGGTTGTCTCGTATAACTGCATTACACATGTAAGTGTGTATGAACTTGAACGTAAGACTTTATTTAAATTAACAAATTGCAAAAAGTAGGTCAATATTAACCTACTTTTGGAAAGAACATACTGCGATCAGGTAGATGTAAATTTGTTTGACGTTTGAAAGCTCTAAGGCTTCTGGTGTCTGCGATACGGACTAAACAGAAACCTTGAGTGTAAACTTACTTAAGTAAAACTTGAAAGCAAATTAAAGAAGTGAGAAATGTAAGGTTGTTTGACAGTTTACAAACACAAACCGTAAAAATAAACGATAAAGGTACCGCTTAGGGTCATTCACAAAAAAGGCCGATATTGGTATATCTCGGCTTCTAGGTGCACCTCACATTTTGGCGTCAACCAATAAAATAGGACAGCGAAAATAAAAGAAGGGGAATGTTTTCTCTCCCAAACTAGGCTGCATTAATAGTCGATATAAGTTTAACACAGAAACGATCATGTATATGTGAATATAAAAGCAAAAATCTTGCAAACCACCAAGAAAGCACTCGATGATTTGACTGTTATTATATATTGATAATTACATGATTATCTCTTCGTTATCGACTATTATTGTTGCTAAGTTTGTAAGAGGACAAAGACTGGAGTTAAGTATCTTTTATATTATAAAAGTATTCGTGTGTTTAATAATACTCACATAAGCCTCTTTGATTATCTGAAACGACGTGTTGGCTGCAATATGCGATAATGGCACTGGACTGATTGGCAGACCACTGTCTTCCATTCCATCAACATCTATATTGCCATTTCTTTTCAGCACTTCATTCATTACAGAAGATATCCCCTTTCTCATTTCTTCCATGATATTATCACAGTTATCTATTGCATCGACATAACTGTGCATACCATCAGCAATGTCGTTTACGCGAACCAATGGTACTGTTTCAAACGCTGAAACACTGTCTTCTTGACTGTTGCATTCGCTTAAAGTGCTGTCTGTAAGCAGAATGCAGCGTAGTTAGACAATTGAAAAATGAACATGACGTCAATCGTAACACAAACTATGTAGTATTGTATAGATGTTAAACAACTTTAAAAAAACAAAATGTATTTACATCAGAAATTACACCACCATACAGAGATATATATTTCAATGCTATCATTAACACCTAAACTACATACATCGTTGTGTTGTTGCTTACTGGTACTTTGGGATCATCGAGCCAAATCGTTTTGACTTTAACCCTTAACCCGCTACATAAACAGTTCTTTCTTTGAATTAAGACGATTCCATTTATGTGACAAAGGGGTGCGAGGTACTCGCAGGCTGATGGATGCAAAGGCTATTATAGTCGTGCTTAGCGGGTTAAGAGTTAAGTATTTCTCATAAACATACTCAATACAACCATGTCTGCTACTGTTCTCTCTTGTTTGTGTTCTTTGCTTTCAGTATTTATTGACATATACACTAGCGTTTGCTTAGTGCTAAATGTTGGCTGTAAAATGTCATCCCGACTACAAATCACTATTATTACTTCCTCGGCCGCTGGTACCATCGAACTCAGTATGTGTGGGCTTAAAGCAGAATACTGCTTAAGGCAGTGCTAGGGGGCTGAACGTTCTTGCACCGTATATTGCCTCTCAGGAACAGACTCAGTAACACCTAATCTAGCTGCTACCATAGTTTCTTGTTTGTGTTAGCTTCTTTCAACGGATCTCATTGTCGGTGATTATGTTTATTCTATCTGACACATAACTATTGTACGGTGTCCTGTTAGGGCCATGTTACTATCGCATCTTACCATCGACCATCGACCATCGCATCTTACCATCGCATCTTACCATCGGCCATCGCATCTTACCATCGCATCTTACCATCGCATCTTACCATCGACCATCGCATCTTACCATCGAGCATCGACCTAGGTCATCGTGTCTTACCATCGACAATCGCATCTTACCATCACATCTTACCATCGACCATCGCATCTTACCATCGAGCATCGACCTAGGTCGATGGTGGTAAGATGCGATGGTAACATGGCCCTAACAAGACACCGTACTATTGAATGTATGAACAATAAAATATAGGTTATCCCAAGGACGACAACTAAAACGGTAGCCCGTTAACATACAAAAGTGCAATTTAGTAACGTCACGGATGTTACAGAACTTTGTAAATCATATTATATTCGAACTACGTAAACATTTGGTGTTAAAAAGAAGTATCATAATTATGGCGATTACCCTCGTCATCACAGTCGGGTGTTGTATCGACAGCCCCGATAAGTTCGTCCCCTTTTTCTTGCCTGTCCGGTAACGCTTCAGCCCCCATGCTTGTCCTACTTTTCCCACCGCCGTCGTCAGTCAGCACGCTGGAAAAATTACTGAGGCGCCTCGCGTCTAATATGGTGTAAGTGTTGAGAGTGCTCCCCCTTCTGACATCAGTGCTGCCACTCTGTCGACCGTAAATCTCCACCATTATTGACTTCTCCTCCAGGTATTCTATCATCTGTCATAACAATAACATACTATTGCATTTCACATAGGCCTCCATTATAGCCTTTTGACCTACAACCCCTATTCCTATATCCAAATAGATGATAAACCTAACTTTATTTTAAAGAACTAGCTTAGAGACACTCAAAAATTACCATCAAATTGGGGGAAATCTGATGCTTTCAGCCTCTAATACTTCGCTAAAGGTGGGCACCCCTAGAATGGCAGTAAATCAATTTTACTTTTAGCAAATATACCCTCAGTACAATTGTATCCATAAAAATGCAATTTTAGTCAAAATATCCTAAATGAAAATATTTTATGATAAAATTATAATATGTTTTTTTAGTGGGGACTTGTTATGATTTGGGTAATTTAATCCAATCAGCCTATATGCCCTAATAGACCCTATACTTTTTTTCAAACAAACAGAAGGCCCAAATCAATAGCGGTATCTGACCTCATGGACAATGGTCTTAAAGAGTACTAGCATTGCAAGGAAAATGTCTATGAACAGCATCAAAGAAATGGAACAAAAGAAAGCATGTAGATATAGAAGACCTAACAAATAAGTAGTGGATTTTTTTAGAGAAAAAAGTCCCTTTTTACCCGTGACCCGCTACATATATATAATGGACTGTTCTTTCTTTGAATTAAGAGCGTTCCATTCATGTGACAAATCGGTGTTTTGGGGGAAAATGACCGAGTAGCAGCCGGACATTGTAAACAATTGACACTGTGGAGACAAAGGCTATTATAGTCGAGCTTAGCGGGTTAAGGGTTAATATAGCATTTTGTTTTGGTATGCGATCGTATACGTTGAAAACTAGTTTACTACATGTGTTTGCATACAATCGTACACTTACACTGAACGACTTTAAAAACGCAACAGGGAAAAAAACTAAGACAACTGACATATTGCAATAGAAATTAAATTTTAATTTCATCTGTTCTATTTAACAATATCTACAGTTGATTTGCCGAAAATTTCATTCATATTGATCAACAATACATTTGATAAATTCAGAGCATAACAGTACGACCCCCAAAAGCAAAAGTCACAAAACTAATACCCGGTATATCCCAATATGCGTAGGAGATGTCAGGCGTGCATTGCCGCTAATGGTGGATATTGTAACTTTTGCTTTTCGGGGTAGTACTGTTATATTGATCAATTTGAATGAAATTCTCAGCAATTCAACTGTAGATGTGGTTAAATAGAATAGATGAAATTAAAATTTAATTTCTATTGAAATATATCAGTTATCTTAGTTTATTTCTCTGTTGCGTTTTTAAAGTCGTTCAGTGTACATGTCTGTTTTTTTATGTTTCGACTTTTAACCTTACCTTTATAGTCTGTCACATATAATATATGTGTTGTTTCATACTTGTTGTAACAAATAGCCTACTGGAAAGGTCAGTGACAGACACGTCGCTAGTGGTCAACAGGTCACAGAGGTAACCTGTATGAGAATCTTAACCCGTGTGTGTCTAAATGTACTTACTTTGGGATGCAAAGGAAAGATATACGTGAATGTTTTCAATCAGAAAAAGGAAATGCAGATGACGATCATGAGTATAATGTTCTTCAATAAGTTGTTAGCAGAACGAATATACACTAGAACGAATTCGACGGCGCGCCATCGCAAATACCCATGTTTTCGTCACACAGGTTACCCCCACCCACCACCACACACATACAGGAGAACAATATATTATTATACACTGTAATCCCTTCATCAAAATGTTCGTTTGAGACATAATTTAAAAACGAGTATTGACCCTCTGATACCCTCCCCCCACCACCCACATCCTCCAACCCTAGGGAAGACGACCTTAGTTTTAAATAATAAATCATTTGACATGCTGTGTATCTCTTTCATGGATGACTATTATACCAACTAATGTGCAAAAGTATGAAAAAATAACACTGTAATTGCATTATTAATGTATTTGATGCCCCTTCCCCCAGGCCCCCACCGATGAAGTAGGAGGCAAGTAATGTATACAGTGTAATCCCATCATCATAATGTTTCATTTGAGATATAATTAAAAAGAAAAGCATACGTCCGAGTTCAAAATAATAAAATCGTTTGATATGTTGTTTATCTTTCATAAACAATTACATACACCACCAAGTTATGTGCAAAAATATGGGATAAATACAGTGTAATTGAAATGTTTGTGTAATTGACCTTTTGACCCCCTGAGGGCCCCTGCGTGCGGAGCCATGATCATAATGTTTCATTTGAGACATTATTACAAAAAAAAACAAAAAAAAACAACACCCGACCTCCCCACCCACCCTGGGACTCCTCGGGCAGATCTTTTGATATGTTGTTTATCTTTCATATACGATTAAGTACACCAAGTTATGTGCAAAAATATGGAAAAATGAGAATGTAAGTGATTTTTTTTAGTGTATTTGACCTTTTGACTCTGAGGGCCCCTGGGCTCGGAGCCAAAAATAATGTTGCTATTGCGCGCCATCATCATATGGTAAAGTCATACCCTAAGTTTGGTTGAATTCCGTTAAGCGGTTTAGGAGGAGATGCGGCAACGGACGGACGGCCGAACAGATGGACGGACGGACAGACAAACGGAGGCGACTTTAATATACCTTTTTTTTTTCCAAAACGTGGGTATAAATATCATGCCAATGTGCTTAAATTCTTTTGTTTCCATTAAAGTTGCTATCCCGCCATCAACAGCCACATTTTGCAACATATGTTCACCGTTGCTGTTATGACGACGAGGTATATATATAACGTGCATATTTTGAGAATCCAGGCTCTATAGACAAAATATAAACAGCTTTAACCAGCCAGGTGAAACCCCAAAACTGGAGCGCCGAATTAAGATTTACCAACTCACAAATCATTTTACGCATATTCAATCACGGGTATTTTGAGAATCCGTGAATAAACCTATACTTTAATTAGCACTTATATATTCTTATATGACATGAACACCTGGATAGAGTGGGATAAATGGGATTGTAGTGTAATTTTGCCATTATTTGGCGGGTTAGTTTCTTTAATTAAATGTTTATTTGCATAACCTTGCGTTTTTTTTTAGTTTTGACAAATTAGACAAAACATAAACAAAATGTATAAAAGAAATAACGAAAAAACAAACTTGGTTGCTATTCTATAAAATAAACTATCTAAAAGTATAATAAATATACCATCTCTGAATTAAAAAAACAACAATTACGTACATTTTGGCTCAATTTGGTCATTCTGTGGGTGTGCTCAAAGTTATAATTTGGGACAGAACCGAGCACTTCATCTGTATAATGTCGGTCTTGTTCAGCACAAAAGGTGTAATGACACCATGACTGAAACAAAAAAGAAACTTTTTATAAGCGATTTTAATTACAAAATGTAGTGTAAGCATACGATGTATATTAAAGTGATCCGTATGCGAGACTTCCTTCGTTTAAAGGGGATGTTGCACTTTTCTAGTTTCATTTAAAAGGGCTTTAAAAACCGTGGAAAAACTGAAAAAATATCAAAATATCTTAAAAAACATATGAGATAATACCTTTTGAGACCCATCTTTGAATGATGACGTCAAAGCGTCTTTTTCCATATATGGAAAATAGATAATAAATAGTGTTTACAGCAAATAAATGTATTAAATTATAAATACAAAGTAAAATATTTATACTGTATACGATATTTTTACGATTTACATGAATTTGCAGTGATGGTCTTTGTTTTAAATGATATTTATCAATATGAAATAAATGCTAAAAAGGTGCGATGACGTCATAAATCCAAGATGGATGCCTCCGCTTGAGAATTTTTGCAAATTTTTAAAAGATCATATCTCTTTTCAGCTTTTTCCCTATTTTTAAAGTCCTTTTAAATAAAGCTAGTTCCAGAATAGTGCAACAACCCCTTTAAAAGTAATGAGATCGTAATCGTATTGTATGGTTTACACGTTAACTTGAATTTGAGATGAATGCGAGAAACTCTTAGAATAATTATATCTTAACTAAAAAGGAAAAATTTCAAAGGCAGACTATTCTTATTATAACGTAGAACGAAACACTATAGAAGTATTCGGAACTTTTTAATTGAGGCGAGTGCGCTGTCCAATCAGAAGAATAGATTAAACTCATGTGTAAACTGATGTCTCCCACGTTGTATCCCATAAACGCTGCTCTTATTTATTTATGGCACAGGTTACAGATTAAAAATGTCGCACAATTGTATACCGGAGAGTAAATTTCATAATGCATTAGGACATCGGCTGATTCAATGCAAATTTGACGGTAATAGTATATACATTTATTAATATTCCAACATTAAGACTTGACACATTCGAACCAAAGCCTTATACTTACAGATTTGAAGCGTTTCGGTATACCAGTGGCTCCCTTTATCTTCAATTTGAATGTTATATTATGTCCAAGCTATATATAAACATAAACCGTATTGTTTTGAATAAAGCAATTATACCAGTATATAAAGGTAGAGAAATAGTAGACGACCAGAAGATGAAAGTCTACGTTAATGCTCTTTTTAAGTATTATTAAAAATTAACACACAACTAATCAAAATTATTCCATGAGTCTAGTTTACATTACAGTGGAACAATTTACGAATATCTCAACATTGGCCACTTATAAAACATGACTTACTATATGTTTATCGTGATGCATATAAGCATAGTTGTATGGCAATAATTATTTCATTATAAGCATAGTTGTATGGCAATACTTATTTCATTATAAGCATAGCTGTATGGCAGTAATTATTTCATTATAAGCATAGTTGTATGGTAATAATTATTTCATTATAAGCATAGTTGTATGGCAATAATTATTTCATATAATTATTTCATTATAAGCATAGTTGTATGGCAATAATTATTTCATTATAAGCATAGTTGTATGGCAATAATTATTTCATTGAAGTCGGACAAAACGACGTATATATAAAATCATAACTGTTCTCTTACAAGATCGATTGGTTCCTCAACCGCCCTTTCCTCCGAACATTCGTCCTCTTCTTCTGTGCAGGGCACCAGCGATACTGACATATAGCCCACGTGGTATGCCTGGTAGTCATAAATGCCGATCTTCTGTTCCTCTATATCCAGCATGTATGCTATAGACTCCAGCGGTATGTACGCTACCCCGATCAGAGTTGGCGTCTCCAATGGCTCCCAGAACGGATCCTGGGTCTGTAGAGCCGGTAAAGGGGATTTATTGTGTCATTACTTCAGTTTTATAGGACTGTTTAAATGTTTGCTTTCATACTTCTTGTTTAGATACATATTATGCTGAGATAGTTTATATCGTTATCAATTCGTAAAATGAATTGGGATGGAGACAAACACATTAGGTGTAGTAAAATGGGTAAAACGAGGTGATTATTTAGTAATAAAGTTGGAAATATGCAGGTAAAAATATCAATAAAATTAATGCTTTGGTGGGAAGAATTTCAAGGAACTGACAAAGAAGTAATGGTACTGTGTCTCTCCTTCATTGTTAACTGCAACGACTACCAACCAAAGTAGCTATACAAATCAAATAGGAAAAGTAGCATTTAAGGACGAGAGTCAATCACAAACACACAAAGAAACAAAGAACAACTATATATACAGATGAATAAAATGCAAGATAATACATCGCACACACAGAAGGGTTGACAGTGGGGCTACCGCCTTTGAATTCACCAACCATTCGTGAGAATAGTCTTAGACTTAAAGAAATATAAAAAGATCGGACAGGGAAAGTAGCATTCAAGGAGGACAGTCAACCACAAAACACAGAAACAAACCCGCAAACAGACAAACACGAAGGCAAAAGTAATAATAAATACAAACGACATCACAAACACAAAATGGTTGACAATAGGGCTTCACCCTTGGAAAGGTCAGTTGCAAAGTAGGCCACTGGGGGATTAAACCGTTTCTAGGGTGCACCAAACCTCACACTTACCCTACTGTCATCCCATTAAAACAGAACAGTGTAAATAAAGAAATCCCCGCCATGATTTAATCTCTAACCAACAAGGCAGCATCAGTAGACAATATAAGTAAAACACAAATATGCTCGTGTAAATATAATACAAAAAGACAATAGCCTAGAAAGCCACAATGAAGGTACTCAATGACTTGGCAGAAGCCAGGGCAACAAGAGAATAAACCATTAAGGGCACGACAAGAAAGATCATAAACATCAAACGCCACCGTCCCAATGGGCTTTAGGTAGGCGTCATCATAGGCTCCACAGCCTGTCCGGTCATCGTACAATTAAAGAGGAAAGCATAGTGGCGAACTGTAAAAGGGTCCATCACCAAGCATGCAGTACGTTGCAACATGATAGTAATCACATCACCATAGAAGTCCGGTTGTGATAGTCCTTGTCGCAGAAGAGTCCTTAAATTACTTTTATATTTGGATAGAAGATCAGGGTTACGATAATAAAATTTTGCAAAGGTTTTACAAAGTTTATGATACGGTAACCCTGATTGAGTAGCTTTTTAGTTATTCAAAGTATACGAATATTAAAGTCCTCAACTAGAGTACAAGCTCTTGAAAAACAATAAGTTGAGACACATACACCCCATAAGAAGCTGCTCGGGGAACATCCCCATCCAAGTGGGGATAATTAACAATGTCAAAATTAAAATCATCTCTCTTGTCATAGATTTTGCTAATTATTTCACCATTTTCAATCGAGAGATTTAAATCAAGAAAAGAAGCGTTATTATCAGATATATTAGCTTTGTTATGCTGAAGTTCTTTAGGATAAATATTATTAACCATAGTTGGAAAGAAAGGGTTGTCAATGTTCAATATGTCATCCAGATACCGAGAGGTGTCATTAAAGGCTTCAATAACATCTGCCTGGTTATCTGGTGAAAGACTCAACATGAAATCTCTTTCAAGTATGCAACTTTCAATCACACATATTTCTACAAACGTTCACAAGAAGCTGCTATGTATAAATATGACAAATTCTAATGCATAGCAACTTCGTGCGATTGTTTATCTATGAAGGTCATGGGAATATTTGTGAATGACATTTTAGTACTTGATCTCAAGTCTAAGAACAGTCTGATGAATGGTCGGTGAATACCAAGCCTGGTGTTAGTGTGTGACAAGCTTCACTCTTACCCTATTGTCTAATACATAAATATAAATAAATTTTGTACATGTAAAATGTTACCTTGCCAAGATAAAATCTGTTTATATCTGTTTTCGCTCAAACAAACATGCTCAATGAATTTCAATAACGGCAATACTTGCCTTTGTCTTCGGTTGCCAAGATGGATCGCCGTTCTCAAACTTTTGAAACATGTCCATCATGAGGTCGAACCTATCAAGGAAATGGTTGCGGCTCCAAATGAACTCTCCTCCGCTGCCTGTTCTCACTCGAACGCAAATCTTGTTATTCATACAGAAAAAAAAATAATTATGGAATCAAGAGTATCACAGTATGCAGAACCAGTTGGCTTTGAAATATTCCAAAGGTTGTTAATATGAAATTTGTGTAAGTAAAACTAACGGACACCACGTTTAGATGGCCATGTGTCCTCTAAACAAATAATAGCAAATTGAATATAAATTATCACGGATACAATTCTAAACATTCAGAATCTGGTGTAAGGTCTTGTCAACATGTACGAGTCAATAGTTCTTTGGACACGTACATCGAGTATTATACTGATTATATACTCAGTGCATTTAAAAACGCAACATTTTTTTATTTTCGATGATTTTTAATCCGCTGTTTTTTGTTCAAATCAAAATTGTATTTTATGTTAGTGCCCAAGTTTCTCCCAAACGTTAACACACATGGCGATAATCAATTGCATAATATTAGCTCTACTTGTTTCAGTTAAAACACATTTAACGTTAACATATTTAACATCTCTAGAAATTCAAAACATACCAAGTGTTGTGTTATCAAACGTGTATAAACAATGAAATTTAGAAATACGTTATTTCAGTGGAAAGGGGTTACTGTTTATTTGTTACACACCCAATTATCAATTGTGTCATACTAGTACATGTTAGAATTTTAATGATGAAATGAATAAATACACTTTCATTTATTTCATGTTATAACAGTATATCCAGATGTACGCAATACCATCATTGTTAGGAATAGGAAAAAATGTTACAAAAGAATAAATGAATGCATGAGTGGTGTTTTATGGCACGCCCACACAAATATATCATATTGTGCACAAAAACTGATGCAAATGAACAATGAAATAGAGTAAGTTAAAAACGTATAAATAAATCTATTTACAAATAAGGCATGATATGAGTAAAAGAAGGGTATCACCGTTTGAGTGATAGAATCATCCCACAACAAGGGTATCACATCGGTACCTTTTGAGGAGCTTGAGGACCTTTTTAACTCTTGGATGGGGGAATGATTCAATATAAAAAATTGCCAAATTAATCATGTTGTATTATTTGTTTTCTAAATTGGACTGAAAAAAAGTGTTGCATTAGACGAAAACAATCAAAATTAATGAAATTGTTCTTCTTAGGTTCATGCGTTAAAAACCTCTTATATATGTTGTTAACAGCGTTTCAAATCTGATGTTTTTTGATAGCATTATTTGGCACTAATAAACGACGTTTTATATAAACAAGAATGTGATTACATTTATATTAAAAGTGAAATATATATGTACTGTTGTTATGCTTCTTTTTTGCCTTGTAAGTAAAAACTGATATGCATAATGGTCCATCATGCCTGTGACGACTAAACACTTGTATAATTTCAATATATAAAAACACGATGAAGTACGACATATCTTATACGGATTTATCTGAATCAATATTCACATTCTAATATAAGGCCAAACTCAAATCAGTTAATTGTATACTCATTGCTTTGACCTCTAGGATTACCTGAGACCGTTTTAAGTCCTGTCCAAGCACAAGCTGGGCTATGACAATAGGGTCAAACACAACGTCTCGTTCCATCTCCGTAGCCATAGAGTTAGCGTCCTGTGTTCGAACTAACGTCTCTGCCACATCTTGACGTAACCATTCGTTGTCTGGACAAGATTGGTATACAAGTATTTATCATGCAACTAGTGTTTCTATACTTCCTATTATCCTAATATTTCCGACCAACTGCTGTATTATGCCAGTTGGGTACACGTGCTATTGTTCGATGACTTAAAGATCCATGCATCTACCATTTAAATGAATTATATACACTAGTATGTTTTATATTTATCAGTTTAGGAATGCAATACAGTATCAAAAGAATTTCGCATTTATTATCAATTCAATATGAATGAAAACTTTTTTTGCCAAAATTACTTCCCTTGACAAATGATCCTCCATTTGTATTTTGATTGCAGCAGACGTGAGCTGTCGTTTCCATTGTTTTTCAGGTAAAATACGTTTTTCATGATAAAAAAATACATGTTTAGTAACTTAGAATTACAGTTGCATTTTTGCTCGCGTCGAAAAGTGATCAGAAGCTCACATGTATCACTTTTCATATGCTCGCTAAAATACAGAGCTTGAAATTCTAAGTTACTAACAAACACTGATGAAGGAGTTCCCCTGGAAGCAACAGACACATCCAAGTGAGTAAAATAGCAGACTTGGTTTTATTGAGTCTGTTAATGAGAGGTAATGTAAGAAGCAACACCCTCATGCATCCCACCCCCTCCTCCCCCTCACAGCGCCGGCCCAAGCGGTACTCCACTTCAAAGTCACCCACATCGAGCTCGTTGACCCCAAAGGACCAGTAAAAATAACTCTACTGATTCGCAGCATTGGGGGCCTGGGAAACCTTTTACAGCCGCCATACTGCACTAAATGAACGCCAATGTGAATGTTAACAAACTGGAAGCAACAAACACAACCAAGAGAATAAAGTAGCAGACTGTTTTATCGAGTCTGTTCATGAGAGGTAATGTAAGAAACAACACCGCACAAACCATTTCTTTTTTATTCAGCCATTGGCATAAAAAAAAAAAAAAAAAAAAAAATAAATACATTAAAATAAAAAATCAGAAACTGACTAAAATCCGGAACTGCCTAATCAACTGTAATAATATATAGAGAATCTGACATGAGTTGTCATTTCATACAACATTTTATTAAACGAGTTCAGGAATTTGTTATTAAGCGAGCCTCTGGCGAGCTTAATAACAAATTCCTGGACGAGTTTAAATTTTTTTTGTATGAAATGACAACGAGTGTCAGATCCTTTTTATCACATGAATTTTGAATTTGAATTTTTGAAATTTTGAATTCTGAATTTTTGAAATTTTGAAATTTTGAATTTTGAATTTTGAAATTTTGAATTTTGAAATTTTGTATTTTGAAATTTTAGAATTTTGAAACTGAAATTATGAATTTTGAAATTTTGAAATTTGAAATTTTTGAATTTTGAAATTTCGGTCGCCTTGTATTACACATGGTTAATATAAGGAAATACGTAATGGGTGTATTATACGGAATACAAGCAGTTTCATGTGATACAATAATAACTAGACTAATATAGCAGCTAAGTTTAACCGACTTGTTAACACAATTCTTGTAGTTTAAACTTATTTATTTTACACTGATTGTAACGAAAGCTCTATGAACTTATTTGAATCACTATCAACGTCTTCCTGGGTAGAACCAGTACTAAACAAATGCAGATAAAGTGTCTTACTCAGGGACACAACGCATATGGCAATGACGGGGATCGAACCCACGACTTTTCGATCATGGGTCCAACGCTCTACCACTAGACCACAGCGCTCCACATTACAGTTCTTGTCTGATCTTGTCTGATATCGTTTTGTATTGTCCAACTAGTCTATACATTATATTGCCTTTCAGTTTGACAGTTAACTGACGTGGAATAATTATCTTAGGAAAAAAAGCTTACCAGGTTGTTTTTAACAGAAATGTAGTACCCACTATTCTGTTTGTAAAATGTCGTTTGGTTGCTGAAACCTTGAGTTTAACAATGAATTAGCGCCAACTGCTCTCACATATTAGTGTTACCAGCAGCCATCACTTGGTTAACCTGTTTACAAATTAGAACGGAGTAGACTGGTACCTAGTACGAAGTAGTCCACTGGTACCCGGCAACACACTCATGATTGCAGGGTTATTACATTCGGTATTCAGTTACACCTACTTTACAAATGTCAAGGGTAGGAACGTACGTCACGGACACCTGCAATTCTGATAGCAAGTACACGTGCCAACGCTCGATTCGGTGAGTAAAACCTTCTTTTTCTGTATGAATTCAATGATATTTGTAAAATTGAACTAGTGCAGAGAAGGAAGCCTGCTCTCAGTTATATGTAAACGCATGTTACTTTCCAAAAGCATTTACGGTTAAGTCCTGAAAACGCAACAAAGTCAATTTGAGTTCTGATAGTGCGTACATACAAACACCTGACATCGAAAACTTGTTAAATTTGGTCTTATTTCAACTTTTCGAAGTGAAAAGAAGCTGAGCCGGGGATTTGTTACTCCAAGCAGTTTTAGATATGCAATGTTCCATGTCATTATTGCCTTGTTTGAAGACGTTAAGGGGGAACATTAGACATGATAGCACGTACGAAGTGAGAATTTGAGTGATAGCACGTACACACAAGAGAAAAGCGCATTTAAACAGATAGCACGTACACACAAAAATAAGATATAGGGTCCTACAGAAACCTCAGTGTCCGAACGCAATGGCATCGTAGGTCCGCATTGTACTGCAAACAAGGACTTGATAATACAACGAAAGAGACAAAAAACAACAGAAAGGGTGGTGAAGACAGGGTTACCGACTTGGAACGGTCGGTAGGCAATAAGGCCTACTGGTTAGCTTGAATCGATTTTCCTCGCTATTATCCTGTCTTAAGCGCCCAAATAGACAAGACTGTGTAATCAAAACTACATCCCATCAAAAGGAATTCTCTAACAATTAAGTCCACATCCAGAGAAACTAACTAAATGAACAAACCCATAAAAGCAGAAAATGGGGTAAACGTTAGTAAGTTCGTTAATTTAATGTTAATTTAATGCAAATAATTAGTTGATATATGAAATGTTTTATATTTTAAGATATTCACCATGAGAAGAAAAAAATCCAACCTAACTTTAAACAGAAAAAAAGAACGAGAAAATAGAGAGAATTGAGGAAATCCATTAATAACAATTTACGAACAATTCCAGTGAAAAACCTTATTCTGGCCAGCAGTACAATTACATGTCCTGGAATCTCACCGAAACTTCACAAGTCACCAAACGATTCACTGAAGTCGGTCAAACGAAGACATAGTGCACATTTAACCCCCACACAATCTCCAGTCACCAAGCGGTTGGCTTTCGAGACGGAAGCACGTGAAGGTATTTGTAAAATGACAGTTTATTTAAAAGAATATAAAGAAAAATTGTTCATACATATTTTTTAATTGATGACGACAGTAAAGTTATGGCATCTGCATTGATACAATTTAGGGGATTTATTGCTTTTATTTAAATACAATGGTATTTTATTTTCCCAAGCTGTGTATGCACACTTTGTGTTTTGGAATGATAGGCGATACAAGTGTGAAAAGCATTTGGCCCCAACCCCAACTCACAATATTCGAAATCAGATGCGACCATTTTTAAAAATACCAAAAGCACTATAGTTCAGAAATGATGTTGCGGATATATCGATGATATTGAATTGGGCTTTTATTTTGCCCGAAACATCGACTGATGGCGCTGTTTTTGTGTCACCTTTTCGAAGAAAAATGCGATACGTAGGGATCACTGTCGTCCGTCCGTCAGTCCATCAGTCTGTGAGTCCGTCAGCGAAAACTTAACGTTGGCTATAACTTTCCCATTTCTTGATATTTCTTCATCAAACTTTCAATATGTACTCATCTTGACAACATCGACATGACCATACTAAAAAAGGCTAGCTTGTCAAGGTAATTTATCAGGTCCAAAAAAACTTGTTATACTGACAAACCGCTAATAGGCGACACACGTGTTCCGGGGAACACCCGTCTAGTTATTGGTAAACATGGATGACCTACACTGAAAATTGAGCACGCCCGTTGTTCAATACGAAATAGACTAAACAGTATTTGAATATATCCTCATTTTAAACCTACTTTCATATTTGCTATTCTGTCTAAATTGGACTCTAAGACATTTGTATGTTTCAGGTCCATATTATATTGCGACGAAATCAACGGGTCTCGCTCTACACAAGATGTGACTCTTGGAGATAATGATGACCCGAGTGATCTTGCTGGGTTCATTTATGAGGACGAAACATCCAATGATTTGAGACCGGGTAAAAGTTTTGCAAATTGGGAAGATGATGATGGACTTAAAGAAGACATTCGAGAAATGATGGAGTTGGCACCGGACGTCATTAAAAAACTCGCCAAAGAAGGAAATAAGAATGTGTTTCTAGATATTTTCCGGCAAATACATCAGGGTGTGGACTGAAGTTGTTGCGTGGTATGGTGAGGAGACGACATCTTCTATGAGATTTAGTGAAGAAAGCAAGAAACTTTGGAAGTTCGGTTGGCAGTTATTTGGCGGGAAATGTTTGGATTTAAAAACACTTCGCAAGTTGTCGCGGGTGAAGCCAGAAGAGGCAGATGCGAGCCTGTTGAATCAGATATAAATTTTATTGTCCGAGTCAATCTGTTCTGCGCACCTTTACGCCATATGAATCCTTTTCCGTTTTTTTTGTGCCAGACTATAACTTTACTGGGGAAGTTGAACTGACTGGGGACTGCCTCTGACATGTACATTTGTACACTATTAACACACATTTGATTTACAGGCATCATTTGAGAAATGTCAGAATGTACCTACCCAATCACATGCAATTTTATGTACGCGCTATCCGTCATTTTCTCAATTATTCATGTTGTGTGTACGCGCTATCTCTCAAACTCTCACTTCGTACGCGCTATCATGTCTAATATTCCGTCTGAACGTCTTCAAGCAAGGCAATAATACCAAGGAAAATTGCATATCTAAAACGGCTTGCAGTAGCAAATATCCGGCTCAGCTTCTTTTCACTTAGAAAAGTTGAAATATGACCAAATTTAACAAGTTTTCAAATGTCAAGTGTTTGTGTGTACGCACTATCAGAATTCAAATTTAGGAAAGGAACTCTATAAGCAACTGCTTTCGTTCCAATCCTTTTTCACATTTTGTATTACGTACATTTTCACAGATTGTATAAATATTGGAAATAAAATAAGTTTAAACCAAATTGACTTTGTTGCGTTTTCAGGTCTTAACCGTAAATGCTTTCGGAAAGTCACATGCGTTTACATATAATTGAGAGCAGGCTTCCTTCTCTGCACTAGTTCAATTTTACAAATATCATTGAATTCATGTACGTGCTATCAGAATTGCAGGTGTCCGTGACGTACGTTCCTACCCTTGAAATTTAATTAAGACAGGGTCAGCTGTTTAGCTTTTACCCACCTTCCGAAGCATCAACCTGGCTGTGTTTTGCAATCTCATGTTGGGCCAGTTCATACGTTATTGTCTTGGTGACTTTTCCCGCCTTTCTTATTTGTTGTTCTTCTTGTGGATGGTGAAAGACAAACATGTTATTAGCACTGAAGAATATTCTGAAATTAAAGTAAAACTTGATAGTAAATATAAAAAACGGCCATCTATTATGAACATGTTTCTAACACTGAATAATATTCTGAAGCATTTTTGTTAAAATATAATAGAATGTCAGAGATTTAGCAAACATGAACACGGTTAAGTATATTCATATATAGTTATATATGTTTAAATATAGCTTGTGTCTACAGGTATTTCAGCTAATAGTACTATAGGTTAAAGGGACACACGGCAATCTTGAAGTATTTGAAATGGGTGTCTCGATTTATATATACAGTATCATTTTTACTTTTACCCTGGTTACATTTAAATAAATCAAGTTTGAAGTATTCACTATTTAGAGATTTCATAATAAAACCTTTATTTTTGTTGGATAAAATAAATTATTATTTGAATAAAAGATACATGCATTCGTTTTGAATATTGGTTGTTGTTCTTGGACTAAGACAATTTAGAAATAAATTTTCTTTCTTTTGACACTTCCCGCATATCATTTTTATTTCAATAGTTTTTTTTTAAATTTTGACTTGTTAATTATACGTATTAAAATCGTTGGTAGAATAATTTAAAAACCTTAAAAGAATCATATTTTTATCAACTTTTAATTAGTTATATTAAACAAGGCTTAAAGTCAAAGTGATACGGTAAATAAATCGAGATATGCTTTTAATACTTGAAAAATATTTCAAGATTGCCGTGTGTCTCTTTAAAATAATTAATAATATACAAATAGCTCTAAATAATTAATATAAATATCAAGTCATATTTATGAATATAATAATTTAAAATACATGTTACCTGTCATGGTGTTTTAAAATAGTCTGCTGAGCAACTGGGACGCCATTAATTTTCACGTGACCTTGCAGTGGGTATAACGTGACAACAGATTTCCGGTTTTGAAGAAACACATGCTCCTTTGCTATACTTGATAAACCAAATGCATCACGGATTTAAAATTCAAAACAATATTTAAGAAAACATAGGACACATATTGTGTTATTTTAGTTAGTATTGCAATAACTATTTTTAAAATTCTTGGCAATGGAACAATATTTTTTAAACGTACCCAACTTTTAACATAAATTAGTTGCTGTATCACTTTAATTATTCACATTTTTTTTTAGATATATCTATTTGAATTTTAAAAAAAAAAATTCAATTTTTTACTACAGATGTTTTTAACTGCGTTAATCAGTGTGAACTATAGATACGTAATCTATTTGTAAATACCTCGGACCATGCAACTCCATCGTCGGCTGTTTCGTCGCTCTAGCGTTTCCAACAGTGACTGGTTTGCCTGTAATCATTTGACAATATACAATACAATACACGTAATATACGTGCAATATAGGTTACACAAATATTCGCATAACGTATTCCTTACCTTTTAACTAACTGGCGCAGTCGATTAGAGCGTCGTCTAATATAGGGTTCGAGCGTCGTCTGATATAGGGTTCGAGCCTTATATAAGGCAACATTTTTTAAACCATACAATGTTAAGATATTTCCAAAAATATTATACGAAACTACTATGGACAAAATGTAATTGGTTCTGATATTTTGGCATTTGAGTACTTTGGAATAACATTCTTCATCTATCAATGATTTTTCAATTTAAATAAATGTTCGATAGGTATCACCTTCTCTGATGACGTAGTAGACTTTTCCTGACAGTGTTGGGTCCTCATTTAAGTTCCACAGGTGGGGTATCTCTGCTCTGTCTTTCTGCTCCTTACGTTCCCTTTCTAGCTGTTTCTGTACAATTATTCCAATGTATTACAGGTAAGTTCAAAGTGCCAGTAAAAGAGATCAAAACGAATACAGTTAGCACATGTATGGATTAGAATAAACTATATTACTTGTATAAAAGAAATACTATATTACTTTGTATAATAGAAATAAGCCAAAAGCAATAAAATAATGTAAACATTGTTATAACTGAATTATTATATAGTCACGTATTACAACTGAGTACAGTTACACGTAACAGTAGTGCTTATTCCTATAGTACTTTTTGCATGCCCCATGAACACTGATGGGCCGGTGACCTAGATTACTTAAAAATGAAATGTCATCAAAATTGACATTGTAAGTGTCAGAACGCAAAGATTATACTTTTGGATTATACTTTTGTATAAGATCAGTCGTTATTCTTCGGATCATGCCTCGTATGTAATTCTAGGTATGAAAGCACTAATTATTTTCCCCATAGACACCAATGTTAAAGTGTCACATGTTAATGATTTGCTGCAAATTCAACTCAGGTATGGATAATGCAGCAGTGTAATGTTCATATAGAAAACTATTTTTCCACTTGAAAAATCACCAGAAAAAGTGGGGTCACAAGACATGTAAGAAAGTTCTTGTTTGTTTACTAAACAGGTCAAGGGTACAGCTGTTTTTATTGATCGACTGTTTTCATCGCTCACAAAGTGTAAGCATAGAGTCGAAATTTCGATCAGTGATCCAGTAAAACCTATTAATACGCTTCTTATACATATAACCACACAATCGAATAGAAATAGGCAGTTTTCCCCTACTTATAATGCCCGTTTCCATCGAAAAAGGAGGGATTACTTTTTATTATAGGAACTACATTCGACTACACCTCGGAGGTTTACATCTACACCTCGGAGGTTTACATGTAATTGGTGGTGGTAAACCTTCTATGTTCAGGTATGTTAGCCGGAAATCAGCAGGAAAGAAAATAGTGCACAGTTGTTATATAACATATGGCCGTAAGGCACACGTGTATTCACAGACGTCTGTGTGTAGATGTATCAGTTATAAGTTAATATCAGTGACTTCATGTAAATAAAATATAAATATAGATAGAGAAATCGGCGAAATTACATTGCATATCTTTGATGATATAAATGATTGGACTCTGAATGTCTTTTGGCGGGAATCTGAGGTGCCGCTATGATAATATACGATACAGTCGAAAGACATTATTCTATATGTATTGATCGAGATGTTCCAAATTGTATATGGTGTGTGGGTTTTTTAATGTTAAATTTAATTTTGCGCTAATAGATAAAAAGAAAAAGAAAAAAACAACAGTTTTTTAACGGCCTTATCTATGAGACTATGAGGTTAATTACGTGGACATAATATGAATTGCAACTGCAACTAGATGCAATTTCTAGATGCAATTTCTGATGTATTCTCACGTTCGGGCATTTTTGTTAATGAAGTACGAATGAATCTTACCTCCATATCGAGCTTCGTTTCCTGCAATCGCTTCTGCCATGCTGTTTCGACATTAAGCATTTGACTTTTGATTTGGCCAATCTGAGAAAATATATACAAGGAAATTACTCGACGCAAGGTGTCATTCTCACATCTCAAGCGTACACATAGAGGATATTTGTTGTTTTGGAGTGAATAACATAATTTATTTCATCGATAAGTGAGAAAACTTTATATTTTCACGAATGCGAAGTGAGTGAATATATAACAAATGTCTCACTTCGAGATGAAATAAAACATGTTACTCACGACAAAACAAGATATTTTATTTTTATTTTATGATTTTACAAACATTTTTTAGTCTCGGTAGCTTCTGCGAAAATAAAACTATATTTCATTGTTTATCATAAAATAAAGTTTTTTTTATCAGATTTATATTATATATTGGAGAAACGCCAAATGAATTGAAAGCTTATTAAGATGATTTAAAAGTATATTGTGATAAATGGGAGTTGGAGGTAAATATTGAGAAAACGAAAGTGATGACCTTTAGAAAAAGAGGCCGATTAAGGGAAAATGAAGCATGGGAGTATAATGGAAAGAAGTTAGAAGTGGTAAATGATTTTAATTATTTAGGAAATGTTTTTAACTATACTGGGACTTTTAATCTAATTCAGGAAACACTTGCAGGGAAACGTTTAAAGGCGTTAAATGTCCTAATCGCAAATATAAAAAGGTATAATTTCAAACTTAAAACATGTTGTCAACTTTTTGATGCATTTGTGGGGACTATTCTTAATTATGGAGCAGAGATTTGGGGGGTTACAAAGTCAAAAGAAATTGAAAGAATTCATTTAAAATTTTGTAAATTTTTGTTGAAAGTTAAAACTTCAACTAGTAATGCAGGAGTCTATGGGGAGTTAGGTAGATATCCCTTGTATGTATCACGATATGTTAAAATAATTAAGTATTGGACTAAGGTTGTAAGTATGAACAATATATTAATATCTACTATGTATGAAGAATCAATGAGAGATTGTGAGAGAGGCTGTAAAAATTGGGCAAGTAACGTTAAGACCCTTTTAAATGATTTTGGATTTACCTATGTATGGAATGAGCCTCACAGTATTAATTTGAAACAATTTCATGTATTATTCAAACAAAGAGTAATTGATTCTTTTGTACAGAAGTGGTATAGTGATATTGAAAATAACCGTGTTCTAGTGTTATATAAACATTTCAAGACTGTCTTTAAATATGAATGTTATCTAGATATGTTGCCATTTAAACTAAGAACGGCAATGTCAAGAATACGATTATCTTCGCATTCCCTCAGACACACAAAATAGAACTGATAGAGCTCAACGATATTGTAATATTTGTAATTCTAATGACATAGAAGACGAATATCATTTTACTTTAATTTGTCCCGTCTATGAGCATATTCGCAAACTTTATATTAAGGCGTATTATTTTCGAAACCCTAGTGTTATTAAATTTATTGAATTGATGCAAAGTAAGAAACATAAAAATATTCAAAATGTAGCTAAGTTTGTAAAAGAAGCATTTATTGTACGTAACACATTTAATTATACGTAGTTGTGTGCACATATATAAAGTTTATCCTCATTAGGTATTGTTTCAACAATTAATTCGTTTATATAATTGCATGAGAGAGAGAGAGAGAGAGAGAGAGAGAGAGTAAGTGCGTCGTGTGTGCGTATGCGTGCGTAAGAGGTGTGTGAGAGTGTGTGTGCGTGTTGGGGTGCATGCGTGTGAGCCTGGCATGTGTTTAATTAAACTTTGTATATTACATTTTGATGGCGAGATACTATATGTATAAGTCGAAATAAAATATCTGTTCTGTTCTGTTCTGTTTATTATAAGAACCTTGTTGTAACTGTCCGCAAAACTGATACTCTAGTAGTTAGAGGATATTGTATGTAGAGTAACACACCCTAATTTTGGAAACAAATAAAAAATGTTTACCAATGATAATTCTTTTTTTTAATATCATTATAGTACTCGTATTGTCGTAATAGAAACTGAACTAATGTTATTCACTCCAACGTATGCATGGTAAATATTGTGCAAAAATAAAAGTACCCACGTTTCTTTCTCTTATTTTCTGGACAACAAAACAGGAAAAAGCTAATGACATAAAACTCCCGGCAGTGGTTACTTCCCCTTTATGTTACAGTAATCACTGCCACCACACACATTCAGCTAAGTTTAATTTTTTGGTTAAGTATTTTTTAGGTCAATATTTCAACTTGCTTTGTTCGTAATATAGGAAAATAATGTGAAAAACGGTATCTGGTTACAAAAATAATGTATTTATTAAAAATAATTCGAGACAATATTTTCTGAAGATTTTTACCGCAAAAAAACAACATAACGCAGATTTTGTAGATAGCAGCTTTTGATTATCCACATTCTCTGAGTGCAGGGCGCTGACCACGTGATGTCTGGCCCAGTGTGATCAAGTGATGTCTGTATCACGTTAACGGATTGCGGTTTACCCACATTAACACAATTAACATGTCGCCAGTTGTCAATCATTTATCCATTTCAACCAATCAAACCAGAACGATACCTCCGACAAACAACAGCACTTGTATAAAGCACGTGCAGCTATTCAGACCATCGAACAGGCAGGACGTCTTGCGGCCGTCTGGGACAAGGTGAGATCGCAAGGCGTGCCGCTGTCTGGAATCGTTCACATCATACTGTGTTATCACACTGTGGAAACCCCGTGGAGGTTTTGAAATACCTCATATGCTGTAAATATGTTTTTAGCCTGTTTTTAACGTGGCCCTAAAGATGGACGATTTGAAAATTCTACTGAAAAATGACGTTGTACCGCGAGATGCCCCTGGTCACTGCGAGTCCCCGCATAGGATGACAAGAGGCAGCCTACGATGGAACACGACGACGACTCACCATAACCCACCATGAATACCGAAGTTGGATTAACCCTGCGGGATACTCTCTGATATAAGTTTAGTTATATCAATGAGTGTATCGGAGGGAGCCATTACCAACAGTGCGGAACAGCTGGGTTAACCTACATTGATATTTCAACAGACGCGTGGAGCCTTCTGATTGGCGGAGAGCTACTAATCATCTTTTCGAGCCGGCAATCGCATTGACCTAGTCACAATTCTGCAGGCAATCCGATTGGCCAAAATCCACAACTTTAACTTTAATCTTCTATGAGAATGTAATCAACTTCAGAATATCCGCGTTGGATTTCTTCGCTATCAACTCTGCTGCTGCTGTTCCACAATAAACCTCTTTGGACGAGAGACGTTATCTTCACCTGGACCGGACTCTCTTGCAACTATAGTCATCTTTGAAAAGCTCGCCAAAAGGCCTAGTGCCATAGGGCTAGGGTAAAGAAAAACTTACCATACATTATATAAACTATTGTCAATATACTCCGACATCAACAATAGGGCGGAGATATCTAAGTACTGGCGACATGTCAATTATCTACCATAACTATCTTTTCTATTTACATACTTATTACATATTATTATAAAAATACTATTGTACTTACCTCGGCTAATTGTTCCTCTCTTAAACGCTTTATTTCTGCAAGTTAAAATTGTAAAAAAGTAAATAATTGTCTCACGCCATATGGGTCTATAAAAGCATCCAGCGTGCATAGTACTTGATAATAATGCGTATATGTACCATGCATGCTTTTGTTATAACTAGGCCTAAAACTGAGATAAAATCAACACGTTTTCTTCAGGTAGAGAAGAAAAAAGTTTAGCTAAAGCTAAGTTAAATCAGCAACTTAACCCCTGAATGGCTCCTTTTGTCACTGACAGTTCTAAGGCGGTATCCTGACAGTTCTAAGGCGGTATCCCTATTGTCCAATTTCTAAGGCCGTATCCCTATTGTCCAATTTGTCACTGACAGTTCTAAGGCGGTATCCATATTGTCCATCTTGCAAATGACAGTCCCAAGTTGTCACTGACAGTTCCAAGTTGTCACTGACAGTTCCAAGGCGTTCACAGAACGCTGTCAACCCAAAACGCGCGTACAATACAAACGGAAAGTACAGGGAAAAAAGAAGGCATGTGACACCACAAAATAATAGTGTTGACCAGAGTGGTATCGCACTGGAACGATCAGTGGCAAAATGGCTGCTGGATGTTTAAAACAGGTTCTAGGGTGCACCAAACCTTACTCTTAACCTATTGTCTTCCGAATAAAACGGACAGTGTCAATAAAAAAATCCCCGCCAGTATATATCCTCTAACAAATAGTCAGCATTAATAGGCAATAGAAGTATAGCACAAAGATGATCATGTATATATGAATGTAAAAATGCCTATAGCTCTTACATGAGTGTCTGTTTAATATTGACATATTGGATATAATTATATGATTTGAGGCTGTGTAAGATGTCAATAACGACAGTTACTTTGAAATTCATACGCAAAGGAATTGCACAGTTGCCTTGCATCATCGTTAGTCTAATAAAGTATATAAAGCCGCTTCTAACTTGCATGCTACTGATTGTTTGTTTTATCCAACAGAAAGCACGTGATTTTCCAGTTCCATCTTACCGTCTTCTGTGTAACCAATACGAGCGTCAGGTTTGTTTTTAAGCTTTGTAAGAAGCTCTTCCTTTTCAGCTAAGAGTTCTTTAATCAGCTTATCCGTGGCGTCTACATTCATCTTAGCGAAATTCTTAATAGACTTGACACGGTCAGCTGTAGAAAGGTTATATGAAGTAAACACAATGAATAATTACAATGGGTGATGTTAAAATACTTCAAACTGCATCTTTAAATGTAGAAATTTTCTGCAATTAGGCAACATATTTAATAACCCCAAACGATCATTTTTAATAAAAAAAATATACATTGTTTATTAATCAAGATGTTGCCTCGTTCCGAGACCGTCAAGAGGACGAAGACTGTATTGTATGAACAGATGTACTGCAACTTCAACTATTTAAAGTCAATCTCAGCAGCACATTTTACAAAAGATGTACGCCGTTTCTAGACCTACTGACGACGAGCTATATAACTTACATATTTTGAGAATCCAAACTCTATAGACACAGTATAAACGGCTTTTATCAGTCAGGCCAAGCCCCAAAATTGGAGCGTCGAATTAAAAGTTACCTACTCATAATTTATTTCACGCATATTCAATCACGGGTATACGGTTTTGTAGTGTAATTGTAACGTTATTTGGCGGGTTAGATCCTTTAAAATCATATTAGTCACCATGACAAATATGAGTTTAACAGTTGCAGTTCATCTGTTTCTCCAGCCGTTGTGACATTTCTAAATTCAAGTCTAATATGTTATTGTATATTGCTGAGGCTTGGATATCCGTTATACTGCGGTCCTGTAAACCAAACTTTAATTCAGGTCAATTC
Source organism: Cyrtodaria siliqua (assembly GCA_037043455.1). Lineage (NCBI taxonomy): Eukaryota > Metazoa > Mollusca > Bivalvia > Adapedonta > Hiatellidae > Cyrtodaria > Cyrtodaria siliqua. The sequence continues at coordinate 325,320 of JAWPHD010001041.1, forward strand.
TGTTTTAAGAAATTTATTGCTTAGTTAAACAACTCTGAATTTCTAGTAAAAGTAATATAATAGATTAAATAGTGCAAACCATATCTCAGTGTAGAGAGTGTCTGTTCATATGCTTCGTCTGTCGGACTTATTGTTGCAACCTGCAATAAACAGCGTTTTTTTAAATGAATTACTGATAATTGCATTGTTAGCTATCTGTCATCATAAACAGTTTTTTCTTTACTCTTTACTTGAGTCTTCTTTTAAATGCGTACCGTTGGCTTTAATACGATATGTTTGTGTTATATATATATTCGTTTTCTTTCATCGGTTAAACCATATTTTTAAAATACAATTTAAAAATAAACAAAAAAAAACAACACCAAATATGACATTCACTTATAGCATTACAAAAACTATATATTTCAGTTTTAAAAAATCTTTAAATATATATTAATTATTCATATAATCTCTCTCACTCTCACTCTGTTATATATACTTTACTGTGATTATAATTTATTTCGATACCCACCATAATTGTCTTGCTATTTCCGCCAATAGCATCTTTCAGCAGCATGGTCAACTTCGAGTCCCGATAAGGAACTGAAAAGTAAATAAGACGAGATACATACATGGTGCAGTATGCGTCATAGATTAAATGATAATTAGAGGTCATTTATAGAGTTGGTCTGAATAATCTTTACTGGATAACATGGCTTGTAAAGAAATTGAGAAGAATAAGTTATAAAGCGGATCTATACATGTTTTATGCGAGATTGGCTTAAATGCAAATGTAATCGTTCACAATCGGACCACCTACACTTTTTAGCGCACGCATGCACAACCGCAACCGACCACCTTTCGGTGTTGCCAAAGCAATGCAGGCGGTGCGATTCCCGCGCGCGTGATAGCTTATTAATTGTATTCAGGGCTTTATATGTCATATAAAGCCCTGTTGTATTATACACGTATGTAAAACTGCTAGAAATGAATCATTTTACAGAACTCTTATGCAGAAATCAGTACCAAATACATTCTTGCTTAAGATACACAATGTTCAGTAGAAAACATTATGTTCGCTTTTTCAACCCAAAATTTAATCATGTGTATACATACCAGGCCCTTGATCAGTTCTGCCACTGGCTATCGCGCACAGGTCTGGAATCAGAAAGTTTACACATTTATTAACAAAGCAATTCAAAATCACATATTCAAAAATGTATGATCTGAACATAGAACATAAAAATATCGCTGTTTTCTCCTCATTCGAAACAGATTGCGGATAAAGATACCAGTAATAAATAAAATAAATATTCTCAATAACAGATAACAAATAATAAATTTCGTCAATAAGATAACATTAAATTAACCATATAAAATTTACAAATAGTGATATTTTATACTTTAATGTGCCTAAACATAAAAAATGAGCCCAAACATGAACGCTTATTTACAAGAAATTTCAATTTGCTTAGTAAATTAACCCGCTAAATTTACTATCCTAGGTTACAAGAACAGGTTGATTTAAGCGTTTTACGCCATTCAAAGTCTATGGTAACTCAACTTTTAAACCTAAACATAACGGTGCTAACACCAGATTTTGATTCACACTTTTAACATCAATCGGAACATGTTCAACATTTGAAATTCTTTTAGAGAAAGTTTGAGAGATATAATAGTGTATTTATGTGTCATTGTTTAGAATCAAATATGCATACATATATACAGTATTTCATACATAAAACATGAATTGAAAACACCATTCTAAAAGAATTATAGGAGACGAGTCTGATGTACTATCCTTACTAACTTACTTTTGATGACTGTGCCCAGTGTCATGAGGGACCTGTTGATGCTTTTGCTTTCTTCAAACCTCACACCTGTTGCTCCGGTCTGTGATGCGCGCTCACTTTTTATCATGAAAATATGGTTTTAGAAAGCTGTACTGACATCGTGCTGTTTTATAATATACTTGTTGCATGTTCAATGAATGTATTAATAATTTGAATAAATATATTCAGTTTGAATGCATGTATTCATAATTTGATTTAATTAATTCATAATTATAATTATAGGAAATTATTAGTCACCCATGGCCATTTCAACTTAGTTTGATGCATAATCGACTACGGGTGTTTTAAGTGTGTTAATAAACTGATGAATTGAAACGCATTATATTATAAACACAATAAATACTTTTATAATTGTATAAGTTTATGTCGTTTACCTTCCTGCCAGATCTACCATATAGATTCTTGACTGTTTTGTTCTGTTCTCTCGGATGTAGTTCTGCACAAAGCTGATGATCACCAGGGTATGGGCTCGGCTATGTTGTCATATTAAGAGAAAGTACGCCTCAAAACGTGCTTCTATTCATATATATATATATATATATCAATAAATATACTTGTACATATAGCCTATTAATCCGTAAGCCGCTAAGCACGACTTTAATAGCCTTTGAGTTCATTATTGTAAACAGGCTGATCAGGGTTTACAATGTCCGGCTGCTGATCAGTCATTTCCCCAAAACACCCCTTTGTCACATAAATGAAATGGTCTTAATTCAAAGAAAGAACAGTCCATTATATATATGTAGTGGATTAAGAGTTAACACACGCTGAAGCTGAAAGGAATTAGGAGGATATGAATTTAATTGTATGACCCTCCTAAATTAACCCTTTATAGTTACTTCGCAGTGGCGTGATCTTGAAAGAGGGAAGCATCGATCTTGATCAAGTGTTCATGTAAGTGAAATAATGGCGACCACCTTGACAGACGGGAGGCGATGGAAAACCCCCACATATATGACGAGGCACTACAAAGAGAAAATGTGGACAAGGTTCATTAAAATCCGGTAAGCGGTTTCAGGGGAAATTGTTAAAGAACGATGGATGACAGACGGAAGATCGAAGATTCTAACAAATCATAATTGTTTGACTTTTTTGTTTAACCACTAAGAACGTACGTTAAGTCACATAATATAAACCACACGTGTCCAAAAATATAATCTTAACTAGTCTTTGTTTAGCTCAGACGGACGGACGGACGACATGCACATCTAAACTTAACATTATCCTAGCTTAAAACGCCCAAATATTGTAAATATGTGATACTTTATATTAATAAGACCCGTTTAAGATGGTTTGCTTGTTTTGATGCATGAATATTGGAAAACCGCTTTCGTGTGTTTCTTAGATACGCTGTGTTTGGAAGAGTTTTTTGGCATGTCATTTCAACAATCATCTGAGAACCTAAGTTCTCATCTCAAAGGTTCTGAGAACATATGCATCTTCTGTTTTTGTTGAGAACATATGATACCGCTCGGTAGCTAAGTTTATGTTTGCTGAGAACATATAATAGGTTCTCGTACATTTTGTGCAAACCTTCGTTTTCATTTGAGAGTTACTGAACTAACAATTGTTGTACGAATCTTTACGGCAACATGATGTAACCTGCTGGACTTGTGAGTTACCTGCTAGTTTCGTTCATCTTGGTGGCGGCCAGGGTACGGTTCTTGTTGCCTTCCTCCATCTGATATTGTAAACTACGATAGTCGGCCACAGGACTCGTCACGAGGCCCTCGACTGTAAAAGGAAGGGGATGTCATATAAAGGATAAGAACATCTGATATTGTAATGTCGATGTATACGATGGCGGGAGGTATACAGTACTGGTTTTACCCATGAAAATGGGGAGGTCTTCCTCTAGCACAAAAGAACACGCATAAACAAATCGACCGTCATATGTCTACGATTCATAAAGCCTTCCTCCATCTGATATTGTAAACTACGAAAGTCGGTCACAGGACTCGTCACGAGGCCCTCGACTATAATTTGAAGGAGCTGTATGCCATCCCTCGGAGGGGATATAAAGCCGTCGGTACCGTGTATAGGGAGAACAATACCTTGTGCACGTTAAAGATCTCGCTGAACTTTTGTGTTAATCAGTGATACATACAGCCTGGAATACCCGTCCTTGGAAACGAGGCTGCCGTGATAAGCAAACATGTGTGCAGTATCAGTAGAAAGAAAGAAAGAAAGAATGAAAGAGAAATAATTTCGATTTTAAAACGATTTTGTCTCCATAATACATTTGCGTAAATAATATAGCAGCAAGGTTTCAATTCATATCTAGATCGCTTCTAATTGTACTACACATAAGTAGCTTATGATTAATATGTGATCCCATATGCTACCTAGCTATTATATGGTACATATATAAAAGGAGAAATAATTGGTTCATATAGCCCATACAATTCTCATATCGGTATACTATGAGAATCAAATAATAGCTGACAAATCTCTTTTTCATAAAACATTGTATGAACATTTGTGTGTCAAAAACGAAACTTTATGAATTTATTCTCATATGAATGTTAGATGAAATTCCTATGTTATCCCTTAACCCGCTAAGCACGACTATAATAGCCTTTGCGTCCATTGTAAATGCGAGTGATCAGGGTTTACAATGTCCGACTGCTGATCAGTCATTTCCCCCAAAACACCCCTTTGTCACATAAATGGAATGGTCTTAATTCAAAGGAAAAACAGTCCATTATATATATGTAGCGGGTTAAGGGTTATACCTATTAGATGAAACGTTTCTCATGAGAATTATGTATGCCTCCTTTTATGTAAGAATTATACTAGCATCCTATCATTCTCATATGAGAATACATGCCTACGGCAAACAGCCGCAGTAAAAGAGTAAAAGAAATGACCCAAAACTTCTATTTTATTTTAACTTCTTTGTTTGCAACAGTGGTTAATGTCCTCGGTGTATCGATGTGTGTAATGCGCATCGTAGTTGAGATATTTAAACATATACAATTGACTACTGTGTTTATTTGTTACCATAAAAGCCTCCCTTTGGGTTCATACGGACGGGAAGTCCTTGCTTTGGTTGTTCTCCCTTGTTAAGAAGATCTCGTACTTTCTCGTTGTAAATTTCTAACATGCTACACGAGACCTGCATAAGAAAAAAATCATGTCGAATGTATATATTTATCTGAGTATATTACTTTTATGTATATGTAATGTACGTTTTAGCATATTTGATAACATGTTTTCTAACTTAGTGTGAAAACACCACGCATGCGCAGTTGGCTGTAAATGATTTTGGGCAACATCCGCTTTATATAATAACAATTATATTATCATTTGCCAAGCAGCATACAAAAACTTTAATTATAAAAACGATAATACTTTTCTAGTCAAACTTGGGAAGATCAAAAGTGCCATTCTAGTTTATATCCCATTAGTGTTATAAAGATTGTATACCCCATTTAGTGACGACAAATAAAATAGGCAAAAGTAAGTTTCTGCCGAATTTTTAAAACACAGATTTGTGTTAATTTTACTCATTCGCTGATATAATTCATGTCTTTCACGCGGGAGATTATGGTATACAAGCATATAATTAGTACAAATACAAAATTGTATTGCTACAAAGATCACTTAAGACAATGGAACATGGCACGATGAGGGCAGGAGTACAACATGGCACGATGAGGGCAGGAGTACAACATGGCACGATGAGGACAGGAGTACAACATGGCACGATGAGGACAGGAGTACAACATGGCACGATGAGGACAGGAGTACAACATGGCACGATGAGGACAGGAGTACAACATGGCACGATGAGGACAGGAGTACAACATGGCAACATGGCACGATGAGGACAGGAGTACAACATGGCACGATGAGGGCAGGAGTACAACATGGCACGATGAGGGCAGGAGTACAACATGGCACGATGAGGGCAGGAGTACAACAGGATAAATGATAAAATAAACGATCACCTGATATACAATGCCAGGATGTTCACCCTTTCTCGATATTTCGTCAAACAACTTTTCACTCAGCATTGGAACTAAACCTGAATACATTGAAATGGTAACCTCTGAAATGTTATTCATTCAGGCAACCCTTGATAACATGGTCTTGCTTAGTATAATGGTTGTCAACTTTTACTATACTCGAAGTTTATGATATATTTCTTCAACATGACAAAATAGCTAACACACAATATGTCAGTGTAAGCAGTGTGCGTATAACTGGTACCATGAGTGTATAACTGGTACCATGTGTGTATAACTAGTACCATGAGTGTATAACTGGTACCATGAGTGTATAACTGGTACGGTACCATGAGTGTATAACTGGTATCATGAGTGTAAAACTGGTACCATGAGTGTAAACTACATGTTGCTCTACCGAATGATATGTAAATTTGCAACGGATCGTTCAAACTACCGCGATGAACCGAATTACCGCGGTGAACCATTGTTTCGATGAATCGTTTCATACCCTTGCAGTTACTTAAGTATCTGTTTTATAAGAAGTTACATTATTTACATCCTTACATTATTATCCTCATTCATTTGATATAAAAGTAGTGTCAACGTGAAAGATGTGTTTGAAGAGTATTTCTTGTTTGCAGTAATAACACTTGCATTTTGTAATTATGTATTTTAATCCTCAAGAGTCTTCTGAACTACTGGAATTTACTGACACAATGTGGGTATGACAAAAAACTTATTCTGAAAGGTATGAAATAAAGTATATATTTACCTTTGTTTGGTCCATATCCCAACATGGAGTATGTTTTACCGCTTCCTGTCTGTCCGTACGTAAACAGAGTACAGTTGTACCCTGACCAGGCGTTGTCCAGCAGACCAACACCTAGTTCATCAAACAGCCGGCTCTGTAAAAGAAGAAGAAGAAAAAGAAGAAGAAGAACAAAAACAACAACAACAATAACAATTTCTATAATCCACATACCCCCGGGTGTAGCAACCATGTGACAAGTACTCGATTCGGGTATGATTTTGCTTCATAACTCTCTCAATATTTAACGAAGTTGGTTTATCTAAAGCGCGCCTACACCCCTACAAAAAGAGCTCCTTCCCCCACCGAACAATTTCAGAGCTCTCACGATTATAAAGCATGTTTGAATGTATGCCTACATTTGAAAAATCCATATAGATAGTCAATCAACAAATGCCGGTCAACGGGTGTGTAAACAAGTAAACGTAAATTAAAAACAACAACAACATTACAATGAACTATAAAGACGGATTTCTTTCAATAAATATAAAAATATATATACTGATAGGGAATATGATTGGTAACATTTCCTTTGATGAATACAAAGCAGTGTATCTAACGAGGGTAGCTAAATACCATGCTCTAAATGCCAACTAAAGGACGTTAGAGAACGGTAGTTATTCTGACAGGGTCACTAACTACACCATTCTACAAAACAGACACGAACTCGTAAATACAGACTCAATATATTACACCAACTTTATCAAATAAATGTCATAGTGTTACCTGGAATTGTCTCTGTCGCAAAAGGCTCGAGGTCTACATTGAATAACTAGGGGGTGGAGCTATAACGGGGTGGAGCTATGGGTGGAGCTATAACGGGGTGGAGCTATAACATGCTCACACTTCCTAAATGGAAGTTATTTGGTCATGGCAGTTTTTCCAACAGGGTCACTGAGTACACCATACCACAAAACCAATAGTCTGTCTCAGCTCGTTGATTATTTAAAAACCTCGATGGGCTACTCATATCAATGTGTTTATATGAACCAACTCGCTGAGAACAGACTCTGTCTGTTGCTTACCTGGTCTGCATACTCGGTTTCGTTTGGCTCCAAATACCCATCTTCGTTTGTGTTAAATCCGTCATGTGACCAGTAGGAATAGTCGAACCTAAACTGCCTCGGTGGCGCCGCTGTATTGGCTGGATTTGTTATCAAAGTCGTCTTTTCCAACATGGATATAATAGATTGACAACTTTTGGCATTTTCTCGGACATTCTAAACTACTGTTAAGGATTTAGGACAGCTACTAAGTATAGGAAGAGAAATCTTCCTTCACATTAGGGTTCATCATTAGGACACCAAAAGGGTGGGTGTGTAGCGACCGACCACGGTTTCTTAATTTTGAATATTTCTCTGCATAGCCTTTATCCGACTTAGTATTTACCACAGGCAAATCTATAGGCTCTTTATAGGTCAATTTCCTTATATCGTGAAGAGTGCTGGTAGTAAAATCGTCATTGGTGCAAGTATTCGAAAAGGGAAGTAAATCACTGTGGTGTTCATGCCTGGTGTAGTCGAGGCCTATTTTACTGGCTGAAATGACTTCATTGACTTGTTTGTGAGAGCTAAGACACGCCCGGGAATCGCACCACCAGCTTTGCTTTTACAATACCGAGTGTTTAAGGCGGAGGATATCTGGTAACGCCTGTGCTGGGCGAGCGATAAAAATTGCCGGAATTGAGGTAGGTGATCAAATTGTGCACAGTTGTTTTTTTGCAATTAATTTTTTTTTTTCAAAAATCGGAGAATGTCATCTGCTAGGTATTTGACCAAAGCCACTATTCCCAGAATTTAGGCATCGCCCATCTACGCATGTTTGAGAAATCCTTTCTACCGTATGCAATTTGTGTGCGGAAGATGCTTTTTTTTTTTCAATATGCAGAACGCCAAATGAACTAATAATTGAATGTGTTAGAGGTTCAATGAAGCATCTACCGCGATTTGAAAAGAGGTATTCTTCTCCGATATTTTTCGGATCGCTTTGGTTTTGGTCAAGTTTTTTTGTGTGCAGAATATACAAAACTAATTCAGAAATTAGTCTTCAAAGCGTTGTGATGTCGCCTATGTGGACATTCGCAAAACATAAGATGTTAAAATTCAGTTGAGGTAAAATTCAGTTGAGTTGAAGCAACGTGAACGATATATAACAACTGACCCTATTTTAAACATCGGAACTGTATACGTGGAGTTTGACTTGAAAACAAATTTAAAAAAAGTTTCAATTGAATAGAACCTCTTTAAGACCTCTTTTCATTTGAATCAGACATATGTTCAATTGAATTAGACCGAAGTGCCGAACTTACGATTCCCAGACAGGTCAATTATATTTTCCTCAGGTAAGTGATGATATTTAGATGTGATCGAGTGTTTGTTAAGGATGTTGGCTGGGCAAGTTTTGACATCTTCAAGTCTAAACATTTTATTTTTTTAATCATAGTTTTATTTGACAACAGAATTGTTTCCTTTTTTCCATTCTAGTAGATATGGATATAATGTAGGATTTAAGATGGTAACTTACCAAATTTTAAGCAATTTTTTTTTTTTCATATTTTTTCCGTCATTTGTGATCATTTTTTGTTGTCAACAAAATAGGGGGTATGGGTAGCTCCGAGTAGAATTTATCCTTTTGCTATAGAAGAAATCTGATTTTTGTTTTTCAGTAGTGTAATACATATATAAAAGTAGATACTGAGCTAATTTTATTTTCGATCTCCATGTCAATATTGTGTGTACAGTATTTTACGTTGAAAATGTCAAAATAAATAAAAAAATGAGTGTAATTTAAAGAATTTTTAATAAAAAATCATTAGAAGCCTGGTGACCTATATATTTTTTTACTTGTTTTGAAAGAAATGTCATAGGACCTTGACATATACAAGTTTTAAAAAAAGTTGATCATTAGAACATATTTTTTTATCTTGAAATAATTTTTCGGTAAAAACAAAAGTGGGTGGGGTACGGTCCATATATGTTTGCTTTTTAAAGTGAAAAGACGAACGAGGATTACAATTGCTTTTGTATGATTTGAAAGATATGTATATATGCAATCGAAAATTAATTGTTGTTTTTCAATAAACGTAATGTTATGAAAACAATTGTGAAATTGTTCAATGACAATATTTTTTTCTCTTTTTAGGGAAATTTTGAAGTTAGAAATATGTGCCTTCTTCAATGACGTCTAGTGGGAAAAAAAGTGTGGTGACCTAGCCTTTTTTTGATAATTTTGAATATAAATTATACCAAAGAAGCTTTAAATATGAATTTAAACAAAATCTCATCACTACGTCCTTTCCCAGCCAACCTCCTTAATGCGTATTCAAACACTAATTATAATAATATGAAAAAACCCCATAAATAAGCATCACTAAAAACGACGAACATGTCCACCAAAGATGAGTTTGTTCTTATTTCATAACACGCCTGCAGTAGGTTGCTCGCCTGTAGTGTCGTACACTTTTTGCGATAAATCATCTTTCGTTTACCATATTTGTGTCTAGAAATCCGCATATGCCCGTCAGATATCTATATCTATGGCTGGGACATTCACAAGATAAATGTAAATGCCTGAATATGGTAAAAAAACAGCATCTACATGTGTTATGCGAAAGGATTTCTCAAACATGCGTAGAAATAGTGGCTTTGATCAATTGGCTAGCAGATGACATTCTCCGATTTTTGAAAAAAAATGTTTAAATACATAAAAGACAACCGTGCACAATTTGACTACCTACCTCATATACTATTTGAATTTTTTTAAAACAAGATAAATGAGCATAAACACACAATTATCACATTATATTCACATGGTCGCCAGTGCCGAAAATGTGGTGGTCTACCTTTGCGAAAAGCCAATGACTGGGAGTTTTGACATGAATGCGTGTATGAATAACACTTTTTATGAAAGACAATGTTTCGTTAAATCTCCTCACTATACCGCGTGAAACTGAGATAAATCACAGAACTAATAATATACAGATTTTAACCAACGAAGAAGCCAAAATATCACGTTGCACCTTAACTTTTCCTTCTATCTTGTCACTCATGTATTTATTTGTATGAGAATTCATTCAAAAGATTCATAATGAATATCAAAATGGGATTATAACAATTATTTGTTATTTGCACATAACAAGTTCTATAAAAAGCTGTTTAAAAAAAAAAAAAAATCATAATGTTTGGCTATTCTCTTTAAAATCAATGTTTGACGTGGTAAAAGTTTCCGTTGAACTCCGTTTTTGTTTAAATTGATAAAGTAAAAGAAAAATGCTATCATTAGAACGAGAATTACATATGTGTTGGGTTTTGACATGAGTTAAACTAATTTCTTGTATCTATAAAACTCTTCAAGATACAAGTGTTTAAAGCTGGGCAACATTTTGTAATTTTCCCACTGTCCCACGTGAAATTCAGGTAAATTTCAGCGACCAAACTGTTTGTTATCAGGTCAGAGGATAAATGTAACAGTGTTTTATCTGTCTATATATATATAGGTCATGTTATCCATCAAAACAGTTGTTTTAAATGTTTTACTTTAAAAGTCTAAAAAAATCTAAAAACAGCTATACATTTAAAGGATACAAAGGGTCTCACCCGGACTGCCACCTTTATGTTTTCCACCTTCACCATGGTTACCGTACACTCACCATGGTTACAATTCATGAATCAAAATAATGCTAGTCCAAAACTGAAATACATCAAATAATTATAAATGTTTTTATTTATACTTGAGAACAGGTGTTGTTTTCGTCCTTGTCAACATTCTAAACTACTGAACGCCTGTGACACGTTAAGAACAACTAGCAACACCAACATCACCAATAAAATTGACCAGTAACATGTCTGAACATAAAATATGCATCAAAGGTGTTAACTTTATTAATTAGTACAGACATCTAGCATAATGCAGAAAGGACTTCGTGTGATTTCTAATTAAGTATGTTTATTATGGTAGATCGATTTGGTTAAACATCTATCTTTAACAGGGTGGCGAAACCACGTGACATTTTGATCGGTTTCACGGCAAAACAATGTAAACAAAGCGCTCAATTCAGTTGGGTTTTTTCTTCATAACTTCCTTAATATTTAACGAATTTTGTTCAAATAACGCGCACATACTCTTCCACTGTGAGCTCTTACCTCCGCTGCAAATTTTATTTTATTCAATACTTTTTCAATACTCGCCCAAAATCAGTACATGGTCATATACTTATTTCGTTTCCACGTTTCCAAGACTTTGGAAAGGCTAATCTCAGAAAGTATGAGACAAATCAAATTACCATTGCGGCTGGGGAAAGACCCCACTTTGGAGGTGTATGTGCACATTAGTTGAATAAAATTCGGTAAATATTAAGAAAGTTATGAAGCGAAAACTTACCTAAATCGGGCGTTTTGTTTACATTTTTTGCCGTGAATCCGATCAAAAAGTCCCGTGGTTTCGCCATCCTGTTTAATAGCGGCCACGGTGGCCAAGTGGTTAGAACGCTGAATCCGCAGATAACGGGTTCGAGCATTATTGGTGCTACAGGACGATCCCATGTATCGGAGTCTATCCTCCGAGCAAGTTAGAGAAGCATTCGCTAGTAAGTGATCCATGATGCATACGTATCCTTTCCAGTTCTCTAGGGCGGTTCGAAATAAACTTAAAGTAGCTATCCCGCCAACAACAGGCAACGTTTACAACATGTGTACACCGTTTCTAAACCTACTGACGACGAGGTATATATATATAACTTACATATTTATAGAATATCGCTTAGGCCGGTGCTAGGAGGCGTGAGAATTGTTGCACTTTACATTACCTTTCATGAACAGACTCAATAAAACCGAGTCTGCTACTTTTATCTCTTGTTTGTGTTTGTTGCTCTTTTCAGTATTTATTATCATTCACACTAACATTTGTTTAGTGCTGTGCGACGGCCGTAAAAAGTTGCCACGATTACAAAGCAGTAGTGTTATTACTTACTGTCCTTTGATATCATCAAGCTCAATCGTTGTGTTTTAGCGTAGAATATCGCTTAATCCGGTGCTAGGAGGCGTGAGAGGTGTTGCACTTTACATTACCTTTCATGAACAGACTCAATAAAACCGAGTCTGCTACTTTTATCTCTTGATGTGTTTGTTGCTTTCAAAGGATCCACTTTTCAGTATTTAACCAGCCAGGCCAAACCCCAAAACTGGAGCATCAAATTAAGAGTTACGAACTCATTTAACGCATATGCAATCGCGGGCATTTTAAAAAACCCAGAAAAAAATCGATTCTTTTAATCGGCACATATATATTATTATATGACCTGAACACCTGGATAGTGTTTTGATAAACGGTTTTGTGGTGTAATTTTGCCATGATTTGGCGGGTCAGTTTCTTTAATAAGGTGTTGCCGAGCCGTTAAACAATTCAAGTAATACACACTACAATATAAATCTGTAATATACCTAATACGCTGTATCAACGGGTACGTAGCTAAGATATAAATGATGTATAGCAGCCGAAGTGATAGTATGTTGTGGATGAAGCCGCGACCGGCTTGGGAGGGGTCCGAGGGCATGCTCTCACTGCAAGATTTTACAATCGAGATGCTCTGAGATGGCATTTTACGCGCTTCAGTGTCCTAAACATCTTGTTGAGACTCTCTGGTAGTTTTAATACTGTAAACAATAAATATGTCAAGTTCTCATGAACAGAATCAATAAAAAAAGTCTTTCTCTTTTGTTTATGTTTGTAATAATAAAATACGCGACTAAAGAAAGTTTATTTTCTACTTTAAACCGAGAAAAAAAAATCGGCAAAATTCTAGCTGACTTTCTGCCTTAGGGCAAGGTAACTACGCTCCTGGATCAACACTTTTTTTTATTATTTTAGTATCATACTCAAATACTGTAAACAATAAATATGTCAAGTTCTCATGAACAGAATCAATAAAAACGATTCTTTCTCTTTTGTTTATGTTTGTAATAATAAAATACGCGACTAAAGAAAGTTTATTTTCTACTTTAAACTGAGAAAACAAATCGGCAAATTCTAGCTGACTTTCTGCCTTAAGGCAAGGTAACTACGCTCCTGGATCAACACTTTTTTTATTATTTTAGTATCATACTCAAATTCTCAACATTGAAGAAAGCTGATGTTTCTATATAAATAAAAAAGTTAACCTGGGCACTTCTTAATAATCTTAATAACTAGCTCAAGATAACGTGCAGTTATGGCATGTCGTAAACTGTGCTACTTCTCCGCAATTAACAGAATAGAACAGAACAGAATAGGAACGTCACGTGTCACATGCAGACGTCACTTTTACGCAAGTGCAACCAACGTCGTTGTCATCAGCAACGCATTGCGCTACCATGTATTCTCTTTCCAGCTAAAACAAACTCTTTGAATAAATAATATCAAGTATATAGATATCTATATACATATTTTCAAAAGTTGCGTGACACCGTGCAATAACATAGTTATCACTGAAACCGAAATAGCTTTAGAGGAGAGTTTCCTGTCACTCAGAAGAAGAAAAAAATACCTGTAGACAAAATGACGGGATGGAGTTTGTTGAAGGAGAAGCTGAATGCGAAACGGGAAAAGTTAAAAAAGAAAAAACCTCCAAAAATGCAGGAGATTGTGGAGAACGCACTGTTAGCCGAAAGCAAACCCACCACTCCAGTAAACGTGGGTAAGAAGAAGACGAAAAAACGTAAGTAGCGTAGGCTATGGCTTCATTTGAGTTCATGGAAAAATGAATATTTGAAAAAGTTTTAGTGTAAATAGTCGACGATCGGCGATGCATGTTATTTGGGATAAACATACTAATTTTCTGTAGTTTTTTAGATATTGAATTAATTAATCAAGATTTTATTAAAAATAATAACAGAAATTCAATTTAAAGATAGTTTTAATAACTGAGCAGTATAAATCTAGTACGGCTAATAGTATGTCGACCCAAATTACCAGTTACAAAAGGAGTATTGTGTATGGTGAGGTAGCTTAGTTTACCTTGGCGTGGGCACTGGGAGGTGGGACGGGGTGGGTGCGGGAGGTTTAGGTATTGGTCTCACATATATGATTAACCATAAAGTAAGGGCCTATCGAAATGTATTTTTTTTTAAAGAACAAACAAAATAACTGCCATCTTCAGACTTTTAAAACAACAACAATCATTATCATTGAATCAGTATGTGTCTTTGCTTTACTCGTGCGATTGTGTTTCGATGATGCATCTTACTCCTGTACATCCCGCTAATATAATACCACCAGAAGGTGTCATACCGCCTACTAATGTATTACCACCCGCTAATGTATTACCACCCGCTAATGTATTACCACCTGCTAATGTATTACCATCGGCTAATGTATTACCACCTGCTAATGTATTACCGCCAGCTAATGTATTACCACCTGCTAATGTATTACCGCCAGCTAATGTATTACCACCCGCTAATGTATTACCACCTACTAATGTATTACCACCGGCTAATGTATTACCACCCGCTAATGTATTACCACCTGTAATGTATTACCACCCGCTAATGTATTACCACCTGCTAATGTATTACCACCTGCTAATGTATTACCACCCGCTAATGTATTGCAATTACCACCCGCTAATGTATTAACACCCGCTAATGTATTAAAACGGACTATAGATTCTACTCAAAATAAATCTTCCAATATCCATCTCCTTGAAGCCAATTTCTTCAGTTATTCTGGTCTCACCGGTCGAGCGAAACCACTCCGTGAAAAAATGTAAAGCCAAATAGTCTGTAGATCTAGTTACATTCCTCGTTTTGCTGACAAAAACCCTATGTCAGGTGTCCGGGCCAATAACGGTCTGCACTGCACTGCACTGTACTGTACTGTACTGTACCTGTACCTGTACCTGTACTGTACTGTACTGTACACTGTACACTGTACACTGTGCACTGCACTGCACTGTGAAATAAAAAAATAATCTCCTACCTTTTTATCCTTAAATTATATATGCGAAACCAAATGCCATTTGAAATTTCCTTTCTTTTACAAGCTCAAACGTAAACACAAAACACTGACAAAGTCAATGACGTGGAATAAAACGTCACTGGCAAACACAACGTCACCATTATGACGATTTTGTTACAAAGATTACGTCAGAAACGTTTCTGTGTAATTTTAATTAAGGGGGTGAATTGGTGTTTTGGAAACAAGGTACCCAATTGCCGATTTCAATTATTGCGATATATTAACTTCATACGTTTATTTTATTCTTGTAAATCAATGAATAAAAATGGATCCAAATAAAGAGCCATAATTAAAAAAAAATACACAAGTAGATAAAAGGTATTTAAAATGACTGCGCAAATCTATCCAAATTAATAGTGTTTTGGTTACACATGTAATAAACAGGTCATTAACTGGGGTAGGTGTGCCTCTTTGTGACATTGGCCCTCGACAGCCATATGATGCCCTCGAGCTAAAGCTCTCGGGCCTCATATGGCTATCTCGGGCCAATATCACAAAGAGGCACACCTACCCCAGTTAATAACCTCTAATTATTACATGTGTTACTATATATAGTAACAAAAACGGCCTGTTTTTCGTGTAATACAGGCATTGTCTCTGCGGTCATATTAGATAAGCGCGTGAAACGGCGGGCCAAAAATCCATATGAAGGGCCAAAAAACCCATATGGCGGGCCGAAAATCCATATTAAATCTAGACTGCGTTACATAATTTAGCATTAAATTGTAGATATATTTTTAATAATCGACCACGAACCAGTCATATCGTGCATCGGCACGTGCATCCAACGACAACTGCGACGGTTGAAAATGGCAGCCAGAATGCTCGCTACCCTGAGTACACGCAGGAGATCGTTAGTAGCCAAACAAATATCAGGACGGACATTAAATAATGAAATTGTGAAAAACAAGAACGACTCGGTCTAAATCACCTTACAATATGACGTGAAAAAAAATGTGTGTAGTCAGATCGGAGATGTTGAAAATATTTTTGCCGATTGTGTGATAGATTTGCTGTAATCTATTAAATTATACAGTACATGTACATGTACATTATCAACTCGTTGTTTTTGATCGAAATGTCTTCAACAACCTATTATAATATATACTGTTTAGGGACCAGTTTCCGTCCAAACCCAGTTTCCGTCATTCATTCTGATTTAAAAACTGTTTTTACAATGCAAATTTCTAACGCGATGTTATTTATCGACAGACGTTTAGCAGACGATTGGAAACAGAAACAACCAAAAAGTAAAGAAGCGGTACAAAAACGAAAGTGGCCCCCGACCAGTACTGCCGTTCGAGTCTCAATTACATTTTAAATAAAAGGCATGCAGGAAACAATACATACTGTACTGGCCTAATATTCATCAAACTTTTCAGCACAAGAATCAGACTCAGACTCAAAATCTCATTTTTTTGCAAACCCTATAATCACAAAAGTATGGCTAAGAATTGTGATTTTGGGACATTTTCTGTTAAATTACCTTTCAAATTACTAGTTTCTGTAAGCAAATATAGTAATTTGCTTGTAAAATTGTTTGTATTTTGTTCCAAAAAAAAAATGAGATTTTGAGTCGAGTCTGAGTTTTGGTGCTCAAAAGTTTGATGAATATTTGGCCTGAACTGTATATGAAATAAAAAATAATCTCCTACCTTTTTATCCTTAAATTATATTTGCGAAACCAAATGCCATTTGAAATTTCCTTTCTTCTACAAGCTCAAACGTACAAACAAAAAACCTGACAAAGTCCATGACGTGGAATAAAACGTCACTGGCAAACACAACGTCTCCATTATGACGATTTTGTTACAAAGATTACGTCAGAAACGTTTCTGTGTAATTTTAGTTAAAGGGGTTGAATTGGTGTTTTGGCAACAAGGTACCGAATTGCCGATTTTAAATGGCATATCCTATTAACGTGATAAGTTTGTTTTATTCTTGTAAAATCAATGAATTAAAATGGATCTAAATAAAGAGTGATAATTTAAAAAAAAAAAAAATGTACACAAGTAGATAAAAGGTATTTAAAATGACTTTGCGCAATTTAGATCTAATAATCTATCCAAAATAATAGTGTTTTGGTTACACATGTAATAAACAGGTTATTAACTGGGGTAGGTGTGCCTCTTTGTGACATTGGCCCTCGACAGCCATATGAGGCCCTCGAGCTAAAGCTCTCGGGCCTCATATGGCTATCTCGGGCCAATATCACAAAGAGGCACACCTACCCCAGTTAATAACCTCTATTTATTACATGTGTTACTATATATAGTAACAAAAACGGCCTGTTTTTCGTGTAATACAGGCATTGTCTCTGCGGTCATATTAGATAAGCGCTTGAAACGGCGGGCCAAAAATCCATATGAAGGGCCAAAAAACCCATATGGCGGGCCGAAAATCCATATTAAATCTAGACTGCGTTACATCCATTTAGCATTAAATTGTAGATATATTTTTAATATTAAATCGACCACGAACCAGTCATATCGTGCATCTGTACGTGTATCCAACGACAACTGCGACGGTTGAAAATGGCAGCCAGAATGCTCGCTACCCTGAGTACACGCAGGAGATTGTTAGTAGCCGAACAAAGATGAGGACGGACATTAAATAATGAAACTGTGAAAAATAAGATTAGAACGACTCGGTCTAAATCACCCTACAATATGACGTGAAAAAAAATATGTGACTGGCTCGGAGATGTTGAAAATATTTTTGGCGATTGTGTGATAGATTTAACCTATTAAATTATACAGTACATGTACATATCAGCTCGTTGTTTTTGATCGAAATGTCTTCAACAACCTATTATAATATAGATCTATACTGTTTAGGGACCAGTTTCCGTCCAAGCCCAGTTTCCGTCATTCTCATTTAAAAACTGATTTTTACAATGAAAATTGCTAATGCGATGTTACTTATCGACATACGTTTACCAAGTAGCACTGACGATTGGAGACAAGAAACAACCAAAAAGTAAAGAAGCGGTACAAAAACGAAAGTGGCCCCCGACCATTACTGCCGATCGGGTCTCAATAATACTTTAAATAAAAGTCATCCAGGAAACGATACATGTATACTGTACTGTACTGTACCGTATGTGAAATAAAAAATAATCTCCTACCTTGTTATCCTTAATTATATTTGCGAAACCAATTCCTTTCTTCTACAAGCTCAAACGTAAACACAAAAAACTGACAAAGTCAATGCGTGGAATAAAACGTCACTGGCAAACACAACGTCACCATTATGACGATTTTGTTACAAAGATTACGTCAGAAACGTTTCTGTGTAATTTTAATTATGGGGGTGAATTGGTGTTTTGGAAACAAGGTACCGAATTGCCGATTTCAAATGGCACATCCTAAACTGCAATATATTAACGTCATACGTTTATTTTATTCTTGTAAATCAATGATTAAAAATGGATCTAAATAAAGAGTCATATTAAAAAACAACAAAAAACAAGTAGATAAAAGGTATTTAAATGACTTATTTAGATCTAAAAAATTATCCAAAATATTAGTGTTTTGGTTACACGTGTAATAAACAGGTCATTAACTGGGGTAGGTGTGCCTCTTTGTGACATTGGCCCTCGACAGCCATATGAGGCCCTCGAGCTAAAGCTCTCGGGCCTCATATGGCTATTTCGGGCCAATATCACAAAGAGGCACACCTACCCCAGTTAATAACCTCTATTTATTATTATTATTATTATTATTATTATCATTATTATCATTATTATTATTATTATTATTATTATCATTATTATTATTATTATTATTATTATTATTATTATTATCATTATTATTGTCATTATTATTATTATCATTATTATTATTATTATTATTATTATTATTGTCATTATCATTATCATTATTATTATCATTATCATTATTATTACTATTATTATTATCATTATCATTATTATTATCATTATCATTATCATTATTATTATTATTATAATAATGATAATGATAATAATAATGATAATGATAATATCATTATTATTATCATTATTATTATTATTATTATTATCATTATTATTGTCATTATTATTATTATTATTATTATTATTATTATTATTATTATTATTGTATTATTATTATTATTATTATTATTATTATTATTATTATTATTATTATTATTATTATTATTATGAAGTGGTTGAAGGAATAAGCTGACAGTTGTTTAAATATTCCTCCTTCTAAAAATCTCCATTACAACCCCAACAAGATCGTATATAAAATTGGTATTGTTTTAAATATCCCTATTTCTAAAAACGTCCATAACAACCTCTGAAGGTCGTATGTCAGAATACAATATGCAGAATTACTTTAACTAAATTGAATTGAATGGAATGTTGTTTAACGGCTCATCAACACAATATAGGTTATTTAGAGCCGCGCCAGAGAGAGGGGAAGGATACATAGGAATCCGGGAACCGTGCCCTACTGTTATTATCGAATAGATTCCTATGGCTCTTTAACGTGCTCGGAGGATAGACCGATACACGGTTTACGCCCCATCCGACGGACGAAGCTAAGACTTTAGTTGTTTTTTATTGTCCACCATGTATTAGTACTTCTTTACGGGTGGCTTAGGAATAAGAGGTTAAGAACTTGCATGAATTATTCACGGAGTATTGATTATTGTTTAAGATCTTGTCCTCGTAAGAAATTTCAGTTGACCACTATCTGATGGTTCTAATTATGTGACCCGTTCAATGATGGCTATATGGTTATTATACGAAAATGTTTATGTAAGTCGGTTAGATTAAGAGAAAATATAGCGGTAATCGCACGGGAGTGCACGGCCACCACCTCGTAATGCCCCAACTCCCCCACACACACACTGTATTCTTACTGGCGAGGCAAAGTTGATGGCACGGTGGATTTGAAATCCGGAGTACCCGGGCTCAAGCCTCACCGACGCCACTAAATTGCGTCGATATGTACTTGGGCACGTTCCCTTACCATCGTCCGTCGGATGGGGACGTAACTCTGGCGGTCCTGTGTATTGGGGTCAATTCAGCATCTCCGCGGCCGAGGGGTTAACGACGTTGCGTTGTAAACCCATTCGCAACATCTCGTACACAGCTTCACAGTACTCGAATGTAAATCGAACGTTTCCATATTGGTTACGTCATCGCGCCTTACATTCCCGCCAAAACAAATTTGCATTCAAAATCAACGTTATCATCCACATTTTGCAATGTCATTCAGCCGATTCCTCCACCAATAGTTTATTTTCATGAAAGCAGTGATAAAACCTTCATCTGCATTGTAAAAATCAAACAATCAATGCAACTTATACATCAACACGTGTGTGACGGTGGCCATATTGTTTATATAGCAACAGTGCACTATTTATTGTGCCGTTGCCTTCCGGCTAACAAAATGTAAAGATTGAACATACCGAAGCTCGATATACACACGAGGTGGAATCCCGAAGAATGACGGGATTGGCCAAGCGTTCACGATTGGTTATAAACCGTATCGCCTCTGATCGCTGCGGGTTCGAATTTTGACCTATGAGGAAGTGTCGATTCTTACGGATGGCGGGAGGTGTACAGTACCGGTTCTACCCAGACAAACATCGACCGTCATATATAACCATATACATGTGTTGTAAATGACGTAAACAACATACAAACAAACAAAACAAACGTTAAATAATCATAGGCATATCTTTGTTAGTAAGACAGATTCCCGATTCCTATTTTACCTTTCCACTCTCTCTGAGGCGGTTCTAAATAAAATGCGATGTGTTGATGCGCTGTTAAACAGCACTAACAATTTACTCAAATTATAACTAAATTAAACCAGTACACTATTCGTTAGTCTAGGTCATCTGCGACGCTTGCTTGTTTTCAAGACAAACGTCTAGAACAGTCCTCCTGAACAAAGTTTGATGTTTGCCGATACACTGGTAAGGTTTCTGATTGGCTGAGACAGTAACACCTGTTATCCAAGATATACAGAAAGGCAGAAAGACAATACATTTATTAATAAACAAAGATAAACAAACAGGGAAACTTCATTATTATATCGACAAACTAAATGTGGATGATCAGACATACTTTAATAAACACATAATTATAACGGTCACGTGCTTCCAGTTTCAAATTTGTTTCTGCACAAACGGTCAAGGCGTTTGTATTTACAATCAAGCGTCGAAGATGATCAAGACTAACTATTCAAATGTGAAACTGTATCTCTATTTTAAAGAGTGAGTACAAGAACCATGGCATTATCTCAATTCAAATTAGAGTTAGTGCCCTTTGTAATTTTATACTAATATTTATCATCCGGAGCATAACTTAACAACTACTGATGTGACAAGAATGAAGCTTAACACTATGAAAGAGCGCAATAAGAGAAAGTTCAGAGCACAAGAACACTAGCTTCATTCCATTCATATTAGAGTTATCGCCCTTTATAAGGTTATACTTATAATTTTTCCCCGGAGCGTAAATTAAAAACTACTTATGGGATTGGAATGAAACTTTACTCGATGGTAGAGGGCAATGAGAGAAATAAAGTGCTAAGCATTAGAACCATACCACTATCTTCATTCAAACTAGGGTTGTTTTTCTTCATTACTAAACTATCCATGGTTACTTTCGGTATTCTCCGTACTAGGCACCTGCTATTTTCGTTATATTCCGGAATGTACCATCCTTGTTTAACGTCGAATAATTGTCATTTTTACTTTTCTTCTTGTAATTCTTGTTCGGAGCTTTATTTAATCAAAGTGCTGAAGGCACTGATGGGCGGTGCTTTTTGTAAGTGTTGGAATGGAAGGGAAATGGAAGTGCTGTAAATACAACTTCCATGGTTTGTTTTTTACATTCAGTGATGTTTTAGATGATTGATATGCATTACCAATTCCATATTTAAACATATTTTATCTAACTCATATGGCCCGAATTAGCTTCCGTAGATTTTTTTCTGAGCGAGGCATAGTATATTATACAGAGTGGAGTCTTGGTGAGGAGTCTTGGAGTGGAGTGAATAATTGGAGTGACCTTGGAGTCATATTTTGTAGTGACCTTGGAGTCAGATTTGGAGTGACTATTTTGGATAATTATCAATTTATTATTTTTGGTGCATAGAGGGATGGTCCTCCCCGACCCTCGTGCACCTAGGACGGGGAGAATAAACGGACCACCACTTTGGTGATCGAATTTTTTTTTTTTAAATATTTTTGAATGACCCTCACAAGGTGCACAGTTCCTAACAAACTCAGTACAGCTGTATTGTCCCATGAGACATGTGCTAATCTTAATGTGAGGGACAGACCATCTAAAAACAACATAAATGAACTTGGATACCCAAACATTAACCCCAGTATTGAAGCATTATGACCCTTTGGCCTGACATAAACCAGTCCCGAGTGACCAACTAATCTTAGGTCAGGACACTGACATCCAGTGTCAGGGGTATACAGGGTTCCAATATGTCCAATATGTCAGTCATACCACAGAGACTGAAAACAAAAAGCATTAAAGTTTATGGGAATTTAGAGCTCTCTCAGCCTAACTGTTCCACAAACATGGATTATTTTAGAACATGTAGTAACAGTGCCCAAGTTAAAATTAGATGTGCAGTTTTGGAATTAGTTGTTGAAATTGGGTAGCTTAATAGACACATGCATTTTAAAGAATTATTTAATATAATAAATAAATAAGTGTAGGTGCAAATGAAGTATCCCATGTAAATGTATTAGTTTCTAAAAAAATTATTAATTGTGAGAGAAATTAAGACTTCAAGTTTAGACTAAAAAATTGACTCCAAAATATTCACTCCAAATTTGACTCCAAGGTCACTCCAAAATGTGACTCCAAGGTCACTCCAATTATTCACTCCACTCCACTCCAAGACTCCACACCAAGACTCCACTCTATATAATATACTATGCCCTTCAGCGAGCACTGATTGTTCTATTTTTAATAACATGATACACTTTCTATTACACACATACCGTCTGATTGTAGCACAACTATAACTCGAGTTATAACCTTTTAAACAGATGATAAAAAGTTGACTTAGTGAAATTTTGATAAAATAGGTATGTATGACCTAAATAAATAATAAATTGACTTTATTCTGAACATTGTTTCTTATTTAGGGCATCAAATTTAAGGCATGCATGAGAGACTACTTCTTCTAGCGTAGTGTTGCATAGTGTTGATTTGTGCTGTTAGGTTTGTCACATTCCTAGAATGCCATTGAAAACCCCCATTATACCTCTGACGGTGCAAGCACCGCCAAAAACTACTGACAAGGTTACATTTAAACTTCAAATAATGATAGAGGGCAATGTATCACAACTATATATTCGACCAAGCTACCGGTTATGTGCCGAGGGTCAGGCCACGCTCTACCATTATCAGACAGTGTATTGGAAATGGTATGGGGTTTGTAAATTCGTATGGGTCATGTAGCAGTTTATAACTGTTATTTTTGTAGAAATAAATAGCGACCCAATCGAAAATGATTAGACTGGTGTTACATTATATTTTTAGTGCAAAGCGACCATTTCACCCGCGATCGACCTGGTGAATTTTGGTAGTCCACTTTAATCTACAACCGCCAATACGCTCTGAGCAATAAATAGCCGACTTTACTGCAGGTTTGTGGTTCCCAGCTTTATGGATTAGAACGATAATATAGCACGGAACCACAGAGTGGCAATTAAAACAACTGATGCATCATTTCTGTAAGAATGTTTTTAAGAATAGTGCCTTGTTTAAAGGTGTTTTTTTTCTTCATGATAATTATAGTAATTATTAATGATTAATGTAATTAAATAAAACTGATTGAATTTATTTTATAATTTAATTTTTCTTACAATTTTGTATTACATTGCATGGTTATTCCACTATATACAAACAACTAACACACTCTTTATAAAGTAAAAGACATTAACAGAGACTGCCTGTTCCCTAGACAGTGCCAAGTAAGAGCTGACATGGCCACTATTTCTGCTGATGTATGTCCGTTTTTGTACATTTGACAATGATTATGTTATATTCGGTTTTGTGTTTGCCCACAAAGCTACTTTCAAATTACCAGAATTAATCTCCATAAATATGCAATGATGTGCAGAGCACAATTTTATCTACGCAATAAGTGCAATTGTGCAATTGTTATATATATATACACATGCATCATTTGGCTCTATAAGGCATTTAATGGAGTCAGCTATTAATATCCAATTCTGCACTTGGAGGTGTTTTTGATTTGGAGACACTGTAAAGATTTCTGGTTGTACAAATATCGCTAAACACAAATATATTGCATTTTGAATTGCGTGGTAGCATGGATGGCATACAGGGATCATTTTGTTCATCAACTGGTATTTACATTTTCTGTATATAGACTAAAAGACCTTCCATCTTTTCCGGAAGGGTACATAACATTTCTATTTTCTCATATTTCTTATTACCATGACTCATACATACACATTTGTTTCACTAAAATAGCTGTTCTAAACATTACTTCATTATTCCCAATTCCATTACATAGTCTATCATAGAAATTATTTTTATTTTACGCCGCTATGGGATACTTTGTATCACAGTTATCTTGTCAAAGCTGTGTTTGTATAACCATAAATGTACATTACAGCCGTATGTCGGACATCAATGGGAGATTACATAGTTCCACCAGGAGGAAAACCACTCTCTTCATTAGGTAAGTGTTTTCTTGTTATTTTGAAATTAATAAGAAAGTAATATAATTATGGCAAACAGGAAGGCGTTATAGTCAGCTTTTTTTTTTTGGTCCCTCACCAGGGTCTAATGATAAGAGTCTCTTACTGCAACCCTGATGCGTGGCAGAAAAAAATGAATGCAATCATTGGCAAAGAACATTTTCGGTGCAAACATGCCGATGATTGTGAAATTAATTTTGTAAATTTGCCGTGTCTGTACTGGCCAAAAACACGAAACAAGGCCAACTCCAACTTCTGTCTATCTTAAGATATGTCGGTTGCCATTTTAAACAATGCAGTTATTTATGTTTAATTGATTTTAAGACAAAAAATCTCTAGCACCTGTTTGTATGCACTATGTGACAATTTTATCACATATATTTATGAAAAATTCTGTAAATAATGTGAATTTGATCACTTTTTCAAGTCATCATTTAACGTCTAGAATAAACATTTTTCAAGCAATCAACTATTGGTTTGGTGGGGTGGGTGGACGTGGGGTGGATGGGGTGGGGTGGACTTGAGGTGGTGGGGGCGGAGGGTCCGTGGACCACATGCCATACCATCCTACGGTCGGTGCTAAGTTTCTCGTATACAACCAGCAGATTGATCAACATGAACATGATCGTGTAAACTAATAAACGTTTTTTTTAGGAGATTCCAGACCAGGACCGGCAGACTACTTTCCGGATTATTACCTCACAAAACGTGCAGCAGCCAAGTACTCTATCGTGGGCAGGCCTTATATCATAGATGGTATGTACACAGAAATAATGATAATATGAACTTGAATCATAGACAACTAGGCTAGTTTGATGATTTAACGTGTTTTCCAATCCAAATATTTTTATAACTAATAAATCAACCGAACTTAATATGCTGTGCCCGCCCATTACGTGGTCCAAGTATTAACTTTCATACCCCATCCAACTCCTTCTCCAAGCAGCTTAAACGGGGTTGGCTGGGGTATGAAATAAAACCTTAATTTCGGCTTTAAAAGTTTGCATATTGTAAAACTGAAACCTTTAATAGGTAATTTTAAACAGGTTATCGCATCTTTTTCAGTAACAATGTTTTTACACATGTTTTATTGTCGAAATATTCGTTATAAAATACTGATAATATAAGCTTTCCCATCGCTTAATGGAATTAAGGCGGGACCACGTAAGTGATGCTGCCCTGCTGAATGCATGTACACATTTCTTATGAAACTGAAGTTGTCAGTTGCATTTGTATCTCTTACAAATCGCCTCCATGTCCCTTAAGTAAAGAGAAAACATAAACTATACCATATACATGAAGTCGTAGTTATTTTTGGAACCTATCTGTATAAGTACACACCACATGTAAATATTCATATGATATTTAGGAAGCCCACTAAATATATTTTATGATACTCTTAAATGTAATGTTACACCAAAAAACATAATTGTTCATTACCTCTTGCAGCAGATCTTCCACTACAACGTGGTATATTACTGTCCAGTGGTAAAGGATATATCCCAGCCCCAATGGATTACGACACGTCAGGAGACGTATCATGGAAGAACAAGAAGATCACATTACAGGGGCGTGGCAAAAATAGTTACTTTGATAAACCGAGTAAGACATATATACTTATTTCATAAAGAAAAAAAAGCAAAAAAAAAAAGCAGAGAAGATCAGTGAATCAACTTGTTATGTCTTCTTCTGCGGTCTGACGGCAGTGAGAATGATTGTTATAATTATGATGGTGGTGGTGGTGGTGCTGATGATGTTAATGATGATAATAATGATGATGATGATGATGATAGTGATGCTGATGGTGGTGATGATGATGTTTTTGATGATGATAATGATGATGTTTATTATGATGAGGATGATTTTGATGATGATGATGATTATGATGTAAGGATGCTGCTGCTGCTGCTGCTGCTGATGATGATGATGCTTATAAGGATGATGATGATGATGGTGATGATATAAGGATGTTGCTGCTGCTGCTGCTGCTGCTGCTGCTGATGATGATGATGATGACGACGACGACGACGATGACGATGACGATGACGATGATGATGAACACATTTCTCCATAAAGATACCATATTATTATTAGCTATCCACATTTACAGTTGTTATTTTCGTTATTGGTGTCGATGATTTATTACAAACTGTCCTACAGATGACATTTCCACCCATCTATTGGGTAAATGCAACGTAAAGTACCGGGCGATTGGCACGGAGGGATATAAGTTCAAACTGGGAATTAAAGCGAAATCCTGCACAGGACCTCCCAACAAAGCTGTTCAGCCTGTAGACACACAAGGTAAACTGGAAATTTATAGATGAATCGTGGGCATTTCTAATTATATGCTATTATAGTATTTTTTCCTTGCATTCACTGTACACATATTTAATTGTCGCTTTCCATTTATTCACCTTAAACAATGCACACTACAGCTTACATCCAAACGTAATTTAATACAAATATTTTAAAGGAAAAAAACAGATTTCATTGTATGTTTAATAATAATAATAATAATAATAATATCTTTATTTCAAGAGGATAACATATTTGGCTAAAAGCCAGTCTAACATATGGTCCTCACGCAAAATAGAATATATTTACAGTTTGTACAAACATGATTAAAACAATGGTACAAAAAGAATAAAATGAATAAAATACGTTAGAAACTTCATGATTTTTTCTCAAAAGGTGGTATTTGAGATAACTGATTCAACCTTTAGGTGATGTGTATACGATATAAAACTAATGTTTAAAACTCGTCAATTATATATGTTTTTAACAAATTAATATAAATATTAAAATGTTAAGAATTACATTTTAAAACTTAAATAATTACGTACATATTGTCAAGTAAGTGAACATTGGACACGTGCACATTGATGTAGGTAATACATTGGGAATCAAGTCGTCAAATTGCATATATAACAAATCATTTAAACAACACAATAAATACTGCTGTAAGATGATCGTAACAATTAAAAGTTATGGTATATTGATCAATTGATCTTGAGAAATATTTCTCTGATTGAAATATCATACCTAAATTTCTTTCAACAGGGTCAGCATTGTTTAATAGTAATACACAAACACGAAAGGGCCACTGCATTCTACTTGGTGTTGGCTAAACCACTCGTCCTAACAATAGTATGTGTATGTGTGATTTAGCCTAAGACAGCAGCACTTTACGCAGGTTTACAATCATACTATCCAAAACTAGGTTTGAACTAAGTATAACTAAGAATAAGTTTAATAACATTTTCTTTAAATTAACCTACATTGTAATCAAGCCCAGTTGACGAAACGTACAAGCTGATCTCCTGAGCTGTCATGCAATGATGTTTTTCAATTAAGAATGCATTGTGTTAAAACAATATACGGAAAATACATGTAAGTATGTGATTAATGTTATCTAGCCCAGCAGAAACATACAAGCTGGTCTATTGAATCGTCAAACATTGATGTTATATTATATATATGGAAGTATGTAATCAATTTTATCCAACCCAGCAGACGAAACATACAAGCTGTTCCACTGAACCGTCAAACTTGGATGTGTTTTTGTTTATATTAGTTTATGTTTGCATAATCGTATTGACCTATTCAGGCCCTATCACACACACGACAAATACTCCTCGTAGGCAAGTCTATAACTTTACATACGCACTTAAAATATATACATGTAGTTTTTATGATTTCTTGAGACATTAAAAACCTTGATGCTGTACCAGGCCCACACTGATAGTGTACATATTTTTGAAATTATATAGCAGATGAGGACATAAGATGCGTTTTCAGTAACGTTTTAAATTTTAAATGAACTTAATGATTTTGAAAGCCGTATTTCATGAGGAAGGTTATTCCATTCCAGTGGACCGCATATTGAAAATGCTTTATCATAAACTGCTGTGTGAGATCTTGGAACGTGCAGTGTATCATTTGTGGAAGGTCTTAATTTTCGTCCATGAGTTGTTGAAGGTTTTGTTGAAGGTTTTGAGAGCATGCTGTCAATGTATTCAGGTGTTTGATTATTTAGAGATTTATACACCATAATACATGTATGGTATTGAACCCGTTTTGGTCTGGGAGCCAATTAAGGGTTTTAAATATTTGTTCGGATGGAGTATTAAATTCTACTCGGAGGATTAGCCTTGCCGCTCGTTTTTGAAGTACTTCAAGTTTTAGTATTTGATCGATACTATGGGATGATACATCCGTAGTCAAACAAAGGCAATATATATGCATTGTACATTTTCAACTTATCTTGGTTGGCATATTTTGCAATTTCATCAGGGTTATTTTACGTGTAATGCTTTGACGTACACAAAACGGCGTCTTTTAGTTTTTGATATGTGTTTCACGTGTATTTTTATACAACATGCATTGAAAATTATTCAGGATTTCAAGCTCCTCCCCCAAACTATAGACCCAATTCTGGTTATTGGGGACGTGGACTAAAAAAGTCGTTCGGATGTCGGCTGCCTCTTAAAGCCCAGGAACGACCAGGACCAGGTAATTGTTTTTAACAAATTGAAAAAAACTCGACTTAGCTAATATGATAAGTTAAAAGGGACACGGGGTATTTTTCATTATAGAACAGTTACTTGTACTCTGGATTATTGGATGATTCAGACCTAATAACAAATAGATTGGACACTACGAAAATTATCTAAATTTCACGTGGCACAGTGCGAAAATTTCACAAATTATTTCCTAACTTTAAACACACATATTATGAAGAGTTTTATAGATACAAGTTTCATTCATGCCAAATACCATCACAAATTTAATTTTCTTACCAATGATAGTATTTTTCTTTCTCCTACATTTAGAGCAAAAAATGAGTTTGACGGAAACTTTGACTATGTCAAAACCTTGATTTTTAAGAGAAAAGCGAAAAATGTTGACCTTTTTAACTTTAAACATATTTTTATACAATTTCTTACTTTCAAAATAAA
This sequence comes from Cyrtodaria siliqua, assembly GCA_037043455.1. Lineage (NCBI taxonomy): Eukaryota > Metazoa > Mollusca > Bivalvia > Adapedonta > Hiatellidae > Cyrtodaria > Cyrtodaria siliqua. The sequence goes on from JAWPHD010001041.1 coordinate 355,588, forward strand.
CATAAATTATTATAATACCATTTTGCTATTCACTATGAATCGTTTGAATGTATTCTCATCAAAATCAGTGAATAATTGAGAGAGGAGATATAAGGAAAAGTTAAGGTGCCACGTAATATTTTGGTTACTTCTATTAATAAACAGATAGGAAACTTCCTTCATTAAAATTTGCTCCTCAGTTTACTTTAATATCCTGCATCATTTTGACTTTAAAACTGCTTGCATATGATTAAATAAAAAAATGAGATTTCAATTTTCTTCACTGTTTCACCAAATGTTTAAATATATTATTGAGGCACTATTATAAAAAGTTAGTAATAAGTAAAAATAATTTGCTTTCAACTATTCTAACAATTACTATTAATGATTGAACAAATGCCGCGAGTTTTTAAAAAATCAAGATTGCCGTGTGTCCCTTTAATATGTCTGTGGATGATTAATGATTTGTATCGCAATCGATGTAAAATAAATATGTTTAAACTAAACAATTCCGCTAAAGGTAACAACCGCCGCTAAAGGTAACAATTGCAACGCTAAAGGTAACAACCTCCGCTAAAGGTAACAATCACCTCTTCCGCTAAAGTAACAAGGCTAACGCTAAAGGTAACATCTACAGTTTCAACGAAAATTGAGTAAACGGGTTCTTTTTAGTTACTGTGGCACCTGTGGACTAAGCGCTGTTACTTTTTAGCGGTATAGGTAATTGTCCGTCCGTCCGTTCGTCCTTCCGTGTGTTCGTCACACTTTTTTGTCCGGAGCATATCGTCAAAACTACAATGAGAGGAAGTGCAGAGTGCAAGAACCGTAACGCTGTCATCATTCAAATTAGAGTTATTGCCCTTTGTAATTTTATTCTTAGAATTTTTGTCCGGATCATATCTTCAAAACTACTGAGGGACTGCACTGAATCTTCTCACAATGATAGAGGGCAATGAGAAGAAGTGCAGAAGGCAATAACCGTAACGCTGTCATCATTTAAATTAAAGTTATTTCCCTTTGTAATGTTATACTTAATTCCTTTGTCCGGGGCATATCTTCAAAACTGCTGATGGGACTGCAATAAAACTTCACATAATAATACAAGGCAATGAGAGAAAGAGCTAAGTGGAAGAATCGTAACTCTGCCTTCATTCAAATTAGAGTTATTGCCCTTTGTATTTTTTTACTTAGAATTTTTGTATGAGTATATCTTCAAAACTACTGATGAGATTGCTATGCAACTTCACACAATGATAGGGAGCAATGAGTGGAAGTGCAGATTGCAAGAACTGTAACGCTGTCTTCATTCAAATCAGAGTTATTTCCCTTTAAAATTATGCTTAGAATGTTTGTCCGGAGCATATCTTCAAAACTACTGATGGGACTGCAATGAAATGTCACACAGTGATAGAGGACAATGAGAGGAAGTGCAAAGTGTTAGAACCGTAACTCTGTCTTCTTTCAAATTAGAGTTATTACCTTTGTAATTTGATACTTAGATTTTTTTCTGGAGCATAAACTACTAATGGAACTGCAAATTGAAAAGTGCTGGGTGATACAAGGTCATATGGTAGGTTGAGGATACAGTTCGGGGAGCATCCATCGGTTCTACCGATTTTCTTGTTACCTTTAGCGGAGGTTGTTACCTTTAGTAAAAATACGATGAACACTGAAAACTTAAAATTGCATTTACCAACAAAATGAAGCACTGTGGTCTAGTGATAAAGCCTGGGATCGATGGTCAAAGGGTCGTGGGTTCGATCCCGGTCATGAACATATGTGTAGTGTCCCCGAGCAAGACATGCTTAGTACTGGTTCTATCGAGGAAGACATTGAGAGTGATTAAACTAAGTTCAGAATCACTTATTTAAATAATTCACCTTTTCTGTGCAAGTGTACATACGAAAACTACGTGAACTATGGATATTTATTAAAAACGGTATACCAACGGAAGAAATATATTGCAAGCGGAATTATATTTATAAGCTAGAGAGATATCTCTCAAAGGTAGAGAGATATTTCTCAAACAAACAGGATAACTCTAAGAAAACATATATCTCTTTAACAACATAATCTCTTTAATAACAGAGATGTCTCTCTAAGTTACAGATATATATTTTTTTTGAATAAATACTTATTCCGCTTTTCAAAGAAATCAGATATAAACTTACTTTTTCGCGCGTGGTAGACTCCACAACTTGTCGAACGGGTAACCGACCTATTCGCCACTGACCAGGCTCACAGTCTCGACAGTGCTGTGCAAAGTACAAACGGTTCAGCAGAATTGCGTTTATATTTACTGAGACATGATAAGTTTTGCACGTTTATAGGTTTGAGAAGAGATACAACTCTGTATTTACAAAGTTAGGCTTCTTAGCCTACCGATGCTACAGCTCATTCAGGCTACTTCTGTAAGTTTCAAGAGGTTGTCTTTAACCGTTACTGAGATATGAGATGTAGTACCACGGGACGTATGGACAGACGAACGGGTGGACATGATCAAATTCATATGCACCCCCACCCCTCTCACTCAAGAATGGGGCATAATAATCATTTTGAGTAAGTTTGTGAGAATCGACGCGGAATTGTGTCCCCTGGCCTGTTCACAAGCAAATAATGGACTGTAGATCGGGTTTAAAATAGGAGCTCTATGCGAAGCGAATATCAATACCCGCCAAATCAGAGGTACATGCGTTTCACATAGAGCTCCTTTTTCAACACTGGAGCTCTGTAGTTATGTGAAACGTTCTTCGGACAGAGCTCCATGGAAGGTCTATGCGAAACACTTGTTCGTAGCTCTATGCGGTCTGACGAAGCTTTCCATGCATTTTCAATAATCATTTAGCGTTGGGAAATGTGTCCTAAAATAAAGGATCTTAAATGAGCGACTGTGTTTTAGTTTTATATAGTCGGGACATTTAACAAATTAAACATACCACCAAGAGGCCCCTTCAGATATAAGTGCTCCACCCTTAAAAGCCCGAGGTTGCTTATTTCTTGTTTTCACATAGATTAAACTATAATATTTGGTTAAAAACGTCGTTAGTTAAAAAGAATATGCGTATACTTTAGGTGCTATGAGAATCATATCTCTTAGCTCTTCTGGCTTTATTTGGTGTACTACGTGGCCTCGGTAGCTCAGTAGGTAAGGCCTCGGCGTTAGAGCTAAATATACTGAAGCGAAAAAGAAATGCAACTCGGGAATTTCCGCTATATATTGTATATACTGAACACTTCATTCCACATAATATTCCAAAGAAATCCCAAGATGTTTTGTAAATAAAAAGTTGCAGTTAGTTAGAGAAAGGATACAACTGTGATGTTGTAGACGTTTTAATTACAGTACGCTTTGTAACAAGAAATTCATAAATGTTACGTTCGTCTTTGAACAGTTGAACCATTTCAGTACAGTACTGTATTTAACATAAACAGTTCGCAAAATGTTGCATCCTAAGTTTGACCACATGCTTGTCCTCTGTCAATAATACAACTTTGAAGGAATACTATTTGTTGTGTTATGTGTTGGTTTAGTCTCTATTTTTCCGAAAGGAAAGGTCATACGTAGTTATGTACCATTCGATTAACAGCAGCATAGTGTACATACAGTATATAGCGGGAATTCCCGAGTTGCGTTTCTTTTTCGTTTCATTATACATCTGCCCCGCCCGGGTTCACTCCCTGTCGGAGGCATGTCTGAGGGAAACTTCGGCCTTTATGTCATCTCTCTCTCAATATAACATAATCTGATGTGTTAACTGGACGTAACACCACCCCCACCTGCACGCCTCCATCCCATACCACACCCCATTTCATTCATTATATTCCGTACTTTCCATAGCTACCGTTAATAATTTGGATACGAGTAATCAGTATGCGCAACGACTCGGTATGTATTTTTCGGAGAGATTTCTAGAGATATAATGCAATGCCTTTCTTAACAACCACCTTATTTTATTTGAATTAACCTTTTACCATGTATCTATGCAACGCACCAAATATAATGATATCATTCCGATCTAGTTGCTTTTTATAATAACTACCTGTGTTTTGTCTTCGTTCTTGGGTATATTTACTTGTTGGTTGTTAGCTCCACTTCATATAGACTATGTAGTTAGTGAATCGAACAGGAAAAGACCGCCTTGGAACGGTCAGTGGCAAAAAAGGCCGATGGGGGTTTAAACCAGGTTCTAAACCTCACACTTACTGTCAACCCAATAAAACGGGACAGTGTAAATAAAGAAATTCCCGCCATGAACTATTCTCTAACCAACAAGGCAGAATTAATAGGCAAGCCATGTACATTTCAGTAAATGTGTTTATAAAAAAACGCCGAAACTAATGTTGATAGAACTTGTGGCTGAACCAGTTTGCAATATTTTTCAATCGTTCAAACTCGGCCAATCCCTTCATTCTTTGGGATTGTGCTTCGAAGAAGTGAACGAGATGTTGCGAATGAATATTGTGTAGTGAACGAGATGTTGCGAATGAATATTGTGTATGTTTTCTGTTAAGCTCCGCTGCATGTGTCTTGTTTTACAAAGACGCTCATCTAATATCTACCCTATCGTTTACTTATTTTTGAAGAGCTTTGATTTCTGTTCTTTCGAAATGTTTCAAACAAAATAATCAAGCTGAAGTCAGGACTACTTCCTTGGTTCGACTAAATAATTACTGGAAACAAATATTACCTTTGGTCGATTTTAGAAGTAATAATTTAAACAATTACTTTTCAACGGGTTTATTCGGGGTCTACTTTCTTTGATTCAAATAGATAATTACTGGAAACAAATATTGCCTACGGTCGATTTTAGAAGTAACAATTTAACAATTACTTTCCAACGGGTTTATTCAGCGTCCTCATTATTTATTTAGGACGTAAACATTTTAATTGAACTGTAAATCTTCCTTCCCCATTCACAGTGTATTATTCGACTTGTGCAAGTAAACTGAACTCCAATAATGACAATACAAGTTCATGATTAAATACCTAATACATAAGTAGGTATATATACCCAGTATGTAAGACTTTTCGATCCCCCGATAAAAAATCAAACGATTGACATTTCAACTTGCATTACACGAACAAAAGAAGGTTAGGCCACCCTACAATATTTATGTTTGCCCTTTTCCGACCCTAATTTCAATTTTGGGTAGGTAAGTAGGCAATATATTTTTTTATTTATAAAAAAAACACGAACGAAATAAATAAATTGAACGTTTTCATTCCCCGGATCCACATACAACATGTGACCCTGGGTAAAGATTGCGATCGCATGTCTGTTCATAGAGCGACTTTAATTATCGACCTTCAAGCGCTCACTTGACCACGATTTGAAAACGTTTTAAAGAATCTGCGAACATACGTGTGTTAGTATTGTTATTAGCAGCATCTCGATGCGACGGCAATTTAAACAAAAAAAAACAATAACAAAAGTAATCTAAAAATGAGAAAAAAATATGTGGGAAGGGCCCTTTTTCTGGTCGGTCGGGAAAGGACAAACATCTATTTTTTTAAGTGTGGCCTTAATAAGTTTCGTTGAAACATTGAAATGTGAAGTAATCAATAACAGTTGATATTTAAACTATTCCTACAAGATTATTTTAGATCGTCATATACAATCAAGAGTGAAATTGATACTAACGGTCAACGATCCGTGTGTTAATGTATTTGTCAAATGCATGGAAAATATGTGAAGTAAGTCATGCCATTGTTTTAAACACGATATACATGAATACAGTATAAAAGAATTTGATTGTGAAAATAACGATCTGCGGTCGTTTATTGTAGTCAGTTCTTTAGGATTTGCAATCGGTTTTGGCACCATCTCATTGTTTTAAGTAACAAAATGGATTAGTTGCTACACTTCGTTTAAGGAAAAGACAGATTGTTTGTATATGTGTTCCATTTTTTTCGGATGGTACGATTAAACAAGGTAATGATGAAATTAATTATTTTGTTGTTATTACAGCGCTTTTAATCACACTTACGCACACATTTTAAGTATTTTGAAGGGTGGACGCACTTGATAGAAGAATGGTGGCCCCTACGATTTTAACAAATGTTAAAGACGAGCGAGGGTTATATTTATAGATCAGTTTAGTGTTTTTTTTTTTTTTGTTTTTTTTTTAAATAAATGAATTTTAGAATGTAAAAATATTTTGAAAAAACAAAACATCAGGTAGCAATTTAATAATATGTGTTCATGCTTTCTCAAAGTACACATGCACGCACGCACACATATTAAAAAAAGTAAGTTTGTGGTTAGGAAAACCAAATGGGACGACACTTTAGTTTTTGGTGCATGATCAGTTCAATTTAAATTCCAACTAAAATATTGTAACGTTTCCTTATAAAAAAAAAAGATCTTCGGTAATCTATAACTTGTATTGATGACATCTGACTTTTACGTACATTTTTCTACAAGATGTATACGTATAAATTAACATAATATAATTGACTTCTTAAACATGTGGGAATAATCCTCTGGGAACGCGTTATGCAAACTATAAAATACGCATGCAGTGTTACTGTTATCAGAGCCTTTTAAGATCGAGTTTTCGAAGGAAAATGCAACATCGCCATCTCTCTATTATGCATTTTAAAGGAATTATTCTCCTTTTTGACTGATATGTACTGACCTAATTCGCATAGGAAACTGATTCCCAAGTACAGGCATCTTATACACGGGTAATATTTGATTATTTGCAGGGCCCGTATATACAACCGTGTATCCTTCATTGAATTGTTTATGGGATAACATTTATAGAGTATAATGTGCTAAATGTTGTGATTTCAGGGCCTGGAGATTACCACGTCAAAGATACCAACCATGGACCCTCCCATTCATTGGGATAAATTTCAAACAGCAAGGTATGTATGTCAATCATGGACACCGTGGCCGGTCCTTGCCACCGTGGACGGCATGATAAAGACTCTGCGTTTAAAACCGTCTCGACTCACACCGCTTCGGGGTTGATACCACCGGCATCTTGACTTGTTAAGTGAGAAGAACGGCTGGTGGGAGGTATACAGTATTATTTCTACCCAGAAAATGGCGAAAACAGGAATGAACATTCAAGGCTCACTCTCCATGAATTCACATCTGGATAAAAATAAAATGCAGAATGGGGCTAGAACCTTCTCATCTGCATAACTGCGACTCTTATATAATAAAACACCCCATTTTTCGCTGAGCCACGATCATTTTTTTTTCTGCTACCACTCAGGTGCGACACCTTATACAATTCAGGAATCACGATGAAATGAACATGACAACAAATGACAAATGAACTGAAATTCGGGGAGGATACTATCACTCTGCCTAAATAAGCAGTGGTCCTATTCGTGCCCAGGTACCACGCGTGGTCATTATATTTGGAACATTATGGTCAGTTAAAGTACTTTACCATTTAAAGGATAACAGGCATTTATTTCACATTAAGACATTTTGGTTGTTTGTATGGTGTTTTACGTCATTTTCAGTAGATAAAGGTTATATATGACGGTCGAATTTTCTGTGGTGGAGGCAGACCACGCACTTTCTCTGGGTACAGCCAGTATAAGAAATCAAACAGAATTATCCTTTTACATGTAGGATCCATGTCATTCTTTGTAAAAGGTTCCAGCTCGTGGTCACTTTGCACTAAATGGACGTCACTGAACTTCAATATTGTTTCTCAATGGAAATATTCTAGTCTATTCTGATAACAATTGTCCTCTCGCTATGAAAACACAAAAAATATGACAATTTTGTACCTCACTTCATCGCATATGCACACAAACTCCAATTAAAAACACATTATACTGTTACAGTTTTGCATATTACATACAATACATGCGTTTAATACGACGATTCACTTCGCTGAATCACTGAAACAAATAACGCGCCAAACAGGAAAAAATGGCGGTAAATGAATACTTCCGAGAGTTTTTTGTTGTTATTTTAGTATAGCTACTAACGGTTACCAAATGCGCAAACAACAACTAGAAATTTAAGGGGCATGTTTGTGCACACACTAACTTCCGACTTTTCACCCGTATATTTAATCATGGAAATTGAATGACAAACAAGTTATGTCATCAAGCGCAGTAAACTAGGTCACGCTATGCAAACACAAAGTTTACAAACAATAACAAACCAGTCATCAACTGCGTCTGCAAACTTTATTGACACGTACAACAGTCGACCGTGTAAACTTTCTGCACATTACAACACATATTCTACTTACGATAATTGTATACGCCTAATTGCACAACGTCAAAAGCTCTCTTTGATTTTCGTGTGTTGAAAGAAAATGGCCGCATCAGCATAAAATGAATATGAGAGAGAGCCTATGACGACAGGCTCTAGCAGTAATACATTACTTCCTCGAAAGCCTCCCGATTATTGGCGATCTGAGCAGTGAGGTCTAAACCACCTTTATGCTCACTATAAAAAACACATACATCTATATAAAACTTCCTTGGATTTTATTAGAACAAAATGTATTTCACATCGATTCAAAAACATATATAAAAAAATGGAATTCGCAATTAACTATCTCCATACACGAGGTGGTACAGCAAATTCACGCTTCACTGAGCACTATATGCAGTATATGGAATCTCGAATTAGGTAAAAAAATCTCACAGTATTAGAGCGTTCTAATGGTTTCCATACACAGTAATAGTTATCTGAATTACTA